>JAZKJV010009899.1:0-317664 GCA_037367405.1 Ottelia alismoides | reverse complement strand
TGTCTAGTGATCGTGCCATACAACAGTTTGCCTACTAGTTCTCTATATCTTCTCCTGTCCACCTCCTATGTGTTATCTTCATAAAGCTTCATGCTGGGATCCATTGGTATCGTAGCAGGTCGACACTCAAGCATACCTGTTTCACTCAACAAATCTGTAACATATTTCCCTTGTGACATGACTAGCCCATATGAATTTCTAGCAAATTCAAGTCCCAAAAAGTATCTAAGGACCCCAAGATCCTTAGTGACAAATTCACTACCCAGCATTTCTTTCGCCTGACTTATGCCCTGCTCATCATCTCCTGTAATCAAGATGTCATCAACATAAACCATAATGACAATGATACCTCTCGTGGTTTTCTGTACAAACAAGGAATGATCAGCATTGGAGCGTTTGTATCCTTGTTTCTCGAAGAGATCCGAGAGCTTCTGAAACCATGCTCTAGGGCTCTGCTTAAGGCCATAGATAGCCTTATGCAACCTGCATACCTTGGAGCACTCCCCCTCAACAGCAAAACCAGGTGGCTGTTGCATATACACCTCTTCGTGCAAATCTCCATACAGGAATGCATTCTTCACGTCCAACTGATGGAGCGGCCAGTCTCGAGCAACTGCAACTGACAACAAGATCCTTAGAGTGGAATGACGTGCCACAGGCGAGAATGTGTCAAGATAATCCACCCCGTATGTTTGTGTGAAGCCACGTGCCACCAGACGCGCCTTGTACCTGTCAATAGAGCCATTTGCATTTTGCTTCACTGTGAACACCCACTTGCAACTCACTGGGTTCACATCTGGAGGTATAGAAACCAAAGTCCAAGTTCCTCTGGACTGAAGTGTTGCCATTTCTTCTTCCATTGCTAGCCGCCATCTACTGTCCTGCAGAGCCTCATGATGATTCCGTGGAATATCTATAGCTGAGAGTGCCATAGCAAACGACCTGAAATCTCTAGATAGCCGCTCAAAGGATACAGAGGCTGATAATGGATATTTGGCACAACTCCTCTTCGACTTCCGTAAAGCAATGGGAATATCCAAATCAGTTGTAGGCTCATCTGGCTCCTGCACCACAACCTGCTCAGAAATGTCGTCAGATCCATCAACATTAATATTCTCATTACATACCATAGGCGAGCTAGTGGACGAGTCATGACCATGAGCTAGTGGAGGAAGCCTGCGGGTATAATGGAACGGGAACGGTGAGATAGGCTGCTGTGGTGGTGGTGGTGATAGTGGTGGTGTTGGTGATGGCATCTGAGGTGGTGGTGGTGGTGGTGGTGGTGTTGGTGATTGCATCTGAGGTGGTGGTGTTGTCATGTATATGGCATCAGGTGGTATAGGTGGAATCTGCTTGTCTCCTGATGCTGAAAAATACATAACAGATTCAAAAAATGTAACATCTGCACTGATCATATACCGCCGACGCAAAGGATCAAAGCACTTGTACCCCTTTTGAGTTCTGGAGTACCCAACAAAGACACACTTGACAGCCCTAGGAGAGAGCTTGTCAGTACCCGGCGACAACTGATGGACAAACGCAACCGACCCAAACACATGAGGAGTGAGAGCGAACAGATCCTTGTCAGGATGAATAAGTGAGAACAGAATCTGTTCATTCAAGACAGACGAAGGCATACGGTTGATTAGGTAACATGCAGTAAGAACTGCATCACCCCAGTAGGAATAGGGAACATGACTCTGTATAAGTAGTGATCTAGTGACATCAAGAAGGTGACGGTGTTTTCTTTCAGCAATCCCATTCTGTTGAGATGTATGAGCACAAGATGTTTGGTGAATAATTCCTTTTGAGGAGTAGTAATTGGCAAGAATATTAGTGCACAACTCTAAAGCATTGTCACTTCTCACAAGTTTCACAGATGTAGAAAAAACATTTTGTATTTCATTCAGAAAATGGATAATGATATTTCCTGCTTTAGATTTATTTTTCATCAGAAATACCCATGACACTCTAGAAAAATCATCCACAAAAACTATATAAAATATGTGTCCCTGATGATCGGGTACAAGACTCGGACCCCAGATATCAATATGAAATAACTCAAACTTGGAGGTACTACTCCGACCTGGACGACTGGGAAAGGATGACCTGTGATGCTTTCCCAACTGACATGCCTCACACTGAATAGGTGTGTGAGGGAGACCATAAGGTAAAACTTGACGCAACTTCTGAAGCGGTAAATGACCAAAACGCAGATGCCATAATAAGGTTGATACTTGTCCAGAAGAGGATGAGGATCCAGCAAAAGGAGTCTGATTCAGGCGATATAGGCCTCCTTGCTCATAGCCACGACCAATCACATTGCCCGTATGGATGTCTTGAAAAATCAAAGAAGATGGATCAAAAATTGCCCGACAATGTAGATCTTTTGTAATTTGGCTAATTGACAATAAATTCATTGAGAAATCAGGTGCATGTAGCACATTCTTGAGCTGCATAGAGGATGTCAGTCTAGCCTCCCCTTGACCAGTGATGGGGGAATGAGTGCCATTGGCAATCACGACTGTCCGATCTGGAGGGATCTGAGTGTATCCTGAAAGCAGACTCTGGTCGCCACATAGATGATGTGTAGCGCCCGAGTCCATAATCCATGCTAAAGTATCTGATCTACTACTGTGGAATGCAAGTATACTACCTGAAGCACTGGTAGACGCAGAGGCAGAAGCGGCAGCATCAGAATGACTCTCTGTAGTCGATGCTGGACTGGATGATGGAATAATGCCCCTCAGACGGGCAACTAGATCCTCGAATCGTTGATCCAGAGTGGCAGCAGACGGGGGCTCTATCTGCTCAGCAGCTCGTGCAGATGCAGGAAATCCATGCTTTGAGTAGCATGTGTCTTCATTGTGTCCTACTCGATGACAGTAGGTACATGTTGGTCTAGTGCGGCCACCTCTTCCACGAGGTCCACGTCCGCGGCTAGAGTGATGGAACCCACAACCTCTGTTGACTGCCATGGCGGAAGAGTTCTGACTCGTAGCTGTGGAAGGAACTGTGATCCGACTCAATCTATGAAACGCTTCCTCCATGGGAGGAATAGTAGAGTTTGCCAGAATCTGTGATCGTGCTGCCTCATACTCAGGATCAAGTGCAGCCAGGAACACACCCACCATCGTTGCGTTCCGGTATGTCTTCTGCTGTTCTGGCGTAGCTGTGAGAGGCATGAAGCTATAAAGCTTCTCGAACATCCCTCTTAGTGATGTATAGAGGGAATGTAAAGGGCGACCATTCTGCTTTATTGTGAATATGTCATGCTGAAGTTGCAGAATCTTCGTCTCGTTCTTGGCCTGGGAGTATGTAGCCGCCAGAATGTCCAACATATCCTTGGCTGTGGGCTGGTGTAGAATGTCATTGGCAATTTCAATAGCCAATGTACCAGATAGCCAGACTTTGGCATATGTATCATCAACCTCCCAAGAGGCATTGACTCCAGTCTTCTCTGCAGGCTCTGGTTCGGTAAGAATGTGCTTCTTACCTGTTGACTTCATCATACTCATGAACTGCATAGCCCGCAATTCATAGTTTGTACCGTCCATCTTGACAATAGGCGCTGGACCACGAAATGTGCCAATCGATGGGATATCTGCCTTGCTCTCTGACATACTGGATACTGAAGATTGGAACAATTGACGAAATATGTGATTTGTCTACAATGACATAGATGGGATTAGTTGCATATGTAGACCTCAAGCAACTAACCCCATGTAGATCAAGACGTGTGTGTGCCCTAGGGCTTAGGGCTTAGCACACGTACACACGTGCACGAGGCACGCGCGCACGCAACTGGAGATGCACAAAGATGTGCACTAGAATATGCCCTGGCGCAGGCAATGCACTGGCGATGCACAGGAGATCACGCAGGCGTCAGGGCTTCGTCAGGGCTGGCTTGCGCACTGGTGCAGGAGGGCGCACATGCACTGCTAAGTGTTGTGGCGCGCGATCACGCAGAGGAGCAGCACCGGTACAGCACACCTCGTGCAGGAGGGCGCTATCGCGTGCACGAGCGCACGTTCGCGCACAGCGTGCAGAGGCGCGAGGCGCAGAGGCGCTGGAGAGAAGAGTAGCGCTGGAGAGACTCGCGCACAGCGCGCAGAGGCGCGAGACGCAGAGGCACTGGAGAGAAGAGCGGCACTGGATACCTCCTTCGGCGCCAATGAGATGGAAAGGGAAGAAGAGGCCGGCGGGTGGGGGTGGGCTAGGGTTAGGGTTTCGAGAACCCTGGTCTAGGACCGTCGCTCTGATACCATGTTGGGAAAAACGAATGTCTTGTTTATTCCAAGAACCCTAGGCTCTCTTATATAGGAGAGTAGCCTATGGGTAAATTACATAAAGCATACTATGAAGAAAAACAAAATAGAGAAAAGTACAGATACTACTATTATTGTATGCGTTAACAGATTTGCATATATTTTAGTGGACAAAATCAGTCCACAGTTATGCACTAATATCATGTTGAACAATGAAAGAATTTTGGGTGATTTGCATAGATTTTAGCGACTTAAATCAGTCTACTGTTATGCACTAATATCATGTGGAACAATGAAAGAATTTTAGGTGATTTGCGTACATTTTAATGCCTAAAATCAGTCCAATATTTTGCACTAATATCATATTGAATAATAAAAGAATCTTGAGCTATTTGTATGCAATTAAAATCCAATTTCAGATTATTAGTTAACCATTGATTCCATATAAAAATTCATAGACTTGGGGGTGATTAACATGCAAATTAGACCCAATTCAAGATCATTATATTACGTCCACTGATAGCCTATCATGTTCTGATAAAAGATATGCATATACTCTTATGACGATCTCTGTTCCAAGAGACTATCACAGTGCATTGCAGGTTTTTGGGTGGCGACAAGCTATGAATGAAGAAATAAATGCTCTCAATTTTAGAGGAACATGGGATCTAGTTTAGTGTCTCCAAGGCATCATGCCTGTTGGTTGCAGATGGATCTTTACTACGAAACATTCTCCAGTTGGTTCTATTGACAGATTGAAAGCAAGACTTGTGGCGAAAGGTTTTACACAGACATATGGAGTTGATTACTTCGAGAATTTTTTCACCTGTTGCCATGATGGAATCTATTCACACTATCCTCTTTGTAGCCATGAACAAAGGCTGACCTATTTTTCAACTAGATGTCAAGAATTCATTTCTATATGGTGATCTTGAGGAAGAATTTTACATGATGCGACTCCCAGGTTACGAAGTCGAGCGGGAGTATGTTTGCCGACTTTGCAAAGCAATTTATGGTCTAAAGCAAAGTTCGAGGGCATGGTCTGACAGACTTAGTTCATAGATTAGTGCTCTTGGCTTTCAGAGAACTACATCAGACCATTCTGTCTTTGTCAGAAAACAATCAACATGTACTGTCTGTATATGTAGATGACATGGTTGTTACACGTGATGATGATAAATGAGTGCTAGAAGTGAAGACTTTTCTGCAAAAGGTTTTTGTCACCAAGGACCTAGGGCAACTTCGTTATTTTCTGGGTATAGAAGTCTTACGCACCAAGAAGGGACTTCATATGTCACAAAGAAAGTATTGCTTAGATATACTGACTGAGGCAAGACTACTTGGGTGCAAGGCCTCTGGCATACCTGCAGAACCAAAGAAACATTCTACACCAGATGATCATGCCTTTGAAGATACTACACGATACAGAAGCCTGGTTGCCAAACTTCTGTACCTTACTGTTACCAAGCCAAACATATCCTATGCTGTGAACAGAGCTAGTCAATACATGGAGAAATCGTGCTACAACCATTGGTAAGATGTTCTTCAGATCCTTCCCTGCATGAAGGAATCCCCTGGATGTGGTCTATTCTATGGGGAAAATTGATACACTAAGATTGCTCCTTATGATGATGTTGATTATGCAAGCTCACCTGAGGATTGTCATTCTACGATGGGTTATGCTATGATGGTAGGAGGTAACCTTGTTAGTTGGAGGAATAAGAAACAGACAGTGGTTTCCCGATCCAGTGCAGAGGTCGAATATAGAGTAATGGCCCAAGCTACATGTGAAATTACCCGGCTATTGTCTCTTTTGCAAGAACTCAATATTGCTATCGCTACTCTTGTTTCTCTATATTATGATAAAAAATCTGCCACTTATATTGTTACAAATCCTGTGTTCCATGAGAGAACCAAACACATTGAGGTCGACTGTCAATTTGTTCGTGAAGCTGTACGAGAAGGCAAGATTTCTATACCACACATCTCAACAGATCTTCAGCTTGCAGATATATTCACAAAGGCTTTATCAAAGAAGCGCTTTTCCTGGATATCTTCCAAGTTGGGCATGATCGATGGATATGCTCCAACTTGAGGGGGAGTATTAGAGATTGCAGTAGATTTCTTTCTTTATATTCTATTGTGACCCCACGAGGGCTTTTATGTCTTCTGTCTTCATTAGCTCTCTAGGGTTTAGTCCTATATAAGGACCCCTAGACCTATTGGATAAACAACGAATCGTCTTTTCTCATCATCTTTCCACAACGAATTTAGGGATATAAAGATTCCTTGGGGTGTTCTCTCTTCTCATTTGCAAACCCTAGCCACCACATATGATCTCCTTCCTCCCAAGCTCCTTATAGCTCCATCAGAGCACCGCGGAGGTGGCGAATCACCACCATTTTTGGAGAGGAGTTTCGCCTCACCATCGTCTACACGGATCTACCACTAGAAATGTAAGATCATCTCTCCTATCTCTTCTATTTCAAGATTTTATTTATGGGTTATACCTAAACAAGGTTTTATTTTAGATTAGACGATTTCCGTGGTCATGTTGATGCGTGGAATTACTTAGAACGGAGATATGAAGTTGAACGCATGAACAACATATAGGTACGATCTCCTCTACCTTTTTCTTATGATTTTCTCACCGGGCATGTGTCCCATGGACCGTAGAGTCCCTCTTGCTGGATGGGTTTCTTCTTTGATGTGGTGTTTTTGTATTGTTCATATTCCTAAAGATATAAAATAAATTTAAAGAGAAGTTTACTAAATCAATTTCCATGTTAAATTAAAATAGTCAAATGAGAGATGGATTGGTTGCGTAACGATACCTCCCTTTCGTCCTTGTTATTGGATTCATATGGTTATTGTCAGTTCTTTTGCTTAGCAATCCATAGAGCCATTGGATTCCTTGTGGTATGAAATTTTCTAATGTGGTCATCAATGTCGTTTTGGGTCTCTGTGATAGTCTTTTGATGATTGTTCATTGTGAATCTTTACATTGAACTATTTTCACGTTGACCTGATAGGTATCTCAATAAAACTATACATTATGAATCTTCTACATAACATTATCGTACTGGGTTATATAACGGCAAAAATTGGTTCAAGATTAAGTACTAGATTTATTTGTTTGTCCCATGATCCTTTCAATATTTGATATGCCAAGTAAAAAAAATAGGCATTATTGAATCATTAAATATATCTACATTGATGGCAATAAGACATATGTTGGAGGAATTATTTTGCGTTTATCATTATGGTTAGGAGAATAGGTGTAACATATACAATAAATGACATTTAGTCTTTTTTTTGATGGAAATGTTTATGAAACAATCCTAACGTTGGTGTTTGTATATCAATGGGAATAGTTGTAACGTATGCATCAATTCATATTTGAATATTAATGCAGATGGATATGGAATAATAACACTGTAGCATATGGATGTAAATGCGATTATGATCTGCATGGAAGCATTTTCTTCTGACAACGTGGGCTGTGAGAAAAATCAATGAATATATATATACTCGATAGAATAAAAATAATAGGTCTTTTAGTTACAGAAGAGAAAAACTTAGGATTAATTATATATCAATTCAAAACTGGATGTCTTGAATATATTATATGAGGTGGTGATAACTTAGTTCTTGTTATTTAGGTAATGGGTGGGTACAATTTCATAGATTTGAATATCTTAATGGAAATTGGACTTTTCAACTTCCAAGTGATAAATATAATAATGGTATAACATCACCATATGCACCAAATTGGTTTAGAATATCAAATCAACTAATGAAAAGCTTGGATGTATTTATTATTTTTTAACATGGAGCATGCTTGTAAATAATGTAACCCTTCATTTGCAAATAGATATCCATGTATATTATGTGTTACATTGATGGTATGGGTATTCCCTTAGCGAGGCAATGCTCATATTATGTAACTAAAAACATACATGTACACTTGTTTCGTCTATCCTATTCATAACTTACATCTATATATAACATATTAGAGTTACATCATAGTTCCCGTATCGAAGCTACACACATTGCCCGTAATTATTATTGTGCAAGAAAGGATACCATGAATGACACTTGGCAACATCACCCAATGTATGAGCTTTACGATGAATGACAGCGAATGCTGAGAGCATTTATAACTTCATCAAAATAATGATAGCAAAGTGAGTATCAATGACTACATCAATTGATTCAAAATTCCAATATGTTAGCACTTTACATTGCTCAGTGATCGACATCTCACAGTGATTGGGTATATAGATTTCGGTGCCGCAAGAAATTAGGCATGCACCCTTGGTTCTAGGTAGACACCCTAAATGCAGTAAACTCAACGGATGAGTTGGGTAGCATGTTGAACCTAGTAGCATGTTAGTATTTGATCCCTCGACGGAGTAGGCTGGTGGCATGGTTGACATATGTATGTTTGTGAGAAATAAAACATGATCAAATATCCATAATCACTTTTTACATTGTTGTTAACTCTAACGAATAGTAGAAATAGCAAGATCAATGTGATACTATTCCTAAGTAAATGTTAAATTAATAAATAAAAGTAAGATTGAATCATCACTTTATCGATGTTTGGATGTTTGTGTCATGTTTAGAGACGTAAGCATACCTGAAAATGAGGCGCAACTCTCGCGGTCCCGGTGAGTTCTAGATGGAGTGTTAGTTCTAGTTCCACGAGTCTAGTGCTAGTTCTAGTTCTGCAACTCTGTCGGTGCGTTCCGCGACTCCGTCGATTGAGTGTAGTACTACGGTTACAATCAGTGTGTCCGCGTCCATAGTAGGATACTCGTCGAAGACTCGTACTTCGTCACAAGAGTGTATATGGTGCGGTCCCGTTTGGCCGCGTTGTACTCGTTCCGGGGTATTCCCCTCGTGGTGGGTAAGCTGGGGGAAATGGGTTGAAGTTGAGTTGGGGTTTGTTCGCTTGAGTTAATTTCTCCAGTGCACATGTTGTGATTGTTGAGTTTTGTTATTAATGTTTGAACTCAACAACTAAATGATGGAAATATGTTTTGAACTAATAATATACCTATGTACAGATGCGTATATGATTATCCTCCAACGATTCATGTAAGTAAATGTAAAATTGATGAACTTATCTGTGGATAATAATACTGGCACTTATAGAGTACAAGTAGTAGATTGTTTGCAACTTATAATAACAAATTTACATATGGTTTGGAATATTTAACAACAATCACAAAAGTGATAATGGAACATGGACATCCTTCTCTTTACTCTTTCACTCCTGCTTAGTGTTGTGTTAGCTTGTTTTAGCTGTACTGAGCTTTTTGCTCATACGTACTTCTTTGGAAACCCATCTAGGTTTGCAGGTCGTTGAGCAACAATATTGACTTGAGCTTCTGCAGTTTATACCAGACTCAGGGTACAGTTTCACTTGTAGAGTTGTACTAGTTGTTGTTATGCCTTTGTAGCTTATACAGTTTAAGTTGTTAGCCATGTAACGGTATATTGTAGACAATTTTTGTAAATTTGTAAAATTTGTTGGGAACCATGAATATATATAAATGTCATTGGAGTACTTTATTATTTTCTTGTCCTTTACATTCCGAATATTAATCATGATGTATGAATGTGGTTATTGCTGAGTATCTGGATCCTTGGGAATTAGGTCCGACATCCTCCCCGCGGGACGAGGTGTCACAATTACCATCCTCCAATATGCCAATGATGTAATCCTTTCAACCAGGGGCAGGATGGAGCAAGCTAGTGGAGTATCCTGGATAATGGACATCTTTGGCCTTCGGATTAATTGGGAGAAGTTGACATTTGTTCATTAAGTTTTCTTAGTTAGAGGTCCAAGAATCCTGGTCTCTTCCATGTCTGAGTGATTTGCTCCCCATTACCAATTTGGGACTCCATTTGGTGGGTGGGAGCCTTCGCTCCTCGAATTGGTGCCTTTGCTGAACTGATTTGAGAAGAAGTTGGTGGGTTGGAAGACTGTGCAATTCTCTTCAGAGGGGAGAAGCTGGTCTTTCTTAAGCATGTCCACTCGGCTATCCCTATTTTCTTTTGTTCCACTAGGCTGTTCTCAGTTAGGGATTACTTGAGGATTGGATCGTTAATGAGATGTTTTTGAGCAGATGCCAAACATGAGAAAGGTGGTATTCATCTCCTTGACCGGGGTACAATGACAAGGTCGAAAAGAGAAGGGTCTTAGAGTGTTAAGGATCGAGAACTTGAATAAGGCTTTGTTGGCAACGTGAATTTTCAGACTTAGGGGTAAGGGTGAAGACATGGTGTGTTGTATGATGCGAGGTATTTATGGTCTCGGTGTTTCTTTGTCAACAACCATATGCTCGACTGCCATCCTCGCTCTGCTTAGGTATTTCAAGCCTCCTAATATGGTGAGTTTGCTGAGACTGGTTGTTGGAAGTAGTGATATGTACCACTTCTGGGTTGGAGGATTGGGATTGGATCTGGTTCTCATGGAGATCATTTTCTCAGACTTTTTGTACTTTCTTTTAGCTGGGATACCACGGTGGTGCATGGATGGTTAGATGGAACATCCCCTCTCTTTGTGCTCTAGTTCTCCGATCATTGACTATGGGTTTTCTTCGATGTCGAATGATTTGGAGGCAATAGAGCACCCTGCGTTTGGGTCCTTTGGGAAGGATCATTGGGCTTGGGCGAGTGGTCCTTTTCCTGTCAAAAAGGAATATAGGTTTTTTTTCGATATAGAAGGTGGTGGTATATCTGGATTTACAACAAGGTTGTATATTGATATGGAAGAGCAGGATCTCGCAACATATCAAGATATTCTTGTGGCTAGCAAGACATGGTCTTCTGTATTAGATGGGTAATTGAACCTTTACATGATTCGATTACACTATTTTTTAGTCTCATCTTGCTTGCTTGTCGGAGTCTTCAATGTTGGTTGGGTTATATTATGAGCCCTATACCCATGTATTATTTGATAAACATAATAAGGGACACACAACCCATGGTGGCTTTCTTGTGTAGTTTACCCCGATGCTTTGGGAGTAGAGTTCCATGTAAATCGAAGTTTTTCTTTTTTGATTCCGCAATTCTATTTCTTTGTTTTCGATATGGTATTAGAGCAAGTCGATCCATGTACATATAATCCAAAGCAAATCGTGCTTGGAGTTATTTATCTCTTTTCAAGAGTAATTTGTTATATTATTATTATCAGAGATAGAATTGCCTGATTTTTTGATCCTTCTTCTAGCAACAACCAAATGGTTTTTGGACTCGTTCTCAAGACACCACCAATGACATGATTCTAGTGAATACAATCGTGCGATCTATGGTATATCTCTCCTCAAATATTGGTTTCCTTTCCATCATGTCTCGGCTACATGTAAAGCCTCTAGGCAACCAACATGGTGTGTTGCCATGCCATATCAAGCAAAATCGTAAGTCGCATGGACCTTTATGCTATATCTCTATATGCAAACCATGTATCATGGGTTCCCTCAAAGAAACCCTAGAAGAAGAAGAAATAACATGAGCCCTCTTCTCCTTATAGTACTTTCCGTATGATGGAACTCTACATTCAAGGCACAAGCATAGCCAATGCCTCTCCAATATGTGCCTTCTCTCCAAGTCTGCCACCAATAACTGACCTACGACCATGAAAAATCTCATCAAGCCCTCAAGCGATTATGATGGCTCGCTTGAGGAAGCGTCATTCTTTATCTTGATCCCTAGCGCAGTTGGTGACGTCGATCCTCAAGGCGATGGTAGCAACGATGTGATTGCATCGACTCCACAATTGCAACGATGGGGTTCAAAGAAGTCCTAAAAAAGATGGGAGAAGAGACATGGAAAAAGTGATGATTTTTTGTTTATCCCCATTTAATCTCCCATTTTAGTCAATTGTCGTCATGTTTCAGCAGGGGGGAGTGAATATGACTACATTTGGATCGCTGAACAAATGGTACTAATAAATAATTATTAGCAGGAAAGTTGGCATAGCTCCGACAGAGGATAACATGACAAAAATCATGGTTTATCCATTTGCAAAGGAGATTGACTGACACACTAGTTAGAAGATGTGAGATTTGGGATGTTGAGCTGGCTAAGAGAGGGTGAGGAAGTCTCAAAAACTGTTGAAATGAGACTATCCAAATAGTTCTTAGTTTCTTGGATATAAGCTTGAGAATGACCCAGGATAGATCTGAACAAAGGCAAAGAATCCATGTAGCCGATCGTACATAATGTAGGAAAAGGCTTTGTTGTTTTTGTTGAAGAATTACCACAGTTATAAACAATTTATCCACAGAACAAATTCAACCACAGGAGACATGTTTTAGTGTAGAAAATCCACTTGATAACAACCGTGACCCCAAGTCCTCTAACTTTCAATTTTTGATTGACCGAGATAATCGACTATTCCATTATCTCTAGTTATTTCTCATTGGATAACTCAAATGCTTGCATGTTGTTTGTATTACATATGAAAGACTTTCCTACAACTTGGATCACACACAAGGTTTGGAATATGGATATTATAATGGTAGGTTTGGAAAGAGGATATATGGTATCAGTGGAAATCTCGAAAATGGTTAAAAAATGATCTTTTTCACAACTTAAGAATACTCCATGGATTATAAGATGCTGAAATTTAACTTCTAGAGAAGTTTTTGGTGATGTCAATCATAGAAAAACTCGCAAGTTTTGGGAAGATTTTGATATGTTCCTAAAATGCAGGAATGCGGACATTTTTATGGATGACTTAATGGTGGTAATCACCATTGATGAGGAACACAAGTAGCAAAAAAACACGGTTTCTATGGACATTCAGGATAAGTCAATTTCATGACCTTGATGGGTAAAGATAAGAAGCGGAAGAGTATAAATTATAAGGATATTTTCAAATCAAAAGACCTAATCTAGAAAAGGCGAAAACTAAACCATGAGGGCATTTGAAGATCATTCTAGTTCTTAAAACAATAAGTTACATTCAAACTCATTCAAACAATAAGTAACATTAAAATGGAGGTGTATTTAGCACATTATTATACATCATATTGCACATATTGTAATACCCTGCAAAGTGTTAACTACTGAAAGATATCATAAAGAAAATAACGAAAATTTGTCCAACTACAATATATTGAGTACATATTTGCTAATAAAAAAATAACATGCTTTAAAAACTAGAAGATATACACTTTAGTAGCAAGTAAAATGAAATCTTATTAAATATCTAACAAAAGCATGAGTTGTATTGTAGTTCCACAAATTCTTGTTCTTTGTTGTTTGTGCTATATCATTAACTCTATGTAATAAAAATAATTCTCTCATATTATTATATAGCAGTATATAGTCTTGTAATTCATCACGTGTGGGGACTGGGGATAAACAACAACAATACTCGAGTTGGAGAAGGTATCACTGGCGGCACAAGAGGAAAATGAAAGAGCTTGGTAGCCTTGCAATAATGATGATGGAGTAGGATATGATCACTATGGTTGGGGTGCTCATTTAGGAGGAAATCGACAACTAAGATTGTATATTATCATGTTTATGAGCAAGGTTCAGAAAGTTGGTATGCGGTATTCGTTCGGTCAGGCGGTCTAGAGTGAGTAAGTGGGTAGGCGGAAGTATATACAGATTATGCGGTTTCTATTATTTTAATTAAAAATAATAAAAAATACAATAATAATTTCAAACATTAGATATATATGTTTTAAAAAATATAACATGGAAGAAATATGAAATGGATACTTTTTGTACAATGTGATATCAACCAAAGCATTTCCAAAAGTCATCCATTTTCAAAAGTTAAAGATGTTAAGTTAATGGTTGAGAGAGTAAAAAATGTTGTAAATTGATTAAAGATAGAAAAAATGGTAGATATCCTTGTCCAAATTGGAAGGTAACCTTTTTTTGGAAGTGTAACCTGGTTAGTAAACACAACCATGAACCTTCGTACTTTAGTAAATGGTGTATTTGTCAACTCAAAGTCAAATATTAAAAAATTCAAGCATTTAAATTAAATATATGTAATTTGTTCTGTGCAGTTATAAAATTCCATGCAAATCCAACATCTGTATTCATTTTATCCGTAAAAAGATCTACGATAAACACATGTAAATTATTCTATATTCATGCAGTTATGATATAACGTAAAAAATAGAGTTATTGCTGCAGAATCTAAAAAAATAGTCGTTGCTGCTGAATATAAAAAAACAGAGAGATGTCGGGCTAAATAAACCAATCAACAAACCTTGAAAGAGGAGAAAAAGATGGCAGAGGAGCAATCCACGTGAAAGTCAAGAAGGTGTCGGAGGAGTAGAGAGTTACCTCTATAACATATGCGGCCGCATATGTGGATTACTCAGTCGAGTATACCCCATAAACTGCATATCGAGTGAGTATAGCATATGCAGCTGTCTGGGTCGACTTTCCGAACATTGTCTATGAGAAATAAAAAAATCTAGAATAAACATGAATAGATGCATTAAAAACTCTAAAAACCATCTCCCTTAGATCTTAATAAATACAAGAAAGTGTATCCTAACATTAGAAAAACCTAAAAACAAGTAATAGAGCAAGAAACAATCAAACCCCTAAGAAATGCACCTCTAAGTGCATTTAAATTGATGAAAATCACCTTAGGAAAACCTCATCTAAAGGCAAAAAGAAGTTGTAGGCAACAATATCATGGTGTGGTGAGATAGAAAATCGAGATCAACGATATTGGTCGATATGGGAAGTTGCATTCATAGCTACAAGTTTTGATCGATATCCGTCGACCAAAACTTAGCAGGATACACTTTCTTGTATTTATTTGGACCGACTCTGCATATGCTGCAGCATACGTGGCTGTCTTGGCCGACTTTCCGAACACTGTTTATAAAAAAAATAAAAAAATCTAAAATAAACATGAACATATGCAAACACTCTTAAAACCATCTCCTTTAGATCTTAATAAATACAAGAAGGCTATCCTAACTTTCGAAGAAACTTAAGAACACGTAATAAAGTAAGAAACAATCAAAACCCTAAAAAATGCAACTCTAAATGCATTTAAATAGATGAAAATCACCTTAGGAAAATCTTATCTAAAGGCAAAAAGAAGCGCGGGCAATAATATCATGATATGGTGAGATAAAAAATCGATATCAATGATATTGGTCGATACGGGTAAGTTACATTCAAAGCTACAAGTTTGGGTCAATGCCGTCGATATTCTGATATGTCAGTAATATCTTTCAAGATATCGACCAACATTTGGGAAAATGTCATACATAGTAGTATCGATATCTAACGATTTCATATACTCGATATATCCTCAATATATTGATGATATATCCCGATACCTTAATTCATGATCACACACCAAATTCGTTATACACCTTAGATCAAACACTAAGTGTTACAATACACTAATAACAAAGAAAAATACAACAATATATAAATCCTTGAATATAAATATGCAATGAATGATGCTGCTCAGAAATACACGTTATAAAAAATAGAAGAATTGTAAATTGAACGCATAGACGAAGGCGCTGAAGATGTGATCTTGAAGTAGAGAACGAGTTAAATTGCATCGAGTAGAGCTTTGAGCGAGGCTAGAGAAAATTTATTGAGATGTGTGTCTACAACAGTAGTCTAGAGTTCTATTTATAATGGTGGGAGTCGTCCATTCAAAAATGTAGTTGTTGATTAAATAATGGAAAGGAATCAACAAGAATCAACAAGATTCACTGAGTTGATCGATCATAATTTCAAGACCAATTGATCTCAATTGATCGATCTAAAATAGCCGTTATGTAACCCTTGAACATAATTCGAAATGTGATCGATCATGTCTGGAAAACGATCGATTACGAGTTGATCGATCAAAAGGAAACCATTAGCTGATCAGAAAGTAATCGATCAAGTTAAATAGGGCAATCGATCAGAGACAATTGGTCGATATGTTCAGGAAGGTTGGTCAATCAAGTTTGCTTGGACCTAATATGCCTACATGATGCAAATGTATATATTTAGACTTTTATATGTCTATTACAAAAGTCTTCTTTCTTTTTTTTCCTTTACCAGGCTTTTCAGCTTGTCCATTTATTATGGCTTTACCATCCTTGTAAAATAAGTGCTTGAGCAGCTAAGTTTCTTTGCTTTTGTTCTCCATTCTCCATAATATTGCTATATTAATGCACCGACTTCTTGAGGTTCATATATGAGAGATTCACTCTTTCATGTCCTTGCATAAGAGAAGCAATGATGACTTCCATGTGAGAGATGCCTTCTCTCAGAGCTTCCATATTGGAGAGGTTACTTTCGAGATCTTTATATAGGAGATGATCACTTTACTTCTGTGTTTGCATCAACTTCATATGCATTTCTACTAACGCTGGGGGTTCATCCCAACCTTCCATTGTCCAATTCAATGCATGGAGATCCACACTCCAATTCAACTACTGCTTACCAGTCATTTTCATGGTGCATCCACCCCAAGTACATAGTAGGGCTTCCCCTACGCATGTTCTCCCAACAACTACTTCGAGCTGGTCTCTTCCCAACTCCTTCAAAGATGCAATGAGTGAAGATGAGTTGAAATTTTTTTGTATCAAGATACATCTTATTTAGCTCCAGATAGAGAGAGAGTTTTTAAGTATGTATTAGATGGGTAATATGACTTCTACAAGATCCGTTTCTTTTCACTTTAGTCTCATATTGCTTGGTGGGACTCTACGATGTTGATGGTACTATATAAAGAACCCTACACCCCTGTACTCTTCGAGAAATGTAATAGATAAATACAACCTCTTGTAGATTTCTCCCATGATTTATCTTGCTTCTTAAGGAGTATGGTTTCATGTAAATCAAAGTTGTTCTTGTTTTGGTTCCACAAGTCTATTTCTTTATTTTCAACATTTTATTTATGGAGGATCATAGACACAAGCTTCTTCAGTCCGGGGACTTGGTATGTTCGAGATGTGGCAACGGTATAGTGAGGATATGGATCATCTTTTTTGAATGTGGCTAGTCGGTGAGGTTTTAGAGCACGTTGGAATTCGTTGGTTTAGAACGGACAACGGAGGATGGCACTACATTTTTGGAGCTCTATTTGGACTTACGGCAGCAATTCTCATTTCTCAGGAGGATTATACGTTACCTTTTGCACATCTTTGATCGATTCGGTATGCCCGAGACGAACTCATGTTTCAGGGTCTTATATCGGAGCTACACCCTTTCTTTTTCCCAAAAAAATGGAGTTCACACAAAATTTTCTGTGCCAAATCATGTAAATTAAACTCTTCAGATTATATGATTGCTCTTCGAGACATTCTTCATAGTATTTTGGTATGATTCAATTGATTTCTCTTTCTTTTCCTCACACACATGCAGAAGTTTTCTGAGAAGCTGTAGTTATATCTTTATAGGAATCCTGCAGTTGTGCCCCTTGATGAAAAATACACTTATGCCCTTACCTTTTTCCAATAACACTTGTACCCCTTGCATCGGTAACAATCGTGCCTCTCGGGTTAATGGTTGTTCGTTCCTCTCCCAAACACATGCTAGATTTTAATCACATGCGTAATTAGTAATAATATGGAGGGGTAAAATTGGAAGTAAGTCTACCCTTCAACCCCCACCTGCCCCCACCCCAACCATCCTTGTCGATCGGTCATCTTCGAACTTTGATTGCATGCACAATTTTCCTTTGATTTGCACATATGCTAGCTTATTTGGATGCTTGATCTGTAACCTCCAATAATCCTTTGGAGGTTTCACAGATGGTGCCTTTTAGATCTCTAATTTTGCGCTTGTGTTAACCTCTTTCAGCGACATCTATGCAGCCTGCACCAGTGGATCCACTGTCACCTCCAGATTCGATTGCTTCCCTATTTCCCACTGGACTCCATTGCTGTTATTGGCTTGACTCCAAGCTCAACAATCAAGCATTAAAAGCCCAAAGGACTTGCAAGTGACTATCATCTTAACAAACGATTCATAATAGGATGCTCTTGTTATAATTCCAAATTATAGCTGCAACTCATTATGTAATATCATTTGCATGGATGGAATAAATAACTAGTCGTGGCACTCAGAATGAGGTTTGTTATTTAAGCCGGACTATCTCAATTCTCTGCTGTCCAGAGTTCCTACGTCCTGCGACAGAGGGATTTTTCTGCGACCGCGAGAGTATTCTAAGACTGGAAACATGACCGAGGACCAATCTATAGTTTTAGATTTCTCGTTTTGAGCTGACCCAACGAGTGAGGATGAGGAGGTTGGGGCGGTAGCTTGGGGACAGAGGAGGTTGGAGCTAGATGGGAGGTGTGGGGGTGGAGGTTGGGGCAGGGGCAGCAATGGAGGGGAGGGTATTGGGGCGGCGGCTTGGGGCCAGAGGGGGATTGGGGATGGAGGTAGGAATATTGGCTGATCAAAGAATAGAACCCTAATTTTTTATGGGTGAATCTTTCTTAACCAGACCTCGGTTTGAACAGACCGTGATCTGGTTTACCTTGTATACGGCTAAACTGATGCAAGGGACACAAGTGGTGCAGGAAGGTAGGGGTACACCTGTTACTGAAAAAAGGTAGAGGCATAAGCGCAACTGTGAAAATGTAGAATGAGACACGTGCAAAATCCCTATATTTATTATACTTTTTGTTATCGACTCGAACAATTTATTTTGTCGTATCATTTCCATTTTTTGTAATTCATTTCAGTTTTTGCACGCGGTCGAAATTACATTCCCATTCTTAGTAGTCGCAAATTTCTCTCTTAATGTCGATGCAAAACTTCGATGCTGCAATTTCTCTTTGAGAAATCAGCATTGCCAAGCATTCACTGCCCTATATTTTTTAGAAAGTTGCATGCTGACATTGTTGACTTTCTCCTCGTGTAATAGCTATAATTTTCTGAATATTTGTGTTTTGTCTGTGCCCACCTTGATTTGCAGCATCTTCATAAACAAGCAGCTCTGAATGCTAGTATTGGTATGAATATTGGCTGATCAAAGAATAGAATCCTAATTTTTTATGGGTGAATCTTTCTTAACCAGACCTCGGTTTGAACAGACCGTGGTCTGGTTTACCTTATATACGGCTAAATTGATGCAAGGGACACAAGTGTTAGTGGTGCAGGAAGGTAGGGGTACACCTGTTACTGAAAAAAGGTAGAGGCATAAGTGCAACTGTGAAAATGTAAAATGAGACACATGTAAAAATCCCTATATTTATTATACTTTTTGTTATCGATTTGAACAATTTATTTTGTCGTATCATTTCCATTTTGTGTAATTCACTTCAGTTTTTGCATGCGGTCGAAATTACATTCCCATTCTTAATAATCGCAAATTTCTCTCTTAATGACGATGCAAAACTTCGATGCTGCGATTTCTCTTTGAGAAATCAGCATTGCCAAGCATTCACTACCCTATATTTGTTAGAAAGTTGCATGCTGACATTGTTGACTTTCTCCTCGTGTAATAGCTATAATTTTCTGAAAATCTGTGTTTTTGCCTGTGCCCAGCTTGATTTGCAGCATCTTCATAAACAAGCAGCTCTGAATGCTAGTATTGGTTTGGCTCCAGTGCCTCTGCTGGAGTTTGCTGCTGCTGTTGGCTCCAAGGAATTGAGTCTTGGTGCTGAGGTGGGATTTGATGCGACTACTGCAGCTATCACAAAATACAATGTGGGCATTGGGTTTAATCAACATGATTTCTCTGCTTCGTTGCTTTTGTATGTATTCTTGTTTTCATTTAGTTTTTTTTCAGTATTTCTTTTTTTCATTCTTCCTGGATTATTGCCCGTGGCCCTTATACATGTCTTGATGAATGCATCTTTCCTTAACATGACTAATTCCATATAAAGATGTATAATCTAATCAGTATGTTCAGGTGCAAGTGAAGCTGCTGCAATCTCTAGGTTCATATAAAGATGTGTATTGATTTATTTCATGTGTATTCGTGCAGTAATTAAGTTATACCACGAAAGTTAAACCTTGATTACCAGGCTGTTCTACACTCTAGATGATCTGGCTGCATTTTCTGATGGGTTGTAACAGTGACTGATACTATCATTCAAAACCCATGCCAAAAGGTTATAATCTTTGTGCATTTTTAGCATCTTATTTGGAAGAAACTTTCTGCCTCATTTTCTTGTAATTCTGTGTTCTGCCATCATAATTCTTTGTACCTCAGACTTGAGGCACATCTAAGACCTCTTTGGCTACTTTCCTAGTCATTGTTATAAAAGTCGGTCGATTAGCCTGACTGCTTAGTCCGACTAGTCGAGTCGGTAGGGTGGCCTATTGACTATTGACCAATCGGTGAATAATCGGTCAGTCGACTACTCGCCCGGCTAGTTGACTGATTGTTGAATAGAGATTCTGATTTCTTTTATGTTTTTTGATTTTTTTTAAAAGCTTACTTTTTCTAATATGCTTAATGTCTTATTTAAATCTAATTACTTCTTTTATTTTATTATGATATTATAGAAAATGTACAATAACTGCAAATACATAAGAATATATGCATAGAAAATAGTTTATATCTATTGAATAATTAAAAATTTAAAACTGACTCAAGGCCGACTAAATCTGATTAGTCACCTGGATGCCAATTAATCCTTAGCCAGTGTCCTGGCCGACCAAGTACCGACTACCGACTTCTGCAACTTTGTTCCTAAAATGTACCTCTACCCTGTATTATTAATAGCTTCATCACTGCCCAAGCAGCTGGTAGATGCATTTAGGATTCTTTGAAGTGCACCACTAATATGACCTTTTATTATTCTTCCATTTGGTTGTTGTGGCTTTATACACCAACATTTCATTTTTGTCTTCTTTAGTATGCACATGAGACCAAGCAATCACATTTAACATTTAAACTGATATTGACAAATACATTCAATCTCTTTGCCTCCATGTCAAGTATTCAATATGTGTTCCCACCAAACCATTTGTCATAAGTGAAAGTACATTTTTTCCCAAAGATTGTGTTTTCTATGAGGACATTACAATCCAAAGCCGAAAGAAGAAAACAATTGTAATCTCTATGGACCCTTGTGTACTTCAGCTTATTTTCTGTTCAGATTCATCCAAGTCTTCTACCAAATAGACCTCCTAGTGGGGTATTTAGTGCCTTTTCTATCTCCTCCCATACTTTTTCTCCCTTCAGACCAATTTGGAGAGCATACTCTGTAATGCGATAAATTTCTGTGTATATTATAGTGTCTTTTTTAGCTCCTCCCATACCTTTTATCCCTACTTTCAGTTTCAGATCGATTTGGAGAGCATAATCCCTGAAATACAATAAGCTTCTGAAATTTATTGCTTATAGTGCTTGAGTTATGAGTTGATGCAAATTTTTATGTATGAAAGCAATGTACAATCAAACACTTCACCACATATATTAGTTAGACCACTTAAATTTTAAATTTGGTGATTGGTTTCCATGTAGAACAATCCATATCAGTTGATTTATGCATTTTGTAAGCTCCTTGCTCTATTGAGGGTATGAGCACACACTCCATATTAGTTGAAAAATCCGTATTAGTTAGACATCACTTAAATTTTAAATTGGTGATATTGTTTCCATCGAGAACAATCCATATGAGTTGATTCATGCATTTTGTAAGCACCTTACTCTATTGGGGTTATGGGCGCACTTGCATGAAGGAACTAGAAGTATCCATATTGCTGTGTACAATTTTGGGGACATGCTCATTTGGTGCGTCCTTATTATTTAATTAGTAACCAATTTATAATTCAGTCTCGTTGTTCACTATGTTGGCACCCCTTAAAACTCTTGGACCGACCATAGATTGAGATATTTCAAAACTGGCCAAAATCTTCTTTGTTTTGGTTTGGGGGGCATGTAAATAGTTTGTGCTCACTCATTATATCTCTAAACTCTATTTAACCGTCATTGCGTCTTTTCATGGTATGTTTCAAGCATTTTTAATACATGATCTGAACTGATGTGGGATGTTGGTGCAAACATGTGAAGCTTTGTGAAATATAGTGGGTGTTATAAGATATTGGAGTTCTCTAGGAAGCTTCTCTAATGCTTTGCATAAATATAGGATTTATATTATCATAAGCACCTTTTGGGATGCTTCTTCAGACAACATTTTTTTATTCGAACACAACATAATATTTTTATTGTTGAACACACTCGCTAATAGGAGTATTAGGAACTCTTGACTTCGATGAACTTGGCCTGGTGTCCTGAACAGGTTAGATTACATTGCAAACTCAGCCCATAGAGCTAATGAGCCAAGCTTGAGCCATCGCTATAGCTCAACATCCTTATTCAGTCCACGATGACATTATTAAGCTTTCAATTCATTGGCCGGAATTATATTTTTTGAACAGAGAGATTAATAGCTTCAGGAGATGGCTAACTTGGCTTTTGAAGCATTTGGTCAATTTGTTTTATTTCACATCTGAAATGACATGGTTAAATCTTGCAACCTGCAATGTGGATTGCACGATACCCTCGTGACTGGTTCTTTCATGGCTTATGAAGAAGGCATACTTTTCATTTTTCATCTGCATATTAGAGTATGTTAACAGTTATTTTAAATTAAGGTGGTAGCATGAATGTGACATGCTTAGAGGGCGGCAATGTTGTAGAAGTCACCCGACGAACCCGACTAGTAGGTCCGACTAGTCTAGTCAGTGGGGTGGCCGACCGCGTACCGACTAATTCTGACTAGGTCCACTAGTCAACCAATTTTTGCTTGGAGATACCATATTTTTTTACTTTTTTAAAAACAAACTTATTCTAATACGCTTAATGTTTTATATAAATTCAATTACTTCTTTTGATTCATTGTGATAGTAAAAATATATATATAAAGGGTCATATGTGGCTGCCCCCTAGGGGCAACCAACATGGCTGCCCCCGCCTTATTTGGGCAAAATTTTTTATTTTTTTTGAAAAATAACATCATTTACATTCATCCCTATATCCCTCCTATATACCATTCGAATTTCGTCAGAAACAGAGACTCCTACGGCCTCCATCCGGACAATAATTTTTTAACGGTAACATGATTTTTTTAAATCGATACCATCGAGATGGAGGCCGTAGGGGTCTCTGTTTCTGACGAAATTCGAATGGCATGTAGGAGGGATATATGGATGAATATACATGGTTTTATTTTTCAAAAAAATAAAAAAAATGCCGAAAAATGGGACGGGGGCAGCCATGTTGGCTGCCCCCAGGGGGCAGCCCCATTTTTTCCATATATAAATCTATGTAAATATATAATAATATGTATAAAAATGATTTATATATTTTAAAAATCAAAGCCGATTAAAGTCCAACTAAATCCGATTAATCACCCAACTGTCGATTAATCCTTAGTCAGTGACCTGGCCGACCGTGTATCGAGTACCGACTTTTGCAACCTTGGAGGGCAGTCATAGGTGATTTTAGAGTTGGGTCTACTTTGATGTTTCATTAGGTCATTATTTTAAAATTTGTAACTGATGATTTGGAGGTGCAACATTGTGCTATTATCCTCTTTTTTAACACACCCGCCATAAAACAAACACTGCAGTTTAATAAGAAAATTCTTAGGTAGCGTTTGGTTTGCGGGTTACCTGCGGGTTAGGGGAGTTTACTCCCCTTAACCCACATCCCCCTCTCTCTCCGTGGGCCCCACTTTATTCCTTTTTTAAAAAATTAAATAAATCAATTTTACATCATCAATCTTATAAAAAAATAATATATTATACCATCATATTATATAAAAATTATAAACTACTCCACTTCTACTCCCTTTTTCCAAACTTCAATACAATCACATCACAATAACTACGTACTTTTTCAAACTCCAATACAATCATATCACCCCAAACCCACTTCTAACCCACCCCCAGTTTAACCCTCTATCCAAACTCCAAAACACAAAAACGAGTTACCCTCTACCAGTTTAACCCGCCTTAACCCGCCAACCAAACGCACCCTTAGGGTCTGTTCGGTAGCGGGTTTGGGCCCTTCAATACCATCCAAACTTGCCCAAACTCTACCACTGGCTTATATCAGAGGCCCCCTCACGTCACGGGATGAGGTGGTATCGGACATAGGTTCCCAATCCACCCACCCTCTTCCTCGTTGTGCCAAGAACTCCCATAGTGCGTGAATTCGTCGGGATTGTCGTTGGGGTTGTTCGAGGCGAAGTCGTTGTGGTCAATGAGAAAGGAGAAGGGAGAGGCGACGTATGGATCCACGAAGGGAGTCGATGCTGAGGGGGACAAAATTGATGGAAATCACGAGGCAGAACGCATCCTCGAGGCGGAAAATGTCGAGTTGGAGGAGTGACTGATCAGGGGCAGTCATGTCGGACGATTCAGAGAGGGAGACGAGGTGGTCTCCGACGAGGAGGTACTGGGAGGGGAAGTCATCAGAGGGGCCGTCCTGTGGGAGTGGGCCGGGGGAGGTTGAGTCCAACTAGGGTATGAGGGACTAGACCGGTTTGAGCGGGTCTGGTTCAGGGGAAGGGAGAGGAGAGTGGTGATGGCGGAGAGGTGGTTGTCGAAGTTGGAGAGGATGAGGATCATGTCCTCGATCACGTTCTTAGAGGTGCTAGCTCTTCACGATCTGCTGCGTCACATCTATCACGTGCTCGTCATCGTCCACGGTGGCCATCGTGACGGGTGGGCCGTTGATTGCTGCTGCCCTACGAGTTCAGGTCTGGATTGGGTGGGGGGTTACACCCAACATAATACATGAAAACAAAAATCATAATTATACCCAATAGATATACCTAACTTCTATCTCATATACTTACTTGGCCAATCGAACCGAGAATAACACTTAACTATCATATATCCCTTCTTATCTCATAGATTCTATCCTTGCAACGGAATAGAAATAGGGGATACGACAACCTAATCCCTCCTTATCCCGTATCCCATATCCCCCCTACCGAATGCCCCCTTAGGATATTCTCAATGAATCGAAAATTTCAATACAATATGATTAATTTAGTATAATTGATATGAATAGGAGTGCATCCTTACTTCCAGAGGTACTGCTAGTTGCAGTATTTAGGACTTCTTCTAGTGTGTTGATCAAGGCAAACAATTAGTTGATATGTGGTGGTTGAGGAAGACAAAAATAGACCATGGGGGATGCTTGATCTTTTGAAAGCTTAGCATTGATTGTCATTCACCTCTCAACAAGAACAGTCAAACATGTGGCTTTTGAGGTTGGGTAATATTCACGTTAAACTTGAAGGGGTCTGCTAAGGGGTGGAAGGAGGGATCAACTTATTAACTTGAATATGATAAATGACACTTCTTGATGTATTTGCCAGTGGAATTCATGAACGAAGGAGATGATAATTTCTTTAAGGTTTTCTTTGGTTGCTGTTGGTTGGTGCTGTTATGGATTGATTGGATTCACTATCCAAGAAATTGGTGACTTTTTACAAGGGCTTGATGCACGTTCTCCCCCCTTTTTCTTGAGGGCAACGAGGGTGTAGTCCCAAGATTGGAACCCAGCTCAAAGTTTATTAAATCAAAATCAGAGTATAATTATATTACAACATGATATTACTAGAAAATAGAAATCACATGGTAAACCACAATGACACCAACGCCCTGTAATGCCCTAAAACCCTCTCACCAAGAAACAAGCTCTTGAAAAATGTTCTCATTTCTAGCACACTAAATGACCCAGAGTAGGGCAAAAGGACCCGCGACATCCTTTTGAGAACTTCTACATGTTGCTCTGACCGAACTCTAGTATGATGCGCTATCCTCGGATTGAAGCCATGGCACAACCATCTGCTCCCATATCGTAATTGAGGACCGTCAACCGAAAAAAGAGATGTTTGGAATCCTCCTACTCGAGTTCGCATCTATCGCATAGAATTTCCCCGGTACCCAACACCCTTGCCCTGCGTGCCTTTGAGAGCAACCGCCCGCGTCTTGCTAACGACATGAAGACCTTAATTCGCATCGGAACCCTGCTTGTCCAAATAATTCTGTAGTCCCATACGTACTCCTCTTAAACAGCCCCACGCAACCTGGCGAATGATTGATATGCCTTCTTCACTGAAAAACTCCCCTCCTTCCATGCACATTCTCCCCTTTATATGAATTTGTTATCACCCATGTTTGGGAGTTGTGTGGTCTTCGAATTCCGAATAAACAATTAACTGCAAGGCCTTAAATTTCTGATCTTGGTTTGTTTCATCAAGTTCAGAATGTGATATTTGGGAAAATTCGTTGAAACCATCAGAAGTCATAAAAATGACTCTAAATTTGTTTTTTTGTGGAAAATCAAGGTTTTTAATTTCTCTTAACTACCAAAGAAGTTATGTGTATGCATGTCAAAATATAGCATTTCATCTCTAAAACTTAAAATAACTCTTGAAGTTTATTTCTCACTAATTTATTTTAAATTTAGATCTAAACTTTTGGAACTAGCTAAAGGAACATCTTCAAATAATATAAAGCTCTTTAATAACTCAACATATTTGAGGAGAAATGGATGAAAATTAATCGATATATGCAAATTTCGATGAAAATAAAGCGCAAATTCATTGACATTTGTTAAAATCACATGCAATTTTGATGAAATTTGGCTAAGATTGTGTCCGCATTTCATTGAAATCTCAAAAATAGAAATAAGGTAGCATTTCGATATTGCCGATATGGAGAAATAGATATTTCGGCGAAATTCGACAAATTTTCTTGAAATTTGAGGCCATGAATAAACATACATAATTGGACAGGGAGGATCCGTCTCATTTTGCTACGTGGCATATGATAGAGATGCGATTATGACATTGTTTGTGGATCATGGGGAGGACAATGATTGACTATGTTTGCCACAATTCAATTCCTTACTTTCGATTAGAAGTAGGACTGTTGCCAATATTGCAGAAGTTGGTATTCTTATCAATGTTGCAAAAATTGATTGTCGACAATTTGTTCGGCCAGATCACATACTAAGGATTAATTTGCAGTCGGCAACTAAATGGATTTAGTTAGACATTTTCTTTTAAATATATGGTATTGAATATATGGAGTGTACTTTTGATGGAAGCAATGATGAAGAATTCGATGTTATGATTGGTAACGATAACATTTAAAAGAAAGATTTTTTTACATACTTGGGATCCATTTTGCAAAATGATGGGGACATTGATGGAGACATTAATAATAGAGTAAATACATGTTTGCTAAAGTAGAGAGGAGCATCTACTGTTCTTTGTGATAAGAAAATTCCTTTGAAAATAAAATGAAAGTTTTTACAAAGTAGTCGTGAGACCTGCTATGCTATATGGATATGATTGTTGGCATGTGAACCATAGACATGTGTAGAGAATGACAGTAGCAAAAATGAAAATGCTAGGGTGGATGTGTGATGGAGACGGAAAAAGTCCAATAGTAAAGAAGTTGTTTGGTGGAAGAAATTTAGAGAGGAGAATGCAGAAAGAGGAAAACACGCTGGTTGCGTAGGGTTTTAGAGATGAGTCGCGAAGTTCGCTTGGAGAGATAGAGAGAGACAGGGATAAACTCAATTTTCATATAATCTGAACATAACTAAACAAATGCCTACCATCCCCTTTATATAGGAGCGGTGAGATTACATAAACAGAAAGTGGATCAAATTCAAAATAAAATCCTAATTGATCGAACCTATTCTAATTGACTCGTAACTAGTTTTATACACCGAAAACGTTGAGATTACAATATCAATTTATTTAAATAAAGTACGTATACTAATTAAAATCACTAATTAGAGATGGGAAACCCTAATATGATTGAAAATTCATTTCCTAATGAATTGCTTGATCATTCGACTTGAGACTTGGCAATTTAATTTCACCGTTCTCGATCTCCTGTTGATAGAACAAATGTAGAGCAAACGACAGAATTCAGATGGCCTGGCGTGGCGGTTGGAGCCATCAATTTCATGCTTGAAGAACATATGTGGTGCAGATGGTGGCGCCCACGCTGAAGTCGCTTCCCTGATGTGATGCTCAAAAAATTGATGGTGCACCCTCATCTCGAACGTCGCTACCTTCGGAGAGCTCATAGCAACTGAATGGTGCAAGTTTAGGATGAGAGGAGATGTGAGCAATGAACTCCCATAGGGTCCTTATATAGGTGAGTCCCAAATTCCTAGTCCCAATTGGAATTGATGGAAGCCTTTCTCTTTTTTCATCCTCCTTTTCATAACGCTTTTGTGCTAGTGGGCATCCTTGAAATTCGTCCATTCCTTTATTAAAATAACATCTCCCATAGTTGTCCATGAAGAAACTAACTTTTTGATAAACATATATTGGAGGGGGGGTCTCCCTGAAACACCCCAATTAAAGCTCTTTTGCCTTATTTTAGGGTATTCGTCCGGAGCAGATTTCCTTAACCGAAGGGCTTTGTTTTCCTTTCGAGAGAACACCTCTTGCATTATGGTTTCTCTTATCTTCAAGTAATGACGACGGCGGTGTCGAGGTGGGAGCTGTATGGGGCACATGCATCGTATGGAGCGGCGACAACGAGCTCGACCTGCGGTGCCGATGTGTGGGGCTGGAAGGAGCCGTGCAAGCCTCGTGGTACTGGGGATAGTACTTCGACGACGTAGGATGGAACATTGACGGTGGCAGCGACGGGATGACAACAACTGGAATCAAAGGCGGTACGTCTTCTTGGTGCACGCAAGACGACAACAGCAGTGGCCACCTTGCAAGTAGTACGGGTGGTGGATCTTCCTACGACAAGGTCGGGTATATGTGTGGGTGGGGATGGGTACTTCGGTCATGGGCGGAACCATGGTTGATGTTTCGACGGGAGGGGTTGGCAGGGCTGGTGAAGCCGTTGGCTGCAACGATGGTGATGGTGTCGGTGATGTGGGGTTTTCTGGACAACAGCTTCAAACACGGACAAATCGAGGGCTTCGAGTTCTTTATCCCTGGAATCCTTGTTGAATATGGGCCCCATGTCTTCATTTTTTTTGTGTATTGAAAAATCTTCTTCCAAACAATAAATAACTTTATTTTTTGGATCAAAATCACGTTGTAAATAGTGGTCTAATTTTTGTTGTTGATGCAATGCTTGAATTTTGAAACTTGATAAGAGACGATGCTTGAACTTTTGTTGACGCGAATGCGCTTACGAGCCATGTGGGAGACAATTAAGATCGAATTTCACGCGCCAATATGTGATCAATTTTCCAAGAAGTGTTGGAATGAGACTACACGAATGGATCTTAGTTTTTTGGATCTAAGTTTAGATTGACCCAAGATAGATCTGAATGGAGGCAAAGAATCCATGTAGCTGACCCTACTTAATGTGGGAAAAGGCTTTGTTATTGTTAAATATATGGTGTTGGAGCAAGTAAAGAGAACGGTAGAAATTGTGTTGGAGTGGTTGTTTATAAGGATTTCAAGGATAGTGTGTTTGAGGTGCAAAGATTTAGGGATTGGATTATTTTGCTTAAATTAATAACGTTTAAAGAAGACATTCTGAATATCATCTCAGTCTATGGACTGCAAATTGGCTTAGAGGAAAGGACTAAACAATCTTTTTGGGAGGATTCGATAAGATTATGCAAGGAATCCTACAAAGAGAAATGATTTGCCTTGGTGGAGAATGTGAAACGTTGTGAAAAATGAAAGTTGTATTCCTCGTAGCCCTAGAGCTCTCTTATATAGGAGAAAAGATATAAGGGAAAATTACATAAAGAAGACTGGAGAAATAAACAAATATGAATAAAGATGAAAAGATATTAAAATATCAATACTCTCCCTCATGCTGGAGCATATATATCTATCATGCGCAGCTTATAACACCGGTTAAAAAGACCCCTCACAAGAGCTTTGGTAAACATGTCTGCAATCTGATCACCTGAAGCAACATGAGAAGTGGAAATAAGCCCCTTTTGGATCAAATCACATGCGTAATGACAATCTACTTTAATATGTTTTGTTCTCTCATGGAAGATTGGATTATTAGCTATGAACAGAGCTGTTTGATTATCACATTTGAGGTGCATAGGAAGAGATGCCTCAATAGTTAGGTCAATCAGGATAGACTTTACCCTCGTGATCTCCGTATTCCCTTGGGCCGTGACCCTATATTCTAATTCAACGTTGGATCGAGCAACAATTGTTTGTTTTTTACTCTTCTATGAAACCAATGAGCCGCCAACAAACACAACGAAGCTTGAAATGGACTTCCTGTCCTTGGGGCACCTAGCATAATCCGCATCTACACATCCAGTAACTGTGAGAGACACATCTCTTCTGAAAAGAAAATCCACACTTGGAGAGGACTTTAGATATCTTAAGATCATGCAAATTGCATCCATGTAAGCCTGCCAGGGTTCCTCCATAAACTGGCTGACTATGCTCACAAGAAATGATATATCATGCTTGATGATAATAACATATAACAACTTCCCTACCAGTTCTCTCTCTCTTGTCCACCTCCTCAGAGTCATTATCATAGAACCTAGCGTTAGGATCCATTGATGTAGTGACAGGTCTGCAGCCTGTCATGCCTGTCTCATATAGAAGGTCAGTAACATACTTCCTTTGTGTCATAACCATATCATGTTGATTTTGTGCAAACTCCAAGCCATGGAAGTAACGCAGCATGCCAAGGTCCTTGGTCTCAAATTGTTGTTCAAGGAAATCCTTAGCTGTCTGGATGCCCTGTTCATCGCTACCAGTCATAGTGATGTCACCAACATAAACTAGAATGACAACGGTATCTCTTTGATTTCTGTTAACAAAAAGAGAATGATCTGCAGTAGATCTGACAAACCCCTTCTGTTTAATCAATTCTGAGAGCTTTTGAAACCAAGCCCTCGGACTCTACTTAAGGCCATATATAGCCTTGAGAAGTCGACACAATATACTGGACTCTCACTCAGCAACAAACCCTGGTAGCTGTTGCATGTAAACTTCCCCCTGCAAATCTCCATAAAGAATGCATTCTTGACATCTAATTGAAAAAGCGGCTAATCACGTACCACAACAACAATAAGAATCCGTAGCATAGAGTGACACGCAACGGGAGAAATATTCTCGTAATCAACCCCATAGGTTTGGGTGAACCCATGAGCAACCAATCTGGCCTTATATCTGTCCACAGTACCATCAGCTCGATGTTTCATAGTAAACACCCACTTGCTGCCAACAACAGACACACCTGGAGGAGCATGTACAACACTCCACGTACCACGAGACTGTAAAGATGCCATCTCCTCCTCCATGGTCGGACGCCACTGGCTACTCTGCAACATCTCCTAATAGGACCGTGGTATCTCCACGGTAGGTAGTCCCACAACAAACCTCTGAAAATCCCTGAAAAGACGCTCCAAGGAAATATGGGAAGCAAGAGGATGCATAGTGCATACCCGCCTTTGCCATCGTAGAGAAATAGGTACATCTAGATCCTCATTACTCGTAGAAGGTGTATCATCCAAGACATCCTGCACATCAAGCTGCACATGCAAATCACTGGTGCCATTAGAAGAACTCAAATGCTCAGAACATCCCTTGGGCGTGCTGGATGATGGAGGAGGCATATGAGCACGGGGTCGACGCTGGTATACTTGTAGATAGAAGGTAGGTGGTGGTGGTGACGATGAAGGAGAATGTGGTGGTGGTGACGATGGAGGAGAATGTGGTGGTGGTGACGGTGGAGGAGAATGTGGTGGTGGTGACGATGATGGTGTAGTGGAGAACGGAGGTAGAGGCATATAGACATCTTCTCCATCCTCTGAAGGAATGAGCTTATCACCTGTGGGAGAAAATTATATACTGGACTTTAAGAAGATGGCATATACACTAACGTAGTACCCTTGCCGAACAGGGTCAAAGAAGATGGCATATCCCTTTTGGGACATGAAATACCCAACAAACATGCATTTGGCAGCTCTCAAAAGCCACTGAATCGAAAACACGGTACGTAAGTGAGAAAAGATTTGTCTCGAGAAATGCAATCAAGAACATGATCTTCTCCACTAGGACCGAAGAGGGCATACGATTTACCATGTAACATGCAGTTAGAACCACATCCTCCAGTATGAATGAGGAGCATGACTTTGAATCGAAAGAGTCCTGGTAACATCCAAATGATAGGGTGTTTTCGTTCAGCCACCCCATTCTGTTGGGAAGTATATGCACAAGATGTCTGATGCACAATACCATGGGATCTAAGGAATTGGAAAAACTGAGTACTGTAAATTTCTAGTGCATTATAAGAACGTATAAACTTGACTTTCGTTGAAAAAATGTTCCTTATTTCATTAATAAAGGACTGAATAACGGGACCAATATCGGACTTGTTCTTAAGAAGAAAGACCCAAGACGATCATGAAAACTCATCAACTACAACAAGATAAAATCTGTCCCTAATGATATGTGACACGGTTAGGACCCTAAATATCAAAATGAATTAATTCAAACAGACTATGACTATTTCAACCTTGACGACTCTGGAAAGTGGACCGATGATGCTTTCCAAGCTGGCAAGCCTTACACTGAAAGGTAGAGCGAGGAGAAATCTGTGGAAGAACATAACACATCTTTTGCAGAGGAAGATGTCCAAATTGAAGATGCCATATATAGGGAGAAACTGATCCATCATGAAGAGAAGATGCACCAACATAAGGTGATTGCACCAATCTGTATAGACCCCCTTACTCACGACCAGATCCAATCACCCTTCCTGTGAGAATATCCTAAAACACAAGAGCAGATGGATCAAATATGTCATGAGAGTGTAAATCCTTGGTGATTTGACTAATTGATAGTAAATTTATAGAAAATTCAGGAGCATAAAAATATTCTGAAACCGCATTGTAGGAGTCAACTGCATCTCCCTTTGATCGGTAATCGCAGAGTGTGTCCCATCTACTATGACACCATATCCTTCAGTCTAAGTTAGACAAAAATCACTAAACTGACCTCTATCACCACAGAGATGATGGGATTCTCTTGAATGCATGATCAATTCTGACAAATCTGCCATGTAACAACTAGTAAAGGCATATGCTATACCTGATGTGGATGCTGATGCTAAGGCGACTACCTCTGAGGATCCTGAAGGAGAGCTAGTTGACCTAGGAGTAGGCATGATCTCCCTGAGTCGCGCCATAAGTTCGTCAAATCTCTGATCTGAAACAGGTGATGGACTCCTGACCTGTTGAGTCTGCTCTGCAATCCGAGCTGAAGCAGAAAATCCATGCTTAGAATAACATGTTTCCTCAGAGTGGCCTAACTTGTGGCAGTAGGTGCACGGTTGACGGGGTCGACCACCTCCTTCTTTGCCACGACTAAAGCCCGCCTACCATGATATGGTGTATGGCTCCCCTACCACAAGATGCAGCTATAGCTGAGCTGCTGAAGATGTCTGAGACTGCAAAGCACTACCAGATGATATACATATTCAACTCAATCTATGATATGCCTCCTCCAGTGGAGGTATGGTAGCATCAGGAGGAATCTGGGCTCAAGCTGCGTTATACTCAGGATCAAGGGTTGCTCGAAAGACCCCAGTCATAACAGAGTCTCTGTATGCCTTGAGATGCTCTAGCGTAGCAGTCAAGGGAATATACCCATGTAACTTATCAAACATGCCCCTCAAAAAAGTGTAGAGGGTATGAAGGGGGCGGCCATTCTGTTGCGATGTGAAGATATCGTGTTGGAGCTGCATTATCTTCGACTCATTCTTCGCTAGAGAGTATGGCAACGGTGAGAATGCTCCACATAGCCTTTGCAACAGGCCGACTCAGAATATTATTAGCTATGTGTGGATGCAGTCCCAGATAGCCAACACGTGTATATGCATCATTTGCCTCCCATAAGGCATTTATCCCAGTTTTGTCACGTAGCTCCTCTGTCGTGAGGATGTGCTTCTTGTCATTCATTGCATTAAACTTATGATTTGCGCGTCCCATAGTTCATAGTTTGTTCCATCCATCTTGACAATGGGTGCTGGACTTTGAAGGCACTCAAGGATGGAAAGTCGGCTTTGTTATCAGACATGATGACGACTATCTCCAAGATTGGGTTAATAACAAGAAAGACTTGTGCCTACACTGACATACGGGAAGATGGTTGTGGGTGTAGATTTATACCACATCCTCTTCCATTCTTTAGTTAGAGGCTCCTTCGGGTAACTAGGGTGTTTTAGATAATCACGTCACACCCTAAACATCCAAGAACACGATGGCGGAACCCTATGGGCAGCAACGACGCAAGGACAGGAACCACGACCCTTATGGGAAGCAGCGACGCAAGGGCAAGCCACGCTCGACGCAAGATGGGAGCAGGCCGTGACACCGGCGATGGTGACACAGGTGCGGCTGATGCACATGCGATGGAGTAGCGCGGGCTGCGCGGAGGGGCGATGCAGGTGCGATTGTGCCCTAGGGTTTTGGTGGGGGCGAGACTCTAGAGCACATGCTTCGGTGTAGGATCGTCGCTCTGATACCATGCGAAAGGTTGTGAACAATGAAAGTTGTATTCCTCGTAGCTATAGAGATATCTTATATAGGAGAAAATATCCAAAGGAAAATTACATAAAGAAGACTGGGGAAATAAACAAATATGAATAAAGACAAAGAGATATAAGAATTTCAACAGAGATCTTAACGAATATGTGGGAAAGGATGTTTCAGGGTGTGGTGTTCATGGAGGCCATAACTCTGGGGATAGAAATGGAGAGAGAAAAGTCATTCTGGATTTTGTATCGGCTTATGACCTTTTCATAGTGAACACTTTCTTCAGGAAGAGGGAGTATAATTTAATTACTTGTAAAAGTGGTTCGACTAAATCTCAATAAAATTACTTAGCGATGAAGAGAAGAGATCGATTGTGTTGCTTGTCGTGGATGTGAAATTAAAGGTGTTGGTAAATAAAATAATGGGTTTCCAAGATCGTTAGAAGTAGATGGTGGAATCTTTTATTGAGAGTTTTATTTTATGATACTTTTTTCTTATTTATGTCTCAATCCTTATTATGTAATGTAAAGTCATTCGAGTTTCTCTCGTCTATATAAGAGAACCCTTTGGGCTCTATGAATGAAAACAACTTATTTTCCCTCGATATTGCATATGTACTCTAGATCATGCTTTACCCACCAACCATTCACGCTTCGCTTCAACACAACGACACCATTTCTGCTCAGTGTTGTCGTCTAGCAGCATGTCGCCGTCCATCGACATCCCTGTTGCCCCAATGTCATCCACGCCGCCCTGCAACACCGCCTAGTGGCACCGCAACCACACTATTGTCAACCACCCTCCCAAGGACCACTGCGCCACCTTGCTGCCGCCCAATGTGGATGTATTGGTTTGTTTTGCCTGATTCGGTTTGATTTCAGTCTGAAAAGGAGGAAATCAAATTGTTGTGGTCCTCATTGAGCCCTAGTGCGGGTGTTTTTTGTTTAGGGTTGGTCGTGGTATGAGTCTACACCAACAACTACTCCTCTTGATGTCCATATAGAAACTCTATTGTCTATTTACGATCCCAGTTGTGTACCAATCCGATACGATGTCAGAAAAATAGAGTTGATAGCCCATCCTCTTGTGTATTTAAGGGTCCGACACCCTATTATCAAGATGGATGGCATAAACTGAGTCGTGGGTGACAGTTCATGAATCTACTGCAGAGCCATGGTAGGAAGCATATTCTAACGTAGTCACGAAGGATGAGCCGGTGGACAAGACTGGGACCAATGCATGGGAGACAAATGATGCTTATGCTAAAGTATGGCTATCTAGTATCGTCTCTGTTGAAATAACCAATGAGATTCTTAGTCAACCCACAACAAAGGCAATGCGGGACATCTTCGCAGCTACGTACTCTCAAGCAAAGAATGAGTTGAAGATTTTGCGACTACATCATGATATCTGTTGAGGAAAATACTTCATTATTTTTTCATAGAGCCCAAGAGTTCTCTTATATAGAAGAGAGAAACCGTAATGGGTAAATTACATAATAAGGACTGAGAAATAGACAAATTGTAAATGAGTAACATAACATAAAACCTCTTAACACTTCTCTCGAGCTAGAGCGTAGATGTTTATCAGGCTCAGCTTGGACCATCGCTGAAAGGATCCTCGGCAAGAGCCTTGGTGAGCATGTATGTTGTTTGTTCACTTGAGCTAACATGAGAAGTAGAAATGAGATCCTTTTAGATCATGTCTCGAGTGTAGTAACAATCTACCTTGATATGCTTGGTCCTCTCATGGAAGGTTGTGTTGTTGATAATAAAAGACGCAGTTTGGTTGTCGCATTGGATGTGCATAAGAAGAGACACAACAATGGCTAGGTCAATCAAAATGGATCTGCCCACATCACCTTTGTATTCACTTGTGTCATTGCTCTGTATAATGATTTTGCACTAGGTTTGAGGACCAATGTCTACTTCTTGCTCTTCCATGACACCAATGAGCTCCCGATGAACACCATGATGCCAAAGGTAGACTTGTCCTTAGGGCATCCTGCATAATCTGCATCTGCACAAGCTATAACGGTAAGGGATGCGCCTATGCTAAATAAGATATCAATGCTAGGTAAGGTATTCAGATACTTCAAAATCATATGGACCACATCCCTGTGTGTCTGTCTAGGCTACTCCATAAACTGACTCACTTTGCTCACTGCAAAAGATATATCTTGCTAGGTGATGATCACATATAAGAGCTTCCAAACGAGCTCCCTATATCTCCTCTTGTCTAGCTCCTTAGTCTCATCATCATATAACTTCATGTTCGGGTCCATAGGAGTAGTGACTGTGTGCAATGTTGTCAAAAGCCCTCTGGGCGCTCGCCTAGGCTCCCAGGCGAGGCGAGGCGAGGCCCTAGCGCCTTAGCTCCTTCCAGGCGAGGCGTTTTGCCTCAGACGCCGCTCAGGCGAGCGCCTGGCTTGAGGCTCTAGGCGCTCGCCTTGAGCGCCTAAATCAAAAGTAAGGCTTCATGTGATTTTTATCCATGTTTAGGTTTTTATATTAGATATATATTAGTTCTAAGTATCATTAACACACATACTTATACATATGCACACACATGTATATGTAATTTACACACACTTCTATTTCATATACATATACATGTACATTCATGTTTTAGTTCTAAATATTACATATACTTTTTGACTAAAAAGTATATATTATTCTCTATATATATTAGCTTGAAGTATTATAAATACATATATATACATATAAATAGACAAAAGACACATGTATACATAGGCATGTACGCATACTTATACATAAACACATACACATGTTTGCAAATGCATGCATACATTATACATACGTATATTAATAAATAGTGGATTGATCGTAAAATATATTTTGGTGATAGCATATACATATACATACACATACATATACATAGACATGTACATGGACACATTTATATACACGCTTATAAACACACCCACAAATATGTCGTATTGGTTTTAAATTGAAATATAAGGCTATAAGCTATACATGCATATATTTACAACTATAGATACATACACACACATGCATCATAAATATATTGGATTGGTCTTATATTGAAAGTTATACATACATATATTTACAATTACACATACAAACACATGTGTGTATGTGCATATATTATATAGACTCGTGCATAATTTATTTAATTTTATATACGGTGCCTTTCTTTTCTCAGGCAAGCGCCTAGGGAGCGCCTAGCGCCTCGGGTGTTTTGCACCCCCTAGCGCCTTAGAGGCGCCTCTTGCTTTTAACAACACTGACTGTGTGTCCTATGAATGACCTGACCAGTGACAATACGAACATGGCTAGCACAGACGCATGCCTCCTCTGTCTCGTGTGCCTCGTCCTCCGAACTGAGGCAAACCGCCTCTACCACAGGAAGCCGCCATAGCCGATAACGTCTGAGATGCAGCATAGGGAATGCTCTATCTGCTTAGTCTGCGGTATGCCTTCTCCATATATGGTATAGTAGTATATGTAAATAACTGAGAACGAGCTAAGTCATACTCCGGGTTAAGGCCTATTAGAAAGATTTCAGTCATAACAGAAACTCGATAGGCCTTTTGTTGCTCTAATGAGGTTGTCAGAGGTATGTAGCTATGGAGTCACTCAAACATACCCCTACGAGAATGTGTACAACGCATGAAGAGCGTGATCGCTCAATTTGGTTGTATGTTGAGAATTTTTATGGTATGTTACTTGTTTGCAATTTATTTATTTATCAATCCTTATTAGGTAATTTAGCCATTAGGATTTCTCTCTTAATATAAGAGAACCCTTAGGCTCTAGGAATAAACAACGAAGTATTTTCCTCAACATAGTATCAGAGCGACAACTCTAGATCGGAGTTTGTACCCTAAATCCACACCTATCTCCTAGTCGTGCATCGTCGTCGCCCAGGAGTGCCCAACAACACCACCTAATGACGCAACTGCAGCTCCATAGTAGCCCAACAGTGCCGTTCCTACTATCTAGCAATAATTTTGTCGCTCGATGTTGTCGTCTGTAGAATCTCTACCGCCTGAGGCAGCACCCAGCCATGCTCCTGCCGCCCTGACACATTGCTTAGTCATCGACCGCTACCTGTTGCTGTTCAACACGGTTTTTTGGCCTGATTTCGCAGTTGTTTTGGAATGATTCCAAAGTTTTTTGGTATGATTTTGGTCTGAAAAGGACGAAATCAGACCATTGTGGTTCCTTTGAGCCGTAGCGAGAACTCTTGCTTAGGGTTGGTTATGGCATGAGTCCGTGTAGACACTCCATTGTATGTATGTTTACAGTCCCGGCCACGATGTCAGATAGCAGAGTGTATACCCCATCCACAGGTGCCTTCAAGGGTCTGGCACTTATTGTCAAGATGGATGACACAAACTCAGAGTTATAGGTGATGTACTACTACAAAGTCATGGTAAGAAGTATATTCTAACATATGATGAGCCGGTGGACAAGATTGGGACCAATGCCTCATGGGAGGCAGATGACGCGTTTGCGAAGGTATGGCTATCTAGTATTGTCTTTGTAGAGATAACCAACGATATCTAGAGTAAGCCCACAATAAAGGTAATGTGGGACATTGTTGCAGGTATATACTCTCAAGCGAAGAATGAGTCGAACATATTATAACTCCATGATATCTTCACAACCAAGAGGGTGATCGTCCTCTTCACACGATATACACATCTCCGAGGGGTATGTTTGAGCGACTCCATAGCTACGTACCTCAGACGACCTCACTAGATCAACATAAGACCTATAGAGATTCTGTTATGACCGGGATGTTTCTGGATGCCCGTGACCCAAAACATGACTAAGGTCGATCTTAGCTTCTCACAAATGCTACCATACCACCTATGGAGGAGGCATATCACAGATTAAGTTTCTTCTCTCCTACATCTTCTTAAATGTCGTCGGCTATGGCAGCTTCATGAGATAGAAGTGGTTCGTCTCAATTCAGAGGAAGGGGTACACGCAGCAAAGGAGGCACATCCTCACGTCCACTGTGTTTATACTATCACTGATAAGGTCATTTAGAGGACACATGCTATTCCATGCATGGCTTCCCACCATTCGTGTGTGCTGTTGAGCAGGTCCAGACTGCTCATGACCCTACCAATCATCGTTATGATGATCTCGTTGCACATCTGAGAGAGATCATGCCACCAATCGACAGTTCTTCTAGTCCAGGTACATCTGATATTGTTGCTTCTGCCTTCACTAGTACTTTGGGTATTACTCATGTATTTATTGGTCTCTCTAGGCCAGATCCTTTTTAATGGATAATGTGTCTACATAACATTCTTCACGCACATGCCTTCTGAATGAGGTTATTGTCTATCAGTCAGGTTACAAAAGATTTACATTATCGTGCTATATTTGACCCTAGTTCCCTTGTTTTTTATGATATAGTCACGGGCAGGGTGATTGGATGTGGCTGTGAGCATGTAGGGCTATGTGGGTTGACCTAGGCTCCTTACATTGGTGCCACCTCTCTTTTTGTTGATTCGATTTCTCCCTACATGTGGCATCTTAGATTTGGTCATCTTCTGTTGCAAAAGATTTGTCACCCCATCCCTACCATATCTACCAAGTCCAATTTCCAATGTGAACCATGTCAACTTGGAAAGCATCATCGATCCAACTTTCCAAGTCGTCAAGGTCGTAGTAGTTAGTTTTTTTGAGTTCTTTCATCTAGATATGTGGGAACTGAGCCATATTCCTGATCACCAGGGACACCAGTATTATTTAGTTTTTGTGGATGACTATTCCAGACTATCATGTGTATTTTTGTTAAAGAATAAGTGCAATGCTAGTATGTTGATTAAGAACTTTGTGACTGAAATAAAGAATATTTTCTATGCCTTTATCAAATGCATTCGTTACGATAATGCTCTTAAATTTTGTACTACGCATCTGTCTTATTTTTTTTAGTTCGTGTGACGTTAACCATCAAACTTCTTGTCCTTATACTTCTCAGCAGAATGGTGTTGCTAAATCCAAACACCGTTACCTTCCGTATATTACTAGGACTCTCCTCATATATAATCAGGATCCTCGTTCCTTCGGAGTTATGTTGTAATGACAACATGTTATCTTATCAATCAGATGTCCTCTACCATCTTGGGTGAACAAGAACTCTTCTCCCTTGCTTTTCCCGAGAAGGGCCTTTTCTCTTTTACGCCACAAATATTTAGTTGTGTGGTGTTTGTCCACCTCTTGCATCTTGGTCATGACAAGCTCTCTCCTCGAGAAATAAAATGTTTGTTTGTTGGGTACTCTCGTACCCAAAAGGGTTATCGATGTTTTGATCATGTAAAAGGAAAATACTATTTCAGTGTTGATGCAACCTTCTTTGAATCCATCATGTATGAGCCTGAGGATGTGTTTTTTCTTCCACCTCCATCCTATACATATACCTCAGTCTGTCCTCCATGCTCCAATGCCTTCCCCAATAGCCACCACGCCTCAAGTAAATTATGAAAATTTGATTTCAACTGATAGTACTATTGGTGTGCATGATGAACATGGACATTTATAGGATGAGCTTGCTGATATACATAATGAGCCGGAACCATCACATGAGAATGATCTAAGGTGGTATTGCCTTACGGAAAGGCAAACGTTCTTGTGTACGATATCCCCTCACTGGTTATGTTGCTCTGGTGCAACTTTCGCCAGATTTCAGGCAGTTTATCGTGGGGTTATCTGCCATTGAGATCCCATGTACTTATCAGAAGGCTCTCAAGGTGAGCCAATGGGCCTAGCTATGGAGAAGATGACCACTTTACAATCACGTGGCAGGCGGAGCAATGTTACATCTCATGCAGATGTATCTAGTGTGGGATGCATGTGATGTTCACTATGAAACACCAAGCAGATGGCAGCATTGATCGCTACAAAATAAGTTTGTGGCTTGTGGGTTTACCAAGACCGATGGAGTGCATTATTAAGATAACTTCTCTCCAGCAGCTCGGAAATTCTACACTCCGGATCCTTCTCTCTGTTGCAGTAACACATCACTGACCTCTATACCAACTCAATATGACAAATGCGTTCCTCTATTGTGACCTAATGGGGGAAGCCTACATGCAGTAGCCACATGGGTTCGCTGTCGAGGAGATTGTCAAAATATGTGCAGATTTCATAAGGCAATCTATGGTTTTAAGCAGAGTCCAAGAGCATGGTTTTAGAAGCTCTCGGACATGATAGAGCGGAAGGGGTTCATGAGATCAATTGCAGATCATTCACTGTTTGTTCAAAGGTCTCAGAGTGGTACACTGCTATATTGGTTTATGTAGATGATCTCATCATTACAGGGATAATGTGTAGTGCATTCAAGCAGCTAAGGCTTTCCTTAGGAAGTTGTTCGTGACCAAAGACCTTGACAGTCTACGCTACTTCCTTAAACTTGAGTTTGCCAGGAACCAACGAGGTCTTGTGATGACTCAGAGGAAGTATGTTACAGAACTTCTCTCTGAGACATGTATGACAGATTGCAAGCTACATGTGCTGCGAAGCAGGTTTAGAGAGACTGCTCATGATTCTATTGATCATCGGTTTGGTGATCTGTTGCATGACTGAGAGATATCATGCCCCCGGTTGATGGATCTTCTAGTATTTCTACTGGTCAATCAGATGTTGATGCTTCTACCTCTACCAATACTTATATTACTCATGCATTTACTAGTCGTTCTCGACCAGACCCTTCAGAATGTATCATGGACTATGTAGTTTCTCATCATCTCTGTGGAGATTGCTCACAGTTCGGTTCTTATAGCCCTGTACTGTATAGCCTAGTAGATTGGTGGCGATTGCCGATGGGACACATTTTCCCATCATCCGATAGGGGGAGGTCCATTTGAATCCCTCAATGCATGTGCAAAAGGTTCCTCATGCACCAGAATTCATAATGAATTTATTGTCTATCAATCAGATTACGAAAGATTTATATTGTCGTGCCATATTTAATCTTGCTTTCCTTGTTTTTCAGAATATACTCACATGTAGCCTGATTGGATGTGGTCATGTGCATGGAAGGCTTTACATGTTGATCCATTCTCGTTATGCTGGTGCTAGCTCACTTTCTGCTGGATCGATCTCTCAATATACTTGACATCTTCAATTTGGTCATCTTCTGTTGCAAAAGATCTGTTATTTCATCCCTAGCATTTCTATTAAGTCCATTTTTCAGTGTGAACTATCAAGTCCATTTTTCAATGTGAACCATGTTCGCTTGGAAAGCATCACCGGTCTAGCTTTCTAAGTCATTAAGTTCATAGTCAGTCTTTTTGAACTTTTCATTTTTATACGAGGTATAAATCGACTCCCATATCATCAGTGACATATATTATTTGGTTGTTGTGTATGATTTCTTCATATTATCATGGCTATTTTTCTTAAAGAATAAGTTTGATGCTAGTATTATGATTCGAAATGTTGTGACTGAAATGAAGAATCTTTTCTCCGCTTCTATTAAATACATTTTTTGTGATAATGCTCTGGAGTTTTGTGCTATTTAACTGTCCCAATTCTTTAGTTCACGTTGCATTATCTATCAGACTTCTTGCCCTAATACATCACGAGAGAGCATTGTTGTGGAACGCTAACGATGTCACTTCGTGAACATCACCATGACTTTTCTCAGAGTCGGGCTCTTCATTCCTTTCCGGGTGATGCTATGATGACATCATGCTACCTCATCAAGTGGATGCCCTCCACAATTCTGGGTGGAAAGGGCACCCTTCTCTCTTATTTTTCTTGAGGACTTTTTCTCTCTTATGTTACGGGTTTTTGGCTGTGTGGAATTTGTATATCTTCAATATTCAGGTTTTCAAAGCTCGCTCCTAAATATATGAAATGTATGTTTGGTAGGTACTCTTGTACCCAAAAGGGTTATTGGTGTTTTGATCTTATACAAAGAAAATACTATGTTAGTGCTGATGTTCCTTTCTTTGAGTCCATCATGTACTATATTCCTACCTGTGACAAGATGAATCTCAGAGTCTAAAGATGAGGTTGTTCTTCCACCTTTCCTACACATATACCTCGGCTTGTTCTCCATGCTCCAATGCCTTCTCCAACATCCAGTATACCTCATGCAAATTCTAAAAATTTGGTTTTAACTAATGGCTCTAATGGTTTAAACGTGGAACATGAACATTTACAGGATGAGCATGAAGGTATACATGATGAGAAGGTATACATGATGAGCATGGACCATGGTAGCCTATTTCCTTACGTAAAAGCGAACATACCTCCACAAGATTTCCCCTCGCCGGACACGTGTCTTTGGCATGACTTTCAAAGGATTTCAAGAAGTTTATTGTGGGATTATCTGTCATTGAAATCCCTCACACATACCAGGAGGCCCTCAAGAAGAGCCATTGGTGGTTTGCCATGGAGGAAGAGATGGTTGTGCTCCAGTCTTGTGGGACATGAACTGTTAACGCATATGTTAGTTTCTGTGTGGTTCTGTTATTTCTCTTTTCAGTTGTATGCTTTATGTAATTTACCCATAGGCTACTCTCCTATATAAGAGAGCCTAGGGCTTATGGAATAAACATCTCGTTCATTTTTCCCAACATGGTATCAGAGCGACGGTCCTAGACCGGAGTTCTCGAAACCCTAACCCTATCCTACCCCACCCGCTGGCTTCCTCCTCTCTCTCTCATCGACGTCTCCTCCTCCTCCGCCGCACGAGTGCGCAGCCGCTCCTGCGCGCCTGCGCCTTTGCTGTCGCTCCTGCGCATCTGCGCGAGTGCGCAACCCTCCACGCACCGCTCCTCTGTGCGTCGTAGCCCTCCGCGCGCTATCTCCTCTGTGCGACTGCGCGTGATCCTTCACGCGCAACTGCGTGTGCCTGCGCGTGATCCAGCAGGCATGCGCGGGCCCCTTCACGCGCAACCGCGCGTGCCAGTGCGAGCAACAGCGGGCTCCTTGTGACTGCGCGTGCTCCCAGTTGCGTGTGCGTGTGCTCCCTGTGCGCGTGCACGTGTGCTAAGCCCTAAAGCGCACACCGTCATCTACATAGGTTTAGTTGCTTGAGGTATACACGTGCAACTAAACCCGTCTATGTCATTATAGACGAATTTCATCCTCTGTCAGTCCCTCCAGTCTCCAGTCTCCAGTATGTCAGAAAGCAATGCGGATATTCCATCCATTGGCGCCTTTCGTGGTCCAACGCCTATTGTAAAGATGGACGGTACAAACTATGAACTGTGGGCAATGCAGTTCATGAGCATGATGAAGTCAACGGGTAAGAAGCACATTCTTACCGAAACAGAGCCTGCTGAGAAGACTGGAGCCAATGCCTCTTGGGAGGCCGATGACGCATATGCCAAAGTTTGGTTATCTGGTACGTTGGCAATTGAGATTGCCAATGACATTCTACATCAACCCACGACCAAGGATATGTGGGACATTCTGGCGGCTACATATTCGCAGGCGAAGAACGAGACAAAGATTCTGCAACTCTAGCATGATATATTCACTATAAAGCAGAATGGTCGCCCTCTACATTCTCTCTACACATCACTGAGAGGGATGTTCGAGAAGCTCTACAGCTTCATGCCCCTGACAGCAACGCCAGAACAACAAAAGACATATCGGAATGCGACTATGGTAGGCGTGTTCCTTGCTGCGCTTGATCCAGAGTATGAGGCGACACGATCCCAGATCTTGGCCGACTCTACTATTCCTCCCATGGAGGAAGCTTTTCATAGACTGAGTCGGATCACAGTTCCTTCCACGGCCACGAATCAGAATACTTCAGCCATGGCGGCCAAAAGGGGTCGCGGATTTCATCATCAGGGTCGTGGACGTGGACCCCGTGGAAGAGGAGGCCGCACTCGACCAACATGTACTTATTGTCATCGCGTTGGACACAGTGAAGACACATGCTACTCGAAGAATGGATTTCCTGCATCTGCACGAGTCGCTGAGCAGATAGAGCCTCCATCTGCTGCTACCTTAGATCAGCGGTTCGATGATCTAGTTGCCCGTCTAAGGGGCATTATCCCCCCATCTGGTCCAACACCTACTACTGAGAGTCAATCTGATGCTGTTGCTTCTGCCTCTGCGTCGACCAGTGCTTCAGGTAGCATACTTGCATTTATCAGTAGTAGATCAGATACATTACCATGGATTATGGACTCGGTCGCTATACATCACCTATGTGGTGATCAGAGTTTACTTACAGGCTACTCTCAGATTCCTCCAGGCCGAATAGTAGTCATTGCAAATGGTACACATTCCTCTATCACTGGTCAGGGAGAGATTAGACTGACATCTTCTATGCAGCTCAAGAATGTGCTACATGCACCTGATTTTTCAATGAATTTGTTGTCAATTAGTCAGATTACGAAGGATCTACATTGTCGGGCAATTTTTGATCCATCTTCTCTTATTTTTCAGGACATCCATACGGACAACGTGATTGGTCGTGGCTATGAGCAAGGAGGCCTCTACCGCCTAAATCAGACTCCATTCGCTGGAACCTCATCCCTTCCCACTGGACCAATATCTCCTTTACTGTGGCATCTGCGATTTGGGCATCTACCGCTTCAGAAGTTGCGTCATGTGTTACCCCAGGGTCTTCCTCACACATCTATCCAATGAAAGGCATGTCAGTTGGGAAAGCATCACAGGTCGACCTTTCCCAGTCGTCCAAGTCGGAGTAGTACCTCCAAGTTTGAGTTATTTCATATTGATGTCTGGGGTCCGAGTCGTGTACCTGATCATCAGGGACACAGATTTTATATAGTTTTTGTGGACGACTTCTCTCGTGTGTCATGGGTATTTTTGATGAAAAATAAATCTGAGGCAGACAACATTATTATCCATTTTCTGAATGAATTCAAAATGTTTTCTGCACATCTGTGAAGTTTGTCAGAAGTGATAATGCTCTAGAATTGTGCACTCATGTCCTTGCCAACTATTACTCCTCAAAAGGGATTATCCATCAAACATCATGTGCTCATACCTCTCAACAAAATGGAATTGCTGAAAGGAAACATCGCCACTTACTAGATGTCACAAGATCACTTCTTATACAGAGTCATGTTCCTTATTCTTACTGGGGTGATGCGATTCTCACTGCATGTTATCTAATCAACCGTATGCCGTCCTCTGTCTTGGATGAACAGATTCCTTTTTCCCTTATCTATCCTGGGAAGGATTCGTTTTCTCTTACTCCCCGTGTGTTTGGTTCAGTTGCCTTTGTCCACCAGTTGTCTCCTGGTACTGACAAGCTCTCTCCTGGCTGTCAAGTGTGTCTTTGTTGGGTACTCCAGAACTCAAAAGAGGTACAAGTGTTTTGATCCTCTGCATCAGCGGTATATGGTCAGTGCATATGTTACATTTTTTGAATCTGTAATGTATTTTTCAGCCTCAGGTGATCAGCAGCTATCGCCACTGCCTGCCGACGCCATATACATGACACCACCACCTCCAGCACCGTCACCACCACCACCACCACCAACAAAAATCCCCGTCCCACCACTACTGTTCCATTATACCCGTAGGCCTCCTCCAGCTCATGGTCATGACTCATCTCCTAGCTCGCCTATGGTATGTACTGAAGATACTTCTCTTGATGGATCTAATGATATTTCTGAGCAGGATATGTTGCAGGGGCCAGATGAGGACACAACTGATTTAGATGTTCCTATTGCTATACGCAAATCGAAGAGGAGTTGCGTTACATATCCATTGGCAGCCTCTGTGTCATTTGAGCGACTATATGGGGATTTCAGGAACTTTGTGGTTGCCATGTCAGCTGTAGATATTTTACGGAATTATCAAGATGCTCTGCAAGACAGTAGATGGCGGCTAGCAATGGAGGAAGAAATGGCGGCACTTCAATCTATGGGAACTTGGAGTCTAGTTCCTATACCTCCAGATGTGACACCGGTGAGCTGCAAGTGGGTGTTTACGGTGAAGCAAAATGCAGATGGTTCTATTGACAGATACAAGGCCCGCCTTGTTGCACGAGGTTTTACACAGACATACGGGGTGGATTACCTTGATACATTCTCGCCAGTAGCCCGTCATTCCACTCTCCGGATCTTGTTGTCAGTTGCAGTCAATCGAGAGTGGCCGCTATATCAGTTGGATGTGAAGAATGCGTTCTTATATGGAGATTTGCAGGAGGAAGTCTATATGCAACAACCACCCGGTTTTGCTGTTGATGGGGAGTGTTCCAAGGTGTGCAGACTTCATAAGGCTATCTATGGCCTTAAGCAGAGCCCCAAAGCATGGTTTCAGAAGCTCTCAGACCTCTTTGAAAAACAAGGATACAAACGCTCCAATGTTGATCATTCCTTGTTTGTACAGAAGACTCTTAGAGGTATTATTGCAATTATGGTTTACGTAGATGACATCTTGATTATAGGAGATGATGAGCAGGGCATAAAGCAGGCAAAAGAAAAGCTGGGGAGCGAATTTGTCACTAAGGATCTTGGAGTCCTTAGATATTTTCTGGGGCTGGAATTTGCTAGAAATCCATATGGATTAGTAATGTCGCAAAGGAAATATGTTACGGACCTGTTAAGTGAAACATGTATGCTTGGGTGTCGGCCTGCTACGACAGCAATGGTTCCCAGCATGAAGCTCTATGATGATGACACAGAGGAGGTGGACAGGAGAAGATATAGAGAACTGGTAGGCAAACTGTTGTATGTCACGATCACTAGGCCCGATATATTATTTGCAGTGAGTCGTGTGAGCCAGTTCATGGAGCAACCACGTCAGGTTCATATGGATGCGATACATATGATACTTAGATACCTCAAATCATCTCCAGGTGCAGGTTTGCTATTCAAGAAGGGAAAGGGGATTTCTATCTCAGCATGTGCGGATGCAGACTATGCAGGTTGTCCCAAGGACAGGAAGTCCACCTCAGGGTTTGCAGTCTATGTTGGAGATTCTTTAGTCTCATGGAGGAGCAAGAAACAGACGGTGGTAGCTAGATCTAGTGCTGAATCCGAATATAGGGCTATGGCCCAGGCTAGCACGGAGATGATGTGGGTGAAGGTTGTACTTACAGATCTATGTCTAGATGTACCACTTCCTTTGAACTTGGAATGTGATAATCAGGCAGCCTTGTTCATTGCGAACAACCCAGCATTCCATGAGCGGACCAAGCATATTGAGGTTGACTGTCACTTCATACGTGACATGATTCAGAAGGGGTTCATTGCTACATCTCATGTCGCCTCAGAGAATCAAACTGCAGATATATTCACCAAGGCATTACTACGAGGCCCATTCCAGAAGTGTACGTCCAAGCTGAGCATGATAGATATCTATGCTCCATCTTGAGGGGGAGTGTTAACGCATATGTTATTTTCTGTGTGGTTCTGTTATTTCTCTTTTCAGTTGTATGCTTTATGTAATTTACCCATAGGCTACTCTCCTATATAAGAGAGCCTAGGGCTTATGGAATAAACATCTCCTTCATTTTTCCCAACATGAACTCTTGTTTCTGCTCCAAAAGGGGCATCTGTTGTGAGCTGCAAGTGGGTATTAACTGTGAAGCACATGGCAAACGGGTATGTAAAACGATACAATGCATGTTTGGTGGTTGGAGGATATACATAGACTTATGGGGTCGATTACTTCGATACCTTTTCTCTAGTTGCTCGACATTCTACACTATGGATTCTGCTATCAGTTGTTGTGGTACATGATTGGCATTTATTCCAACTTGATGTTAGGAATGCTTTTCTACATGATGATCTACAATAAGAAGTGTATATGCAACATGCACATATGTTCATTGCTAAGGGGGAGTATGCATGTCGGTTCCATAATGCTATCTATGTCCATAAGCAGAGCCCCAGGGCTTGGTTCCCATCCCCTACCTAAACTATTGGCTTGGCTGGAGTAGCTTCCCTGGGTCTTCTCATGCTTGTTGCTTTCCGCAAATCCTCCTTTGTATATAATTTTGCCCCTTCTTTTCCCCTAAATATATAGTACCATAGCCCTTGATCCTCACACTCATACTCGACCTACAGTGTCAGCTCCCACTTCCCCTCCCCACTATTCCTTTCCGATGATCTGTCCCATGCTATAGCCCAGCTGCATGACAACGATCCTAGATTATCACAACTCACGTGAGGGTACTCTCTATCTCCCTGGACAATGAAGTCAAAGGATCCATTCTGCTTATCCACTACTCTTATACTGATGGTCGACTTATAGGATTTGCTTGGGATTGCTTAAGCAACTCACGTCATCGTTGACCTCTTGCCAATTGATACTCTTTCTCTCATCCCCTACCTAGATTATTGGCTTGGCTGGAGCAGCTTCCCTGTGTCTTCTCATGTTTGTTGCTTTCCAGAAGCTGTCATATCTGATTTAACATAAGGGATCTATATTGTTGACTGCAGACCATTCCCTCTTCGTTTAGAGGACTTAGCAAGGTAGACTTGTCATTTTGGTATATTTGTTGATATATTATTAATGGAGATGATTTCATGGTATTACTGATGCCAAGAACATTCTAGGACAACAGTTTGTCACCAATGACTTGGGTGAACTGTGTTACTTTTTGGGTCTGGAATATGCTATAAACCAGTAGGGCCTTGTCATGACCCAAAGAAAGTATGTAACCGATCTCCTTTCAGAAGCATGAATGACAAGTGCAGATCAACCTCCACACCTATGGATCCAAATATAAAATTGCATGATGATACCACTAAGGAGGTAGATAAAAAAGGTATGAAGAGCTGGTTGAGAAGCTTCTCTATGTTACAATCACCAACCAGGCTTGATATTTCTTTTGTAGTAAGAAAGGTCAATCAGTTTATTATGGAGCAGCCAAGGCAGATGCCATGAATGCAATGTACATGATTTTGAGATAGTTGAAGTCTTTTCCGGGCACTTGTCTATTATTTAACAGAGGAACTTCACTATCTGGTTGTCCCAAGGATAGGAAATATACCTCAGGATTTGCTGTGTTTATGGAAACTCTCTAGTATCATTGGAAATCAAGAAATAAACAGTGGTAGCGAGATCCAATGCTGAATAAGAATACGAGGCCATGGAGCAGTGTAGTACTGAAATGATGTGGGTCAGTTCTATTCTTTTGGTTTGGGCGACGATGTATCTCCGCCCATGCAGTTTCTATGTGACAACCATTCAACTCTCTTCATTGCAAATTATCCAGCCTTCCATAGGAGAACTAAACGTATTGAAGTGGATTGTCATGATACCCGTGATATGATTCAAAAGGAGGTTTATCACTTCTCATATTAGTTCAGGAGACTAGACTGCAGATGTATTTACCAATGATCTTTCCCGAGGACTATTTCAGATACGGTCCTTATTATGTAATTTGCACATTAGGGTCTTATCTATATAAGGGAACCCTTGGGATCTATGAATGAAAATGATTTTCCCTTTAACATCTTCCATTGATGCAATCAAGCTTCAAGGAGAAGGTTTTAGAAGACTTGGGATTATAACGGAAGTGTGATTGAGATGTGGGAGACGGTAGCATCTTGTATCCGAAGATAGCCAAAAACATGCTAGGTGAGTCTAATGGAGGAGTCACATGCCAAAAGGAGGCTTGGTAGTGGAGCGATGGAGTGCAAGAGAAGCTTAAAATGAAAAGAGCTTGCTTTCAATAAAAGAAATCCAGCCTCTTTAAGTTGTTTAATTTTAATTCATGTCTCAATTTGGAATTTTAATCCAGCATAACCAGCTGGGACCAGAAACTACACAAAATTAGTGCCTCCCGTTATTGTGGGCATCTGATGTATAATCATGAACCGATAATTAAGTTAACTATGGAGGTCAGCCTGAGCTTAATAACCCAAGAGTTGAGTCCCAGCTGAGCCTTGTTTATTTCGATAATTAGACATATGTACAAGAAATATAATTATTTTTAAAAAAGTATATAGTTAAATAGTTTCTACTTCAAAATGATGTCATTCGCTTCCAAAGTTGCTGTTCCACTCGCGATTGGAGAAAACTGGACTCTCAAAAGTCTGTAGTAGTAGTACCTATCACTCGTGTAGTCATCTCATTTTGTGTGTGGCCACCAAACTGGTAATTAGATTTACATATTTGAGTTCTACAGTGGTTCAAATGCTACGCAATTTTTTTGATTGGTCTTGAATTGGATTGCATGGCTGGAGCCATGTTTGAATTTCTTTGAGCCAAATATAAGTTCAATTGGTCGAGCTCACTCCCATTCAACCTCAAGTTTTAGTCAGGGTTTTCCTGTCGAGTAAAGTTGAGACAAATATAAGACAGATGTTGGTTGTTTTTATTCAAATTGATATGCTTGTTTATTTCCTGATTGTTGAAATTATTATTGTCTGTCCTTGTAAAGTGGTCTATCTCAGCCTTAGGCAGTCTTTTTTTTCTGCTGGAGTCCATTTTTCAACTTTTGTATCCTGTTGCTCTCTCTGACCATCAATCACTTATTTGCCATCAAGCACATCTTTTTAGTTTTTATCACCGGGTAGATCTGCTCAAGGTAGTAGGACATTTTTGGCTGGGTAATGGTTGTGATGTGGTGGTGAATGTGTGAATGGGTTTTTTTAAAAATTTTAAAGTTTTTAAAACTTCTTCAAATGCTTGACACATCGTCACCTTTAAGTCGTGTGGTTTTGGAAGAGATTTGTGCATATAGAGTTATTACTCTGACGTGGCCAAAATATGATATTATGACTGCTGTTGGGTGTATGAGAGTGTAGCACGCTTATCTAGAACTAGGTAATTGCAATTAGCATATATCCGCTTTTCATAATCATAACTGCAGAAAATTCATGGTTCTTTGTTAGTGGCTTCATCGTAATATAGATTGTTATTTGAAAATATCACAGGAAACAATCTGCATTGCTCTCATGTTTACATGAAATTCACGTTATGCAGGATGGATAAAGGGCAGAATTTGAAAGTGTCCTACATCCACGTTGTTAATCCAAAAACAGGAGATTCTGTTGCTGCTGAGATGACCCATAGGTTGAACACCATGGACAACTGCTTCACCATCGGCAGCTTCCATGCTATTACTCCCTTTACGATGGTCAAAACAAGGATCAACAATCATGGGAAGATCGGAGTGTTGTGTCAGAAAGAATGGAGGCCAAAATCACTGGTAACTCTTTCGGCAGAGTATGATCCTAAATCTGTAACGTCACCATCTAAGTTGGGATTGGCATTAGCACTAAAGTGATGAACGAACTGGCATTGTCTCCCTCCGGTTGCCTTCCATACATTCTTTTCAATTCCAGGCTTCGTTGTTATCTAGTTCAAAGGGGTTATATCTCAAGTGGATGCCTTAAGCTTGTTGATAAAAAGGGTTTCAACCCATTATGGTGGAAGTTCATTTGATAATTGCCACAGTATTCTTTTTACATGCAATCCATTCTCTCGATCCGAAGAACATTGTTGGAGCTGTTGTATTTTTTTCTGAAGTTGAACATTTGTTTATTGCCTTCAGTTATGTTTTTCTTTAACAGATTTGTAGACGAGCCTTTCTGTTTTCTATGTGCTGATATGTTACTTGTCCTTTTGGATTCTATGGTAAATCTGGTTATTTGAGATGTTAATTCCTCATTGTATGTTCGTTGCAAGTCTTGCTAAATCAAAAAACAAATCAGAAATCGGAATTGAGATCTGGTGTTCCCACGCAGTAGTTGCTTCGATCTTGAGGAGTATTTTGCATTTTTTTTGCAGATAAAGTAGATCGCGGTCTTTAATCTGCATTCTGCCATAGACAAAGGTTAATCTGCGTTCTGTTTCACCTACTAGTGACAAGCAGATCAGGGAGGTGATAAAATCTTGGCTCTATGTCAATTTTGTTGTGACTGACCTTTGGTCGATCAGTCGTGATTGACTTGTTATGGTGTTCTACATGCGAGTTTGAAATGCCTTTGCACTGGGTAGGTCAAAATTGGTTGATAATTTGTTACTAGTGCCATCTGGAAAACGATTGCTGGTCGGGTTCAAGGCGGTGGCATAGTTTATCTTGCTGATATTGCCCCACTCCCCCCGCCCCTGTGACACCAGACTTGGTCACTCGGGAGTATCGATCTTTCACATTAGTGACCTGAGGGCCTTTTTTAATTAAGTTATTCATAAACTTGTTTTTTCTCGAAGAATTTAAGACCTGAGGGCCTTTTTTAATTAAGTTATTCATAAACTTGTTTTTTCTCGAAGAATTTAAGATCTGATAATTATCGTTCAGGCATACTGCGAACAAGGTCCCTTCCTTGTACGAGTTTTTTGATATGATCAAACTGGACATTGGTTCCTTATTCTTAGTGATATCTGGGGTCCCCAACTTTCTCACGTGCAAATGGGTGTTGTCATATCGGAGGGGGTCGAAAGACCACCTCTAACTGAATTCCACATAACTAAACTACTATGCCTCAATCTCACCTTTAAAAATAAGCAGGTGGTTGTTTCATTTTACCGGCCTTAAAGCATGCTTGCCGCCAAATACTCACATCTCGACGTGCCAACCATGATTTCTCATCATAGTAATGCCACAACTACCTATTCCACGTAAAGAGATCCTCTACTCCGAAACTCCTTTCTCTTGTGTGAGCGAGTTTTGTGTCGTTCGATCAAATGAGTTTTGGCTCCCACGACTATCCTCATTATCGAGGCATTAATTCTTCTAACCACGGAAAATGGGAATAATCGAAAAATCCAACCAAAAAGTGGCCATGCCCTCAGGGACACATCTATCTAACATAACTCACCGACATTAGAGAGTAGTCATCGCCCCACGAAACAGACTGGCTATCATTCAAGTTAAGTTTACAAGTTGTCTAAAAACACACGCAATCGATTTCAAGTGTTAGTAGAAGAATTTGGATACAACTATTCAACTTTCTCCTCAATGATGAAGTGTAGATGTAGGATATGTCAATGCATTACCAAAGTCATTCTCTGAGGATTATAGATAGTCTGGATAGTCCTACTTCTAGTATATCAATTTGTTGCAGTATTGGTGGTCATCCAACTCTTTCGATGTCATAAGTCTAGAAGTCACTGAAGTACTACCAACTCCTTGAGTTTCCTTCTTATTATTAGTCAATATCCAAGCTTCCATTGTGCCTCCCTGATCCTTAAAAAACCATCGTTTAAGGTAAAGGATCTCTCTAATTGAACATGTACACTTGCGTCATCCCATTCGTATATTATGACATTATGAATCTCATGAAGGACTTAAGTAGAAACATTAAAGTGACGACACCCATCATATCGACATTCATCTCGACTCTTAATACTTCGATTTAGGTAGGTATTCAAATATTCTGAGTACACATCATCTCCAATGAAGCTACCATTCTGCATAATGCATTGAATTGTGTCCTTCATGATTAAATCTTGAGAGCGTGTATCTTTGCCAAAACATCTCCTTCGGATCTAGAAGGATCCAACAATTATGATCGACATTGACATGCCACTTCTAAAGCATATTCGATGATGGATCAAGACTGTAGTACATACGAACCCTTGGTCATTGTCCTACTTCGTATTTAATTGTCTATCCTTATCATTTTGAGGAACTTGCATATTATAACTACATACATTATGTATCTTACTACAAGTACTAATGCTAGTTATGATGAGTATATATTGAGTGGGTATAGGAAAGGGCATCGGAAACAAGATACTTTGCATAAATATTTACCTGGATTAAAGTTATTATTGTTTTAAATCAAAGTTGTCTTGTTTTTTTATTACTTTGAAAGTCCATTCCCATTCCAACTTTCAAAGCATGAGGTATGCCAACCAAAATATCTTAAGAAAGATTTGGGATCACCCTTTCACTTTTGTTACACCCCCAATAATATGAGAAAATACAATTGAAGTAAAGGAAGCGGGAGTCCTTTCAACCTTCAATTCCAACTTGCACTCCCAATTCAGTTTTTGACACCCCCGCCTACCGTCTATAAGGTGGTGTTGACATGTTGCCAATTGAACCAACCATTAATATGGATATAGCTCATTATGTGCAATCCGATACCACCTCAATGATATGGGAAACAATATTAGGGTCACTACGCATATGACATGTGTCTCTTTCGAGAAGTAGAGTGACCCGATCCATGTGTGCTTGTACCTTAGAGTTATGACTTCATAAATGCATTTTGTTCTACAATCCTGGTAACGACAAAACTCTTATATGAGAGTGCGTACCTTTGCCAAAACATCTCCTTCAGATCTAGAAGGATCTCGACAATTATGATCGACATTGACATGTCACTTCTAAAGCATATTCGATGATGGATCAAGACTGTAGCGACATACGAACCCTTGGTCGTTGTCCTACTTCGTATTTAATTGTCTATCCTTATCATTTTGAGGAACTGCATATTATAACTACATACATTATGTATCTGACTGCAAGTACTAATGCTAGTTGTAACTGAGTATATATTGAGTGGGTTTAGGAAAGGCCATCGGAAACAAGATACTTTGCATAAATATTTACCTGGATTAAGGTCATTATTATTTTAAATCAAATTTATCTTATTTTTTATTATTTTGAAAGTCCATTCCCATTTCAACTTTCAAAGCATGAGGTATGCCAACCAAAATATCTTAAGAAAGATCTGGGATCACCCTTGCACTTTTGTTACACCCCAATAATATGAGAAAATACAATTGAAGAAAGGAAGCAGGAGCCCTTTCAACCTTCAATTCCAACTTGCACTCCCAATTCAGTCTTTGACACCCCCACCTACCACCTATAAGGAGGTGTTGACATGTTTCCGATTGAACCAACCATTAATATGGATATAGCTCATTATGTGCAATCCGATACCACCTTAATTATGAGGAACAATATTAGGGTCACTATGCATATGACATGTCTCTTTCGAGAAGCAGAACAACTCGATCTATGTGTGCTTGTACCTTGGAGTTATGACTTCATATATGTGTTTTGTTCTACAATCCTGGTTACAACACCCTCCGCTTTGACAGTATACCATGGATGTCGTCATATGGTCCTCCATATGCTATTCAAAAATTAGATTGATCTTTTTGAATCATATTCTCAGGATCCATCCATTTAAAGGAGATCCAGTCTTTTTTATGTATTTATTAATAATGTACTGTGATCATTTGATCATATTAATTTAATCGTATTAAATCAATATTTACTAATTCAACTAACAAACAATGGTTGTTTGATATGAATTATTATATAGTATATGCTCTCACATGTACGATTTATTGCAATTTTAAATTTTAAATTGTCAAAGTATGTCTTGACTTACTCATGTTATCCTTCCTCAAAACAAATCTGATAGATGTACATATATGTTGAGAGGGTCCAATTCCTTGCATTGCAAGAAGCCAATTAAGCAACCAAGTTAGTAGCTTAATCTATATATCATCTTCGTTCCAATTAGCGAGAACATAATTTGATCAGTTTGTACTTGTGGTTTTATCGATCTTTCTATCGAGATTATACTTATATAATAATATCTCACAAAAACTTAGAATTAAATGATTTTAATTTCCAGATATTTTCAGTATATCTAGCATCAATAAGTTTTTACATCCAAATTATCTACTTACAACAATTGCAGTTTAAATTCGGTTATTATCATGAAACAATCATTAAAGAAGATGTTGATTCAAATATTTCTTTAAATTTCAAAGCAATATTTAATCAAGGCATATCACATATTACCATGATTAATTTTGGATGATAAACACAAACAAATATGTCCACTAGGTGATCTTATCATCTTCCAACCATAACCGACTAGATAACCAATATCTCCGAAATTGGGATCTAAAAGCGCGAAATAAACCGTGCACATTGTTGTTTTAATTCATAATATTTATTTACCATTTCATTATGTTTCACGATAAATATAATTAACAGTTACGAAATTCATGCAAAAACAATTATGTGGGCACTTTTTGTATCTGAATCTTTGTCCAATCATGGTAAACTACCGGAAAAACCTTTGTGATCATATTTAGATATTCTAAACATTATTTAAATTCCCAAATACATTAATAATAGGGGTGAACAACAACATCAAATGTTTACTAAGTCAATTCAGAACCACCCAAATGCGAAGCATAAAGTTCCCACACAACCTGATATCCTTCGCCTTGTCTTTCTAGGACTTTGGATAATATCTGAGGCATCCAACCAATGATTGGATACCACTTGAAGGGAGGATTTGGGGCCTCACATATTATGGAAGTGTGTGGATCAGACCATATCTGACCAAAATTAACTCATCGTATGAGTTGGGATAGGAGCGACTAATTTAGAAAATTTTGATGGAACCACATAGGTTGTAAATCATTCCCAACTTGTTCCACCATGATCACATGAATAAAAAAGGATGTGCCTTGATGTGTGATCGTGATCTTTGAGTCTATAAAGTAAGAGACCTCTTGTCTCAAGTTTGATCCAATGAAGATGACACTTGTGGGCATGGGGATGAGTCACATGCTTCCTATATCTAGATAGTTGGTATTCATATCCTAGTTCATGATTTTGTTCTACTTTGTGACCTCAAAGAACCGAAGATGAATAAACTCTATGCGAGATTGTCCAAACTAATCGAGTATCATAAAGGTAAGGGAACAACCGCCAAAGAGGATGCCACATGGGTAGAGGGTGTTAGACATGTGAGACCATGGCAAATAATTTTGCAATAAAAGTTATTGCACAACACTCCCTAATATGAAATGAGGAATAATTAATTTACATATTAGGTCTTTTAGTACAATTAAGGTTATGTACCTTGGCCATCTTGATAATCATACAATTGTTGATTCAAAAGTTGAATCATAAATACTAGTTCTTAGATGAAATCTAAAGAGTTAGATTGAAGACTTATCTAAAACCGTCAAATGATTGTCAAGAGATGATATCAAGAATGAGAAGGAGATGGCAATCCTTATTCCAAGTCTATATCCGACTGACCTCTCAATGCATGTCCTCTACATAAGAATAGAGATTTGGAGGTGTCGGATATGTTAAGTTAAGGAGTTGACTTAGCAAGATTGAGATAGCTAAGACCTATGTTGTATGTTTTCACGATATAGGCATGCATCCTTTTGAGTGGAGACAGATGTATTAGTATATGTCTGAGTATGTACATTAGGCAGACCATTAGCTCAATGACCTAATCAAGGTCTATACACCTGTGAAAAAGCGGGAATCATGATGTTTAACATACGGTCTTGGAGGGCCCATGGTGTCCAGCATGCCGAATTCGACAATCGTTGAATCGATGCCTCTCTTGGCCCTCAACACTCGACTCAAGTGTGATCTCAATAATTAACCCCCAACAGTGATTAACAAAATAAAAGCAGGTGAGCTAAAATTTATTATACCCTAGAAGAATGTGCATAGACAAGTAGTAGGGGTCGAACCACAAAGGAACACATGAGTTAGAGCAACAAAAATGAATAAAGAACTTAGGAAATTTTATGTTTTAATTTTTTATATGTTTTTATGGTTTTTATTTTTGTTTTTTTATGTTTTTAACTATACAAAATTTTAATTTTGTTTTTAAGCAAAATATAGATTGATATCTAATATATAATTATATATAAATAAAATATATAAAGAAAAGGACAAAAATATGCTTTTGGAATTTTCAAATTTATTAAATAAACTCAAAATTTCAAAAAGAAAATATTTTTGGGTTTTGCAATTTTTCTCTTTTTTGGTGATTTTTGGATAATTTTTGAAGACTTTTAGGGATTTTTAAAGAAAGATATACATAACTCAAAGTAGTAAATTAAGGAAGTTGAAATGAGCTTAATAAATATCTATCAAATTAGATTGAATTAATTTCTATTTTCATAATACTAGATATCTAAAGAAAATTCAGAAATTTAAAACATATTTTTATTTTTATGTGTTTTTTTATAAATTTTATAAGACTTTCTATTTTTTCAATTTTAGGAGTTTTTAAATTTTTTTACAAAAACATGTGGTCAGAAAATCAAATTTAGATAAATAAACGTATAAGATTTTTTAAAAAAAAATTCAAAATATTTTGTATTTTTTATGTATATATAAATATCATGCATGAGAAAATTCAATGTTTTGTATTTTTGTAAATAGGAAAATAATTTTAATTAACTAAAGAAATATATAATATAGTATGGTTCCATATACTTAAGATAAGTTTTCTATAATTTTTAGATGCAAATTGCTAATTTTTACAAGTAAAATACAAATACAAAATTAAATATGCAAAATAGAGACATTGTTGTGACTTCCGAGAAAGTTCAGAGCATGTAATAACACTTTAAAGATGTCCAGGGGTGTACATGGAATATTTCCACATTTAAAAACAATATTCACACTAGCAAGGTATAAATGTAAATATTAGAATAACATGGCAAAGCATGTAAATTCCAAAAAATAAATGCACCGATGTTCAAATTTTTTAGAGCAAATATAAATGCATAAACTCGGAAGGGTATCCACATAAACATTTCACCCCCCTTACATGCACAAGCACATGAGGTGATGTGGAATAGACTAAAGTGCAAATACATCTAAGTTCATGATCATCAACACAAATAATACAAAAGTATTAGAACTTCAAATGAATGTTTATGGGCTAAAATACAAAACGACGGGGTAGAGAATGTAATATACCCCTCTGGCGTGTGATCAGATGAATCTGCTCACTTCACTTATGGTGATTGGCGACTCTAAAATGTTGATGACGCTTTGTCGATGGATATCTTGGATTGGATCCATAGATGGATCCGACGATGATGGTTCTACTCAATCCAACGGTAGTTGTGCGATCTGGGGCTGACCTTCAATCGGACGGTGGAAACCTCCTCATGAAGAACATGGAAGAACTCTGCTCTTGGCTCACTTCGATCGAGTGTAGCTCTCTACTCTGGGCACATGGAGCGCTCCTATCTGGCTCAAAATGGAGCTGAAGCTCCTCAGCGGCTAGTGGAGGGATCAAATGGGTCTAGGTCCCATCGGTGGGGACCTAGAAGCATGGGGAGCTCAATGTCTTGGAATGCTTCGTACAACTCAAAATAGACACTAGTTGGGTCTTCTTACTATTCTATTCTACACAAGAAAGCAACATGGGGCTTGGGAAAACAAAATGCCCCCTTTATGTGGGTAAATGAAGCGAAGATTGGTCATGGCGGAGGTGTCCGAAGATGCAAAGGAGTGGAATACCTGCTCTTATGATCTGAGCGAGATTAAGGGAAGTGGAGGTGGTGTGGTGATGGAGAAGCAAAAAGGGGAGAAGATGAGGGTGAAATGTAGTAGAAACTTGGTATGTACAATCAGTGAATAGATCAACAACTTGAAGCTCCAGCATGCTAATTTTCGGGATTTCTTGATTACTGATACTAAATCTAGGGAAAATAAAGTTACTTCTATGCTAGGAATGAAATTGCAACAAAAATAATAGAGATGATGCTCACATGATCTGGAGGACTAAGGAACCAGACTTGCGTGGTTGAGCTCCAGTGATGGGTGAATCTCCTCTGACTTCTCACTGTGGCTCGATGGGATTCACTCCCTGTCACTATGGATTGCTACAAGGTTTGATCCAAGGGATCAAAGGTGAATCAAGAGGGATTAAAAAACAAATTGAAGACTTGGATTTCATTTTATAACAATGATGAAGGGGCTTAAAAGACCTAGGGTTTTCACCAAAATCAATGCGATCGAGGATTCAGTTTGGCATGGAAGAGCAAAGATCGAGGAAGACTTTTCATAAAAGGAGCGAGGTAATCTGATCAGTGTAACGAATGCTAAAAGAGGGTAAGGTCGCAAGATCAATGTCTGACAAACTACATGGCTAGGGAGATGATGAATCTCCATTTCATCACCTTTATTCTATCATTTTGGCCCTAAAAACCCAAGCAAATGCATGTAAATAGCATCAATTTGTCTATAATAGCATCTATTATTTATTGTATTTATTGTACATAAAATAAGGTTTTTAATGCCAAAATTATAGAATAAAGAGAAGAAAATAAAAAGGAGTAAAATATTGCAAATATTTTATGACCCAAACCCCGAGACCAAGGCCAGAATGGAATTGGTCGACAAGGAATAAAGTAGGGGGAGATAAGGGCCAATAATACAATAAATTCCTCATTTATTTATTCATTCATTTATGCATTTTTGACACCTATTTTGTACTTAATTATTTATTCACCAAATAAAGAAATTTTGTATATGAAAGTTGTAGATAATAATGTAAATAAAAATATAAAATTGAGTTTGTATAAAAATAATACACAGTGTACATTTTATATGCAGAATAAAAAGCTAAAATCTCAACTTCACAGACCCGTATCTTGCAAATAAAAACTCAAAATACATCAAAATCACTTTAATTGTATATAGATCTTCAAGAGCTAGTTAATAAAATTGGTTTCATAATTTTTGGAGTTCATCTGTGAAAGTTAGGTTTTTGGCCTTCATTGTACAGTCTACCCGATTAAAATATTCATTATTCCTTATTTTTATAAATTTATATTTTTAGAATTTTGTAAAGAATATACATAATACATGTACATAGTGAAATTAGAATAAAACCAAAAAGAATTTGTAAAATAAAATAAGTCTATGAAATACATAGACAAAATACCTATGTTATGTATGTATATAAATAAAAGGGGAATACATTCTTTAACTATTTTATTCTTTCATATTTTTATTTTTATAATATTGTAAATATTACATAAAATTTATTAAAAATACAAATCCAAAATAAAATCAAATAAAATTCATTAAATAAATAAAGTGTATATAAAATATAGGTAAAATACCTATAAGTATACCTACATAATATACATACTATTTATTTAAAAATGTAAATAAACTCATAAAAATTAAATAAAAATATATTTATACTCATAAAAATAATTTATAAATATATAAAATACGAAAATAAAATAATAAAATAAAATATACAAAATAAAAATAAAATATACAAAATACATGTAAATACACTTATAAATACATCATTAAAATAAATTCATAATAAAATACATCAAAAATAAATAAAAATTATGAATAAATACTACATTATTTAATAAATATTTTTTATTTTAAGAGTAAAATTTAATAAATCCATTTATTATGTTTGATAAATAGGTCAATATCTTGCTGACATGGACCAATCAGGATTTTTCGTGCGTTGACCGCTCGGTCAACTATCCCATCTGGGACCTGGCGCGCCAGAACCATCTTTTCCCCGATATTCCTCCATTTTTCACGCATGAACCATCCATCATTCATCCCTGACCCCTTCATGAAAAACACTCTTTGATCATCCGAGATTCGCGCCGAGATACTGGAACCCTTGTACATATCGTCGATTCGTTAATATCACCCGATCAATAAGGGTGCGCCACCTTGTGTTTAAATAAAGAACCTCCGCCATTTCTCCAAGTTTGGTCAGCCTCTATCCAGTCCCTTCCTCGCATTCGATCCCAACGATGTTCCTTGTGACAGGAGGAGCTCGACGGCGCTTTGAATCGGTCGGAGAGGCGGAGGTTGCACCCAAGGCCGCCGCTCCGATGAGGCCTCTGCTCCTTGGTGCTTCACCAGGTACGAGCTGTGCATTTTACTCATTTTAGTTAGATTTTTGTTTTAGCATTTCATTTCTTTGTTTATATTAGTGTTCAGCCCTTAGGTGTAGCATTAAATCGTCCACCCGTAGTTCGCCGGAGCTCCGCTCAGGTGAACAACTCCACCTCCATTTTGCATGCTAACAGCTTCATCCTTGGGCCGGGGAGTATCGCCCCGAGCCGAGTGACCTTCTTGAGCAGGTTAGGTGCGTTGATAAGCACCAGGTGGGCGCCATCAAGAGCCGTCGGAGGCACCTGGAACCTCACTTCTTCCCCGACCTCGCGGAGGAGCTCCAGTGTGTCTTCGTCCAATCCGAGACCTCCAGTAGCCGGAGCCACCTGCTAGGAATGATTTGGGACCCTTGGGAGCAGCAAAGAGCGTCGGAGAGGAGAGATCTCGCCGGGAGAAACTCGCCAGCGGCGAGTTCTTCCCATGTTCTTCCAGCACCTCTCCTCACCGTCGGATGAAGATCAAGGTCCCAGGTCTAATCACGGACGTCTGATCTTCCAGAGCCTCAGTCGTTGGATCACGTGAGTGATCTAATCTCAGACGTCAGATAGCGAAGCGGTATCAACCGCTGGATGGGCGACGCTTGTCAAGTGAAGAACGAAGAGCCGTTGGATAGCGTGCTTGTTGAGGGTAAATTGCAAATCTATCCCCCGCCTTTTTTTGTATTTAATTTTTATTATTGTAAATAAATTTTCACATTATAAAATAAATGTAATTTTTGTAAAAGGGCCCTGCATTTCTTGGAATTACGAAATGGTCCCTCAGCGCCTCACGTGCAGTCTCACGTGAGGCACGTGAATATTGCATGTATACCCTGATGGATTTTGTTTATTGTAAAATAGTTCTTAAAAATTAAAATAAAGGTTTTTACTGTTGGTATATTTGCACTGTGCCCCCTGCAAGTTATTTTTATTGCAGTTATACCCATGCCCGGCTGTTTAATTTGTATGCCTTTTATGTATTTATTAAAAATACCTATTTAGCTCCTAAAAATCCATAAAAATTAGGTTAGATGCTTCATGTAGTGTACTTTCATGTCCATATTTTAATTTGCATTTTTTGCATTTAACCTAACTATAAAAAATGAAAAAGGAGCCTTTTTTGTACTGTTTAATTTATAAAATACAAAAAAATATAAAATGTTTTTGAAAAATTCCAAATATATTATATATGGTATATTTATAGATGTATTGAGTCCAGAAAATGAAAAACATTAAAAATAGAAAAAGAAAATATAAAAATTTCAAGAAGCTCCAAAATCCTACAAAAAATATAAAAACCCTTCAAAAATACCAAAAATATATTTTTATCTTTTATAATTATCTATATATTTATAATTACATAGTAAAATTAATTTGGGGGTAATTTTGACACTTATTTTATATTTTTAGAACCTAAATTGTGCTCAGCCTAATTAATTAGTCCCATATTAGGGTCATTTTTGGAATTAAAAAAATGCATAAAAATTAGTAAAATTCAGAAAAATAAAAAAAATTAGAAAATATAAAAATCCAAAAAAATATTATATGTAATATATATCTTGAGTATCTATATAAATATATATATATCCCTATATTACTCCTCCCTCTTCTCTTATATATATATATATATATATCTTTCTATATATATATATATTATAATTAAAAAATGAATATAAAAGAAAATAAAAATATATATAAAATATAAATACAAAACAAAAATTATAAAGACCAAAATAAAATAGAAAATATATAAAATTAAAAACCCACAAAATCAATAATGATTGGACATGAAGCAAGAATTGAATAACTGCGCAACCAATTCCATCACACAACCATTCGCCTCCCAGTGTTCGACCTCTTCTCATGCTTATACCTATACACATTTGCATGTAGAGTTATAATAAATTTTAACTCCACATTTTTGATATTCATTGCATATATTCTATTGTGGGTTATTTGTTGATTGATCGAGGAATATTGAGCGGTCACCGCATCGACTATTGATCTGCCTTGAGGATAATACGACCCTTGATTTTTTCCGTTCATCAAATGGTGTCGTTTGATGAACGGAAAAAATCAAGGGTCGTATTAATCCTCAAGGCGGATCAATAGTCGATGCGGTGACCGCTCAATAATCCTCGATCAATCAACAAATAACCCACAATAGAATATATGCAATTAATATCAAAAATGTGGAGTTAAAATTTATTATAACTCTACATGCAAATGTGTATAGGTGTAAGCATGAGTAGAGATCGAACACTGGGAGGCGAATGGTTGTGTGATGGAATTGGTTGCGCAGTTATTCAATTCTTGCTTCATGTCCAACCCTCATTATTTTTCGGGTTTTTAGTTTTATATGTTTTTTATTTTATTTTGGTTTTTATATTCTTATTTTGTTTTTATTTTTTATATATTTTTTTATTTTATTTTTATATTCATTTTTTTAATTATATAATATAAAAATATTTATGTATAAAGATATATTTATATATATAAGAGAAGAGGGAGGAGTAATATAGGGATATGTATATTTATATAGATACTCAATATATATATTACATATAATATTTTTTGGATTTTTATATTTTTCTAATTTTTTGTTATTTTTCTGAATTTTACTAATTTTTATGTATTTTTTTAATTCCAAAAATGACCCTAATATGGGACTAATTAATTAGGCTGAGCATAATTTGGGTTCTAAAGATAAAAAAATAAGTGTCAAAATTACCCCAAATTATATTTAATATGTAAATATAAATATATAGATAATTATAAAAGAGAAAAATATTTTTTTGGTATTTTTGAAGGGTTTTTATATTTTTTGTAGGATTTTGGAGCTTCTTGAAATTTTTATATTTTCTTTTTCTAATTTTAGGGTTTTTCATTTTCTGGACTCAATAAATCTATAAATATACCATATATAATATTTTTGGAATTTTTCAAAAACATTTTATAATTTTTTTATTTTATAGATTAAACAGTACAAAAATGTCTCCTTTTTCATTTTTTATAGTTAAGTTAAATGCAAAAAATACAAATTAAAATATGGGCATGAAAGTAAACTACATGAAGCATCTAACCTAATTTTTGTGGATTTTTAGGAGCTAAATAGGTATTTTTAATAAATATATAAAAGACATACAAATTAAACAGCCTGGCAGGGGTATAACTACAATAAAAATAACTTGCAGGGGGCACAGTGCAAATATACCAATAGTAAAAACCTTTATTTTAATTTTTAAGAACTATTTTACAATAAACAAAATCCGCCAGGGTATACATGCAATATTCACGCGCCTCACGTGAGACTGTACGTGAGGCGTTGAGGGACCATTTCGTAATTCCAAGAAATGCAAGGGCCCTTTTACAAAAATTACATTTATTTTATAACGTGAAAATTTATTTACAATAATAAAAATTAAATACAAAAAAGGCGGGGGATAGATTAGCAATTTACCCCCAACAGGCGCGTTATCCAACGGCTCTTCGTTCTTCACTTGACATGCGTCGCCCATCTAGCAGTCGATACCGCTTCACTATCTGACGTCTGAGATTAGATCACTCACGTGATCCAACGGTTGAGGATCTGGAAGATCGGACGTCTGTGATTAGATCTGGGACCTTGATCTTCATCCGACGGCGAGGAGAGGTGCTGGAAGAACAAGGGAAGAACTCGCCGTTGGCGAGTTTCTCCCGGCGAGATCTCTCCTCTCCGACGCTCTTTGCTGCTCCCAAGGGTCCCAAATCATTTCTGGAAGGTGGCTCTGGCTGTTGGAGGTCTCAGATTGGACGAAGATACACTGGAGCTCCTCCGCGAGGTCGGGGAAGAAGTGAGGTTCTAGGTGCCTCCGACGGCTCTTGATGGCGCCCCTGGTACTTATCAACGCACCTAACCTGCTCAAGAAGGTCACTCGGCTCGAGGCGATACTCCTCGACCCAAGGATGAAGCTGTGAGCACGCAAAATGGAGGTGGAGTTGTTCGCCGGAGCGGAGCTCCGATGAACTACGGGTGGACGATTTAACGCTACACCTAAGGGATGAACACTAATATAAACTTAGAAATGAAATGCTAAAACAAAAATCTAACTAAAATGAGTAAAATGCGCATCTCGTACCTGGTGAAGCACCAAGGAGCAGAGGCCTCGCCGGAGCGGTGGCCTTGGGTGCAACCTCCGCCTCTCCGACCGATTCAAAGCGCCGGGGAGCTCTTCCTGTCACAAGGAACACCGCCGGGACTGAATGCGAGGAAGGGATTGGATAGAGGCTGACCAAACTTGGAGAAATGGCGGAGTTTCTTTATTTAAACACAAGGTGGCGCACCCTTATTGACCGGGTGATATTAACGAATCGACGATATGTATAAGGGTTCCAGTATCTCGGCGCGAATCTCGGATGATCAGAGAGTGTTTTTCATGAAGGGGTCATGGATGAATGATGGATGGTTCATGCGTGAAAAATGGAGGAATATCGGGGAAAAGATGGTTCTGGCGCGCCAGGTCCCAGATGGGACAGTTGACCGAGCGGTCAACACACGAAAAATCGTGATTGGTCCACGTCAGCGAGATATTGACCTATTTATGAAACATAATAAATGGATTTATTAAATTTTGCTCATAAAATAAAAAATGTTTATTAAATAATGTAGTATTTATTTATAATTTTTATTTATTTTTTGATGTATTTTGTTACGAATTTATTTTAATGATGTATTTATAAGTTTATTTACATGTATTTTGTATATTTTATTTTTTTGTATATTTTATTTTATTATTTTATTTTCGTATTGTATATATTTATAAATTATTTTTTTAGTATAAATATATTTTTATTTAATTTTTATGAGTTTATTTACATTTTTAAATAAATTGGTATGTATACTGTGTAGGTATACTTATAGGTATTTTGCCTATATTTTATATACACTTTATTTATTTAATGAATTTTATTTGTTTTTATTTTGGATTTGTGTTTTTAATAAATTATATGTAATATTTACATATTATAAAAATAAAAATATGAAAGAATAAAATAGTTAAAGAATGTATTCCACTTTTATTTATATACATACATAACATAGGTATTTTGTCTATGCATTTCATAGACTTATTTTATTTTACAAATTCTTTTTGGTTTTATTCTAATTTCACTATGTACATGTATTATGTATATTCTTTACAAAATTCTAAAAATATAAATTTATAAAATAAGGAATAATGAATATAATGAATATTTTAATCGGGTAGACTGTACAATGAAGGCCAAAAACCTAACTTTCACAGATGAACTCCAAAAATTATGAAACCAATTTTATTAACTAGCTCTTGAAGAGCTATATACATTTAAAGTTTGTGATTTTAGTGGATTTTGAGTTTTTATTTGCAAGATATGGGCCTGTGAAGTTGAGATTTTGGCTTTTTATTCTGTGTATAAAATGTAAAGTGTGTATTATTTTTGTACAAACTCAATTTTATATTTTTATTTACATTATTATCTACAACTTTCATATACAAATTTTCTTTATTTGATGAGTAAATAATTAAGTACAAAATAGGTGTCAAAAATGCATAAATGATAGAATAAATAAATGAGGAATTTATTGTATTATTGGCCCTTATCTGCCCCTACTTTATTCCTTATCGATCAATTCCATTCTGGCCTTGGTCTCGGGGTTCGGGTCATAAAATATTTGCAATATTTTACTCCTTTTTCTTTTCTTCTCTTTATTCTATAATTTTGGCATTAAAAACCTTATTTTGTGTACAATAGATACAATAAATAATAGATGCTATTATAGACAAATTGATGTTATTTACATGCATTTGCTTGGATTTTTAAGGCCAAAATGATAGAATAAAGGTGATGAAATGGAGATTCATCAGGAGACCGGGGAGTTGAGTGAGGTCAATACAGACTCTTCTCCCATTGGTCAATGTAAGCCAGAAGAAGACAAACCAAAAATAAAAATAGAAACAAAAGGAAATATGATTTTATTATTTTTTTTCTCAAAAAGTGAAAGTTGTTCCTTATTTTATCTAATATTTTTAGATGATTTTTATTTATTTTTATCGATCAATTTATTAGGTTTAATTTTACAAGTGTATTTATAGGTATAAATACCTACGTATTATGTGTTTTATTTTTAATTTTTAATTTTTAATTTTATTATTATATATACATAATTTATGTATGGGTAATATGTGTATGCCCCCTAGGGGTAGCTAACTTAGCTCCCCCACGTATTTTTTGCATATTTTTTATTTTTTTTAAAAAATAAAAACCTTGTAAATTCTTTTTTATATCGCTATATTATGTCAATCAAATTTCATGAGAAACAGAGACTCCTACGACCTCCATCCAGACAGGGTCGATTTAAAAAATCCTTGGACCGTTAGAAAATGACTGTATGGATGAAGGCCCTAGGCGTCTCTGTTTCACACAAAATGTTTATGACATAATGTAGGGATATAGTGATGAATATTAATGGAAAAATTTCAGAATAAAAAATAAAAGATGGTGAAAGGGCGAGGGGAGCTAAGTTAGCTCCCCTTAGGGGGCATCCCCTTTTTACCCTTTATACATTCATAATATACATATATATATACATACATTATTTTATTTTATTTTTCTGAGTTTATATATACACTTTATTAAATATTAGTATGTATATTATAGGTTTGTGATACATATATAATTTAATATATTATTTATTTCAATAAATTATTAATGGTTTCTTTATATGTTTATATTTTTAATATGTTTAAAGTAATATTCATAAGAACCTAAAAATATAGAAAGAGTGACAGTATAAAGAATGCATCAAATGAATAAAACTATAGGTATATAATACAATTGGACCCCAAAACTCATCTTTTGTATCTTAACTCCAATTTTAATGAAATCAGCTTCATTAAATAGTTAATTTCATTTAGAGTACAATAAAGTGAGTGTGGTTCATTGTGATTTTATATGGAGAAGATATTGAACTATAAAATTTTATTTGTGGTGTTTTCCATTTGTGTGTCCAAGTCACATAGCGTGCTATGTTTATGTGCACTTGTCTTTGTATTTTCCTATGTATTTTAGTGTACATATTTTGTATTGAAATATTTTTATTTGAGATGTGTAAGAGTGTGTATAAATTGGTGTAAGTTTCAAGTATATACATTGTATTGGATACTTAGGGTTTCTAGGTGATAGTGTTATTTTGTCTGTAATTATTTGCCCTTATCTTCCACCTACTTTATTCCTTGTCGACCAAGTTAATATTGACTTAGTCTCAGGGTTTAGGGTTAGTTAGTATTTGCAATACCTCCTTTATTTTTATTTTGTTTTCTTTGTTCATTTATTTTGTATTTAAATACATGTATTTAAGTACTATTTACAGACAACAACTAGAAGGTTAATTTTGTAGAAGTTAGCTATATTTACATGTATTTAAATAGGGTTTTAAAGATAAAATAGAGGAATAAAGGTGTATGAATGGGTATTCATCACTTCCCTATACTTACCTTTGTTACTCCCTAGAAACACTTATTAGAAGAATAATTGATGCAAAAGAGAAAATAAAGAAAAGAAAAATAAAGAAGGTAGAATGATCAAGATTTTCAAACTTGTCCTTACAAAATCAATGTTTGGATCTCAATTAAGATCGTTGGATTATTAATGTGTTCGGAATCATGTTAAGGTTAGGACTTGTGACTCAACAACCATTAGGTTCCACGTTCTTTATTCAACTCAACTCATCCACCTTGTCAGAACCATCTTGTCTGATGTATACTCTTGTAACCCTGAAATGAAAAGTACCATGTGTGTGAATTGTGTTAGATCTTCCTAGACAAGCTGCTTAACTATCTAGTGGTCTCCTCCTTAGGTAACTCGTCCTCGATGGAGACAGATATTTCTTCTATGTTCAGGTACATGCTAGTGCACAAGGAATAAGGGAGAAGGTAGAAGAAGGAGAAAAGAAGCAAAAATGGACCAATGTAGTCACATTTCCTTGTGAAGCTCAGCCAGTGTGACCAAGTTTCCACCAAGAAGCAATCCTTTTCTGAAGCTTAATTTTTTTAGAATGTTTGGTGTAGGCTTCTTTGGGATATTTCTTTATTTTGGTATTGCACTACACTCTTATTTTATCCGGCGATATGGAATCTTTTGTTCCGCCCATGTTTTGGGGTCTTAGAAAAATTATGCTAGCAAATCATTCCTCATCTGAGGCTTTATTTTAATCCAATCTCCAGTCATTTGATGTCCATGCTACCAGAGAAACAATAGGTTGAAGTACAAATTTCGGCAATCCCCAATAATGGTTCCTTAGCCACCCTTGACGAAGCAACATAGTATCTTCCAAACTTAGACTCCCAGGTCTTTCAAAAATCCATCTTGGTTGAGCTAAGTGATGAGTGTGAGGTTTATAGTCAAGCCATTGTCTCAAAAATCATATGGATGGCGTGAAAGGTTCTGTTTGGACATATTTAACTGACTTGGGCTCATCGGGGATTTTCCTTCTTTAGCTCTATCTTCTGCCCTCAAAACCTGATCATGAGAAACCCGACCTGCGGAGAAGATAAGGATAGGAAGGTGAAGCCATGTCATCTCCCCCTCTTTTTGATTCTCATTGAAAGAGTGCATTTCTGACTTTACTTTCCTCAACTGGTTGCCCCTTTTTTGAATAGTTTCTAATTGGATTTTGTAATTTTTTATGGAATTTTGAAAATATTTTTTGCATTTTAGGTGTTTTTTGAATTTGTCGAAATTTTATAGGATTTTAAAAAGAGTTAGTAAATTAGTGGTATTTACAAGAGAGTTTTATGAATGTTATGAGCAAATGTGGTTGTACATTTAGTAATGATTTGTTACATACCCTTACCAATATTATATTAGTCACAGTTATTGAAAATATGAAAGTATGAGTTATGGCTAAAGTATATACAATGTATATACGACTCCCTATACTTATCACAAACTATGTCCTCATAGTTATCAAAGAGAAAAAGGAAGACATAACGCATGCTCAGTATAGAAAGCCTAAACTACATTGACTCACAAAATGTGAAGTCAATCGTCCCCCATACTTAGGATTAACTAATCTTAGGTAAAACATATTGTATATAAAGCAGGGATGATCGAGGGTTAGAATGTTTAAAATCATCTTCTCGACCTGTCCCCCAATACTTAGGGTAAAGATGCCTTAAATATAGACAAAATATCTCGGACATGATAAAAACGTAACTCCGACATGAACTTGTCCATTTTCAATTTAGGCAAATCTCGTGGAACTTCCTTGGAGACAAGGTAGTTCACGATATTAGTGTACCAAGGGAGTGAGGTGACTAATAATATGGCTTCGTCTAGGAATGTCTTTGTAATCATAGTGATATCCCACTCAAGAGTTTCAATTTCAGTTAGTCTAGAAAGGTGATCTGCCATATAATTTTTAGCTCAAGGTTTATCTTATATCTCAAGGTTAAATTCCTGGAGTAGAAGGATCCAACGAAGTAAGCGTGATTTTACATCCTTTTTTCTCTATAAGTACCATGTATACGATCAATATTGAGCCGAACAAATGAGATATGAATTTTTCCAAAGAAATTCTATAACTAGTGATGACACAGATCTTGCGAGGATCTAAAAAATTGTTGTAATTGAAGAGCGAAGATAGAGTATCACTGAGGCAATCGCTCACGAGATCCAAAGTCGATCAATAATCAACCCACACAATGTATAGATAAAGCAACATAGGAAAGCATGAATCAACATTTATTATAAACCATACAAATAAATATGTATAGTGGTCAAGTACAAGTAAGGTATCGAACACAAGGATAACATGGGACAAACAACAAAAAGTGACTAAAAAAGACATCAAATGTTTTTGGGCATTTTGGGGATTTTTGGTTTTTTTGTTTGTTTTAATTATTTATTTTTTTGGAATTTTGATTTCGTATTTTTTTATATTTTAAATTTTAGATTTTATTTTTTATTTTCTGATTTTTAATTTCCTTTTTTAATAAGATAATGTAAAAATATAAGTACTAATGTAGATAATATGACTAATACAACTATAGATGTAGCCGTAAATACTAAAAAATCACATAATAAAATATTTTTGAAATTTTACATTTTTCTTTATTTTTTTGTGTTTTATTGTAATTTTAACTTTTTTTATATTTTTAATTGAACTAATATGACAAAATAGTGACTAGAATAAATAGGACGAATTATTTTGGAATTTAAAAATATCTAAAAGCCTCGAAATTTTCCAAAACTATTTTTAATATATAATAAATATATTAGATGAAATTCAGAAATAAGATTAAATATTTTTGGAATTTTATGGAATTTCGATAAGGATTTTTGATCTCTTTTATGTTTAGTGTTTTTCCTATTTTAAGGAATTTTAGTCTGTAGATTCTAAATAGGACAATAAACAAAATATGATTTTTTTGGGGTTTTTAAATATTTTTATATTTTTTGCATTCTAAACTAGATAGAACAAAGTAGCTCATTTTTTTATTTTTAATGAATATAAATATAAGATAAAATACTTTAATAAAACTATATGTAGAAGAATAATATATAACATATTTATCCTAATTTAATACGATATGTAAGCGCATGAATTAGTTTTAACAAAAATAAAATCTATAAAAAGAAAATCTAGTCTGACAAGGGAATTTATGCAAATATTCAAAGTTTATGGACAAATCTCAAACACATTTGATAAGAATAGGACAAAAAAGCAATTTTCTTAGATATTTATAATAATATATACATTGAGGGGTATTTTTTAATTAATGCAAGGTTCGGGGGGCCAGATGCAAAATTTCTAGATAATATTACACTTATATTTCAAAAATTAGGACTAAAATGAAATACATAAAATTCAAGGGGCTATATGTAGAATGCATAGTCCCCTTATGCGTACGGACACGTGAGGTGATGTGTATTGGACCTAAGTGCAAATATGGAAAGTATAGGGGTGAAATACAAAATATCCAAACTATTTTATGCTACAGACAGAAACTTAAATACTGAAAAACTTTTTTAAAAAAATAAGTGGGGATATGGTAAAATTACCCCTTGGCGTGATCCAATGACGCATGAGATTCCACTTACTGTGTGGCACCCTCCGGTTGCTTGATGACATGATAGTTCGCGAATGGCTGACTGGGATTAGATCCTGGAAGAGGATCAATAGTCGAGGCTTGGGTGCATCAAACGACTAAGCTTCAAACTTGAACGCGCTCCTTAATCGGACGGTGGTTGGTTCGAGCAAAGAACAAGGATGAATAGAGTCACCCCTGATCTTCGATGGGTTGATTCACGCTCCTCCGACTGTATCTACGACTATTAAGATGTCCAAATCTTCCCTAGGTATGGCATGTAGCTCATGGAAACTTCAAAAGTGGATGAGACCCATCGATGGGGTCTTGCCTACTCGGGAAAGAATGGGGCTCCAGGTATCTGGATCTAAATCAAAATCGATACGTAAGGGGTCCTTCAACCCTCCAAGATTTTAGGAAGACTAAGAACACAAAACAGAGGGTATGGGGTTTGTTTTGGGGTGAAATGAGGTGAAGTGCGTCGAGACGGTCGTCTCCAATGAGACGACAGAGTGGAGACGTTGATTCCCTTATCTGTGCTTGACAAAGCTGGATGGGGGTGCGTAGAGCGTAGAGCAACGGAAGGCGAAGGAGATCGAAGTAAACAATGAACAGAGTAACAGTTGAATCACATAGAGGAGGTTTGCCAGAGCTACTACGATTGGATTTTTAGCAAAAAGACAACATAAATCATCTATAAATAAAACCTAATATACCCTAATGCTAAGCCTAAGAATCGAAAACGTAAATAAATAAATGATCACCTACCTAGAGATGAGGAGCTCTAGAGCTCACGGCAAAGGTGGCCAACGAAGCTCAGACCGACCTCAGATCAACACCGAAATCGCCCCTAGAAGTGTGGAGGACCTTCCTGTTGTCACCAAGAGGTCCAATCAGTGCCAGGGTAGGGTTTACTCGATGGAAGATGGATAAAAAACGAAAGAAGGGGTGAGGCAATATTATATATAGGTGACCTTTGACCGGGGGACGCCTCATGAATCGAGGCTCCTCAGATTGAGAAGATATTTTTGCATGAAAGAAGGATGACCAAGGAACAAGTTCGTAGAAGGAATCAAGGCCAAATGGTGAAAGAAACGATGGTAAATAATAAAGGAAGTTGGGGTTGTAGGCCTGCCGGACGCAGACCTAGGGAAGAGTGGAGAGTTGACCTAGAATCAACGGAGATTGTACCCCTATTGGGCCGTGTATGCACACTACACAACAAAACTGCAATTAAAATGTTTATTAATTAAAAATTAATAATAGATGATTTTATTAAATTTTGGTTAAAACATAAAAAATGTTTATTATTTTATTTAGTATTCTATTATGATTTTTATTTATTTTTATGAGTTTATTTATTATGAGTTACTATTTACAAGTAAAATTTTAGGTACAAGATGGAGCAGTCACTTCTATGATTTGGCTACTAGACCAGGTTCCAAAATGAGAAAGAGTGGGATCCTATTATGAGGGATCTTATATACATATACATATATGGGAAAAAGGAGCCTACCTCGGCGGGTGCAGGTAACTCCCTACATCCGGCCTAATTTTTCATTATTTTTTGATTTTTTTAATGAAACCTTGGGAAATTTAGATCACTATGTATCACAATGTTGTCTTTCCAAATTCAACTTAATTCGAGACTTCTATCATCTCCATCAAGACTACCAAATTTTAACGGTCTCGGAATTGTTGAAATCGGCCATGTCTAGATGAATGTGTTAGGAATGTTTGTTTTGCATGAAATTCGAAACACATATTCCCCTTAACATATTAATTAGATCCCACCAACTTTTAATCCAAAAAATAGGAAATAATCGAAAAATGAGGGTGGGTGCAGGGAGTTTCCTACACCCCAGGGTGCAGGCTCCCTGCCCCCAAAACTGATTCCAAATACTCACGGTATAAAAATCTCAAAAAGTATTGAATCCATAAAGCTCATAAAAAAGTGAAACACATAAAAATCTTAAAAGGAACTTAACTAGGGTTTTGATTCCATACCTGCAAATAGATTAGGTTATTATTCCCCTGTATCCACCTAAGGCTCCCACATCGCCTCCTCAATGTCCTTACTCTACCATATGACCTTGACTAATGGAATCTCCTTCTGCCTCAAACTCTTGACTGAATGGTCTAATATTAGAACAGGCTCCTCCAAGAAGAAGAGATTTGACTCCACCACTAAGTCCTTGTATATGATCACGTGTCTAGAATCTTGGATGTACTTCTTAAAGATTTGAATATGAAACGCGTCATGAATGCCCTCAAGGTGTGAGGAAGGGCCCCACTGTAAGCCCTGAAGGTGTGTTAATATTTATTAACATATAGGCTTTTTATTGAGTTAAGGAATCGACTTACATTGTAATGCATTAGTGTCAAAACCATGGTCAAATTTCATCATGATCAATATCAATAGAACTTTAACAAGCAAATAGGATAATGGTATTCAAAGAGTCGTTAAACATGGGGGAAAGAGAGAATGATGAACTACTCGATATCATTTAAGGCAGATGTAAGAACTTCGTTAGAAAATTATTAGGGGTCGTTCGATAGAGGAATAAGGGAAAGGGATAAGACATTGTTTATGTTATGTTGGAGTGAGGGGATAAGGATGAATAACGAGGGATAAGTGGTAGTTATTTGTTATTCTCTATTCGGTAGGAGGGAGGGGATGAAGGACAAGGGGTCTAAGCTATATAAGATTGTTAAATATGTGATAGTTATTTGTATTTTTTTTGGCGGAGAGACCTATGATGGAAGAATAGCGAGGGGAATCTTATTCCTCATTTTAACTCCATGATCAAAACGTTGACCATTTATGGAGGGAAAGGACTAAGAATGGATACTTTTGAAAAGTGACAGTGGCTAATATAATAGAGGATGACTACTTGACAACTTTTTTTAAGGAAACTACTTGACAACTTAACACTAAGCATTTTGGATGTTTGTTAAGGAATCCATTTAAATTCAGGTTCATCAAGTTGTCGGAAATAGTAATTTACATTGTATCCAAATGGGCTCCTCCCCATAATGGTAAATAAGGCTACCCAACCTCTCCGGCAAAAAAGTTAAATGGAAATGGTTGCCCAAGAGCATGACGTCAGCATTTTTACTAGAATAGTTTTGATGGGTCATATCATATCGAGAGGGGCTGTCAGCTTCAGTAGGAGGAAACTTCAAGATCGGACATGGGATGCTCACAAGGAGTGAGTGGGGTTGTAGAAATGGAGGACAACTACTTAACCAATTGCAATTTTGATATAAAAATGTTGAATGGTTGTGAACAATTCTATTTGGATTCAAATCCAAGAAGGTTAATACAAGACATTCAGTAGCTCAGCTCCAATCCATAAGGTAACCCGTGATGACATGGCACCGTAACCTTTTTGAGGAGGTTATATATCGAAGCTGCCATTGTGGTTACACTTATTATAAATAATGATGTTAGGACTCTTGCATCCCTTAAATCCCCTGCTCACACATATATCAATAGAAATAGGGTTAAGGAGCTATCATCACTAGCGATGAAAACGGACATAGAGATATCCGAATATCCACTAACAATTATATTTGAAAATTGTCGAGATATATGTATCTAATAATAATCGAACATGAATAATATAGCCCACAACTACAAATGAAAATCATAGAATATTCGCATTCGACTGAGTATGCAAGATAAAATTAACTTAAATATGGTCCACCAGTTAGGAATCATATCTCTTTTTAAAATGGACTTGAAATGGAATTTATTTATAAGATTATAACTATAGTCAAAATATGCATTCTACGAAAAAATAATAGAGGAAAGTGAGCCTACTTTGTGAAGTAGGTAACTTACCTACTTCACATTTCATTTTTTGCAAAATTTTTTATTTTTTTCAAAAATGCCACCATGGGATTTCATAATTATATCCCTCTAATATGTCATTCAAATTTCGTCAGAAACAGAGACACCTACGCCTCCATCCAGACAGTCATTTTTTAACGGTCACAGATTTGTTGCATTTTACATGTTCTAGATGAAGGCCGTAGGAGTCTTCGTTTCTGATGAAATTTGAATGACATATTAGAGGGATGTAATTATGAAAATCCACGGTATCATTTTTCAAAAAAATAAAAAAAAATGCAAAAATTAAATGTGAAGTAGGTAAGGTTACCTACTTCACAAAGTAGGCTCCCTTTCTCAAAATAATGTATGTATGTGTGTGTGTGTGTGTGTGTGTGTGTGTGTGTGTGTGTGTGTGCGTGTGTGCGTGTGTGCGTGTGTGCGTGTGTGCGTGTGTGCGTGTGTGCGTGTGTGCGTGTGTGCGTGTGTGCGTGTGTGCGTGTGTGCGTGTGTGCGTGTGTGCGTGTGTGCGTGTGTGCGTGTGTGCGTGTGTGCGTGTGTGCGTGTGTGCGTGTGTGCGTGTGTGCGTGTGTGCGTGTGTGCGTGTGTGCGTGTGTGCGTGTGTGCGTGTGTGCGTGTGTGCGTGTGTGCGTGTGTGCGTGTGTGCGTGTGTGCGTGTGTGCGTGTGTGCGTGTGTGCGTGTGTGCGTGTGTGCGTGTGTGCGTGTGTGCGTGTGTGCGTGTGTGTGTGTGTGTGTGTGTGTGTGTGTGTATGTATGTGTGTATGTATGTATCAAATTAAAAATGAAGGAATTGAAATAATACTTATTTCTTCTTAGATGGGTGTGTCACATTGATTATGCAATTGATCCAATTTCATCTTTGAAATAAGGTTGCAAGCTAGAGCAAGTAAAAGGTAAAAAACAAAATGATCAAAAATATCCAACAAATGTACTAGACAACTATCCCGATAACAAAGATCAGAAGAATTGCAACATACAGAGGCCAAATGATATTGTATAGGAGAGGATTACGTTATTTGAGAGGGACGGTAACATCACGGGGAAAGGAGCAGTGGCATTGTACTAGAAAGGAATGACATTGTGCAGGAGGGATGCACCATCGAAATGGACTAAGAGTAGGGATGAAAACGAATGTAAATATATTCGTATCCGATCCGCTATCGTATTCGTTTTAAACATATTTTGACATTCATATTCGTATTCGTTTTAAAATGGATGCGGATATGGATGTCACTTTAACATTCGTTAATATTCGCATTCGTATTCGTATATTCGTTTTCGAATATAAGTATAGTAATATATTTATTTATAAATGTGTGTAACAACATTTTATGATTGCATTCACCATCGTTGATATAATTTTTATGAAATTGCATTATCTGGTATATCTATTTTATGTTTAAACAATCCTAAACATGTGTATTAGTAAATTATTTTTGTTATTATTCGTATCCGATTCGTATTCGTTTTTAAGGATATGGTAACACATTTTTCACATTCGTCAATATTCGTATCCGCATTCGTATTTGTATTTGTAAATGGATAAGGATATGATTATACATACATTCTTATCCGTATCCGGTCGTTTTCATCCCTAACTAAGAGTGAATTTGGAGGAATATTGGTGATCGATGGTAAAATGAGATAGAGGGAACGGGGAGGGGAATAACCAAACATGGATTATGATTTTATAAGTTATAATCACAATTTATTATTTTGAGGATTTAACATTTGCCTTTCAAGAGAGAAGAAAATATGATATAAAGAGAACTTGTATCCAAGATTGATATAGAAAAAATGACATGAATGAAATTGATTATGTCCTTACAGAGAATTTGAATAGGTGCACATAGATATTATATATGTATGTATGTATGTATGTATGTATGTATGTATGTATGTATGTATGTATGTATGTATGTATGTATGTATGTATGTATGTACACATGCATGCATACATGTATGTATCTACATGTGTGTGTGTTAACGGATTAACAGATTGGATCGGATCGGATTTTGATAAAGATCCAATCCAATCCGATCCACTAAAATGATAAAACCAAACCAATTCAATCCAGTATCATCAGATTGCATCGGATTATGAATTTTATCCGATCTGTGTGCATCCTTAATGGATATCATTTGTGAAAATGTCCGCAATATGGATATGGACATAACATCATCAGCAAGAATATCCGAATATAGCATATTGTTGTGGACATTGTTGTTAATAATATAATTTAGAGATATTTACACCTATAATCTTGATTTTAATTACCCCAGAAACCCTCTATAATCATGAATTATACATAAGACTCTGAACAGTAATTAACTCTTACACTCATACCGAGTGTTAACTTCTACCCATTTTTTTGTTAACTAATGACGATATTCATCTAGTATTTTACATTTTATACCCTTTAAGTTTCTATTACTTTATATTTTATACCCTTCCTCCTCCAACCAGCAACCCCTTGCTACCTCCTCCTCCTCCAGCCAGGTCAACCCCCTCACCCTCGACGTCCTCTGCCGCTCCGCTTCCACCCGTTCCTCCCCTCGCCGACACCCCCTCCTCCCCTTCGCCTCGTCGAGGCCCCTCTCAACCCCCCCCCCCCCCCCCCCCCGCACGCCTGGTGGAAGTCGATCCTCTACCTCCTGCATGGAAGACCCCACCCTGGCATCGTCATCGCAGCTCCCAGCCTCCAACCCTGCCTCGGCACCTACAAGCCCCGCCCCTCTCTGCGGCCCCGACCCACTGCTTCCAACCCAAGCCCCATTATACAACCCCCTCCGCCTAGAAAACCCCTCCTTGCGAGAGACCCCCCCCCCCCCCCCCCCCCCGCCAGCCTCGACCACCGCTTCTCCCTCCACATAGAAGCCCCTCCCTGCGATGCCCCCACTGCCCGCCTCCCCCTGGAAGCCCCATCCTGCAACACCCCCCCCCCCTGGAAGACCCTCCCTGTGATGCCCCCTCCCACCTACAAGCGCTCCCCGCCCCTCCCTACAGGCCCAACCCACTGCTTCCCCATCCGCCTGGAAAGCCCCTCTATGCGACGCCCCCTCATGCCTGCAAGCCCCTCCTTGCGGCCTCAACCATCGTAGAGGCCCCCCTCCACCCCTGATCTCTATCGGCAACCTCACCCTCGTCAGTCCCTCCCTGCAAGACCCCCTCTACCTTGGAAGCCCCGCAACGCTTGTAAGTCTTTTTATTTATTTTTAACTTTTGATTAATCATAGCTATTACATCGCAGATCAGTTAGATTAACTCACTCATTTGGTTGAGTTAATGGACAAAACTAACGGATGATTATGAGTGTAAAACAGAACATTTATTCAGGGTCATGTGTGCAATTCGTAATTATAGAGAGTTTTTCGGGTAGTTATGAAATTACTCATGGTTATGGGGTTGGGAAGTATGCACAAAGGTGCATGTAAGTCTACATGGACCGGTGCTATAAAGGTCTTTTTTCTCAATTTTTTGAAATGAATCCTTGAGAGATTTACTTAGAATATCAAGTGGGTTATGTGTTTCAAATTTCATGTAAAAACAAGCATTCCTAACATACCCATCTGAATGGGTCGATTTTAGATTTTTAGCAATTCTGATATCGTTAAAATTTGACTGTCCTGATAGGTAAGTTAGAAGTCTTTGAATTAAATTGAAATTTGAATAACGTTGTGGTGGTATATACTAAACTGATCAAGATTTCATTTCAAAAAATCGAAAAAATAGATGTTTGTGCATAAAAAAATTCATGCACCTTCGTGCACACTCCCCAATTCGATAATTTATTATGTTTAGTAAACAACTAACAACCTAAACTTATCTTCTCCTCATCCAAATCCATGTATACTCTCGATCTCTAACAATCAGTACGCCTCTTTGCCTCAAGGAATTCACATGAATCATGACAGTATAGGCCTCATGTACGTTGCAACCCCAACGACTATATTTGTATGAAAGGCTATTTAGAATTGTAATCTAGATTGGCTAAATTGTTTTATGATGGTAGTTATATATAAGGAAAAAATGGGGCGCTCCTTGCGGGCAGCCAACGTGGTTGTTCCGCTCCTTTTTTTCCGCAATTTCTTATAAAAAAACACCATGTATATTCATCTATATATCTCTCCAATATATCATTCGAATTTTGTCAGAAACGGAGACTTTTATGCCCTCCATCTAGAACAAATAACTTTAACGGTCTAAAGATTGTTGTAATACACATGTTCTAGATGGAGGGCATAGAAGTATCTGTTTCTGATGAAATTCGAATGGCATATTGAAGGGATATATAGATGAATATACATGGTGAAGTTTTTCAAAAAAAATTGCGAAAAAATGGGGTGGACCAGCCATTTTGGCTGCCCGCAATGTAACACCCAAGTTGGTTGTTACACGGAGCATTCCCCCCCCCCCCTCTTTTTTATTTTTTTCAAAAATTCCACAATGTATATTCATCTATATATCCATCATGTCTTTCAAACTTTGTGAGAAACGGAGACTCCTATGCCCTCCATCTAGAACAGGTCGATTATAGCAAATTTCAGACTGTTAAAAGTTGCATGTTCTAGATGAAGGGTATAGGAGTCTCCGTTTCTCACGAAATTGGAATGACATGTAGGAGGGATATAAAGATGAATAACATGTGGAATTTTTGAAAAATAAATAAAAAGAGGGGGGAGGGGAGGAATTGCTCGTGTAACAACCAACTTGGCTGTTACACATAACAACTTCCCTTTACTCATATACATATATATATGGAGCACTTGAATTGAGGTGGCACATTTCCTTGATTATGAAAGATGTCATCTTAGGTCGTCTGTATGAGTGAGATTGAAACCACTAGGTGGTTTTCGTGCCAACTAACATTCCTAATATGTAGGTTGATTAAATTAGTGCTAATTTATTAAAATACACATCATTGATCTTTCTATATTTAGATATATGCTGCATGACGCACAAAATTTTCCAGAATTATCCGAATGCATAAATGTTAGTGTTTTGAAATAACTGTAATAATTTACAAATGATTGAGATATTTTATAATTCTGTGGTATAAATTACAAAAGCATAACCATTGATGTTCGTAAAAATAACCCAAATCTGATGAATATTTGAATTTTTTGTGTAGATGTGTTTCCTAAAATATAGAGGGCTTTGATCATGTGTTAACTAATTAATGTACATGTGGAAAGATTCCTAAAATGATGGGTTTTTGTTACAACTATATTTCCTAATTTATTAGATGGGGTAAATTGCTAACACGTTAAATATTACATGCCATATGCCATATTAACTTTAGGGGTATTAAACATGTGGTGTAATAAATGAATCCATATTAAATAAATATTTCATATTTCACATTCACCGGCTTATTTTACATTCCATGTACGAAAGTGTATGTCCATCCAATGTCATGTCCGACATTCTAACAAATGAAGACTTACAAAAAAATGAATCCATCATTTCATTAACAAATATTACAATTGTAATTCGTATTTTACATTTCCCTCATTCTTTTTACATTTGTCTCCTATTTTTCTTTAGTCAATTCCAAATAGATGGCATCCACAAGATCTGGTTGTTTGGATCTTTATCCTTCTTCCTCTCATTGAAACTTATCCAAGTGACTTACATAATGTAAAAATAGAATAAGATATCGTAAATAGAATATGGAAGCGTAAAATGATTGTAGGTAATATAAAAATAACTAGAATGTGTTTGTACAGGTATTGCAGCAGTCGTTTGAGTGTAAAATACATTATGAAGTTGTGAAAATGAGACAGAAAAATGTAAAACGATCATATGTATTGTAATTAGGTGTAATGCATTGTAAAACGATGTAATCAACACCACTTAACTTAAAACCTTATGCATATATATGGATCATGCAATCAAAAGCACTGATTTGAAATCAAACAATGAAGACTGGAGACATGGATTGAAAATGAAAAAGATAATAAAGACTGGAGATATGGATTGAAATACGAAATAGATGAGAAACAATGATATCTGATCGACGACAATTGAGGATTTGATCGAGATGGAATCAAAATGAAATGTGGAAACATAGATCAAATCAAATTAAACTAACATGGAACTTTTTTTAATGGATGAATATAAAGAAAATGAAAAAAATGATTACGAATACGCAGCCTTCATATGCAACCATCCCCTGTCGTTCCATGCATCATCCTCTTCATCGTCACACACCACCAACGCCATTGTCACACACCTCGAACGTCGTTGTTGTCCATTCCTCTGTTGAAGACCTTTTCTCATCTTTTTCCCTCTCATTCGAATGAGATGCTAAATTTAGATAATAATTACTCACAACCAATATTTTGCAATATAATCAGGATTGAAACAGAATAAAGAGATTCATTTCTAAAATAGTGAATCGAATCCAATTTTAATAGTGATTTTCGTGTATAATGATGGTTTTGTCGAGAACTGTTGATCAATATCGGACGGTTGATCTAAGGTGTCGCGCCATATGTATCGGACGGTTATACAAATTTTTATTTTCCAAAAAAATAAAAAAATGAAGGAAAAATAGGGGTGGGAGTAGCCAAGTTGGCTACTCCCTCGGGGCAGCCCCATATATATATATATATATATATATATATATATATATATATATATATATATATATATATATATATATATATTCTTTTATGAATTGCATCACATGATAACAATTCAATCCGAATTCATAATTGTCTTTTTTTCAATCGTTATTCATGCACCACTTTAATTAGATTCATATTCGGATTCGCTCTTTATGCGACAAAGATCCATATTCTTATTCAATAAATATGCACCAAATCTGTATCAGATTATTTAAGTATGTAATTTCCTAAACTAACATCCTATATTTATGGGTATTCAATGTAAATGAAGCAAATACGGATATAGAAATAACCATATTTGATCCACAGCCAAACCATTTTATCCATTAATCATCACTTTACAGAAGTTTTTGCTTTAAAGAAATGATTTTAGTGATTTGCGTTATTTATATTTTTCATCGGTTAATATATCGCCATTTAATTTGGTTCCGTCGTGAATATTCTCTGAACGGTGCGTTTTTTATTCAACACGGAAGTTAGTTCAGTGATCATCAAGCAATCAACTTTTTTCTATCACCATAAAGACTGCGGAGTGATCACAATTGTTGTGATAAAATACATATGTTTGCCTGGCTTATATCACATTCTATTTTTAACAAGCACCGCCGACGTGTCTCTGTAGCCCTGACATTTTGAGTCGTTATTTAGCATTCCCAACAAAGCAACTGTCACGGCCGATAGGCACATAAACTACATGTATGGACGTCGTCCATCTCCATCTCCATGACCACTGGCACCTCCGATGGTGGAGTTGCAGTCCCCTGTCACGATCATACTTTTTCAGACGCCAAAAGCCCTCTCTGATCCAGCATTTGGAGTAGAGGGACCTGTCTCACACATGTCCACCTGCGAAGATGGTGTCAGCGTATCACCAAATGTCTGTATGGTCATGTTGAATGGAGTCTCATTGTCACGTGCCATCCTCGGCATCCCCATGTTACGAGGTCCTTCGAGCTGATCTTTTGATATCTTTTCATCAAACATCCTTGCGACTGTCCTTATTCTACTGCTCATGGAGCCATCATTAACATTCTGGTGCATTCTAATGTCGTCTCTTTTCTCATAGAAGAATGCCACTATGTATAACACACAGGCGCTGAGAGTGATGATGCCTGTGATAAGGAAGAGGCCCCCGAAGCTTGTTAAACCAAGGCTGTCTGCCGAGATTGGATTGTTGGAGTCCGGGCAGCTTGTTGGGTCACCTAGCCACTTTCTCTCAATCTCTGACATTGTGGTGCCTTCTGTTATGTTAAGTATTGCTCGCGAGAGATCAGGGACCAGCGGCGACCCTCTGGGAAATGCCTGGAAAAAAAAGGATTGCTTGATGCATGTCTTCAAACAAACAAATCAAAGGACTAGGGAAAATCTAGTAAACTGAAGTACATGTAAAATGAGATGGACCCACGAAACCAAATCCACCAGTCTTCAACTGCTGACCAGTCATGGTGTAGTTGGCGCAGTAGTCCTTTAGGAAGACCTTGAGGTAGGGAGTCTCATCGATGATGGCTGCCACACCACCACCATCACTGCCAAGGGTGAGCATTTCACCATACTGTTGTGGAGAGTGGAGGGGAACCAAGTTATTTACTTTAAAGCCCAAGTCCAATAGCTTTCCCTTCATAAATGAGTCTTTGAGATAACCAACACGTTGGTTGCTCTTTATGAGCTCGGTGATCTCTGCAACAGTTGGTCGGAGCTGTTGAACTGTAAGCATGGAAGTTAAGCTGGCGGTGTAGCTGGATTGGAGGATCAGCACCACAAAGAGCCACACGACCACAACCACCCTTGATAGGTTGCTTAAGATCTTCTCCCCTGTATCAGTTAAATGATATTAAGGATCTATTGAACACAATCTACATATGATGTGTGGAAATGACAAACTATACTAGTACTTACTGTTGGTATTTTTTTCAGACAGAATTTTCAATGATAACATTTATATCTCAGCTTAATGGATGTTGATGTTGTCGGTTTGTAATCAAACGTAACTATATCTTCCTTTGTTGGAGTATTGTTATGTGCGCCCATTGAGTTGTAGCAGGGTAAATGGATCCTGGAGAAGATCCATTTACCCAATCCAGTTGTTTAGTTCCACATCGTCCAGTGGTGGGACTTGGAGGCTCTGGAGAGGCTATATAAGGAGCCCCAGACCTCCTGTACTCATTGAGAAAAGCAATAGAGAAACACGTCCCTTTGAGGGCTTCTCCCGTGGTTTCATCCCGCTCCTCACGGAGTAGGGTTCCACGTAAAATCATGGTGTTCCCATGTTCTATCTTTCTTGTTTATGTTCTGTTTATCAATCGCTTCCGCATTCTTCATATTTTATAACATGGTATCAGAGCGAGTTCGATTCTGAGGGTTTCATGTTGTTCATATTGTATTCAAGATTCGATTTGTGTTTTATTGTGAAGATCATTATTTCGTTCAAAGTTTTGTAAATTCTAGGGTTTCTATTGAAACCCTAATTCCTGGAGTTCTGATCATGCTTGTTCAAAATTCCTCGGAGCACATTTTCAGTCTGAAGATTTGATGTTGCGTCGAAGTAGTTGTCCAGGCTGGAGATCACCCAATTCTCTTTCGAAGTGATGCAGGTTGTGCCCCTCCCAGTTTCCAGACGACAGCACAGCGCACGCATCATGCGTGTGAAGAAATCTCGGCGTGCGCCTCCCACCTCCATCCCAGGTGGGGATCTGGTTCCTCGCCAGATGCGCCTCCCTCCAGATCTTGAACCCCCCCAGGCGGTGGGGCCACCAGGCGGTTCCTCCATCGAGTGGCGGCGCACAACAGTGCCAACCCTCGCCTCATCACGCGATCTCCAGCCCAGGCGTGAGGCGGCGCAGCCCAGGCGCGAGGTGAGCACCCCCCCAGCCGCGCCCTAACCTTCCTCCACCAGTCAGGGCGGCACTATTTCGGGACCCGATCGAGCCCCCAGTCCGACAAAGCCCTCGATCCCAAAGAAACTTCAGCGGGACGACATCTCCTTTCGGCGGCGTCACGCGAGCATCCCCCGGCGCGCTTCCCTGATGTCGTTGCAGCATCTCGCACGAAGCTTTTGCGCAGGATGCCAATCCTCCATCTTTTTCTCTCCAACGGCGGCGGTATGGAAGACCCCCATCGACGGGGCGCTGATCATCATGGGAAAAGGGTTCCTATTGGGAACCCTAATTATAGGAGGGTCAAGTGACCGAAATGTTTAAAAAAAAGGGGCTTTTGTTTTATAAATGACCAAGTGGGCCGTAGGTTCATCCGAAAAAAAAGGGGGCTCCTGTTTGGGCCAATGGTGGCCGAATGTTATTAAAAGAAAAGGAGGGTAGAATATTAAAAGAGAGAGAGAGAGAGGGTTTTTGTAAAGCCCAAGTGGGCTAAAAAAAACAAAAACATCAAAGTAGAGGGTCATGTTTGACCGTGTAAAAGAAGAGGGGGAGGTTGCAAGTTCAAAAAAAAGAGATGTTTGCAACAAAAAAAAGGCGCGTACATGTAGCAAAAAAAAGCCGTACGCAATTAAAAAATGATTTCAAAAAAAATGATGCAAAAGCCGTATAAAAAAAAGGGTTGAACGGCTTATGTTAAAAAAAATCATGGCGGCTTTTAAAAAAAATTTGACAAAAGCCGCAAGTTTCATGTTCTTGTTGTTTTACCCCCTATTTATCTTTTCTTCTCCCAACTTTGTCGACGTCCATGTTTTCCGACAAGTATGGGAGAAAGGGGGAGTATATATGTAGAGTCATAGGTCTTTTATTCCAGATCCAGATTCAGATATCAGTCTCCAGACCAGCCAGATGATCAGACTCTACAGTTCGGTTTCAGACTCGACAATTGATGTTCCGAGTCTCCAGTTTCAGACACGCACGAGTGTGCGGTCATATCAGATGAGCATATGTTGCCATCATTGTCAGAGGTCCCCATCATTTTTCTAGTTGTCAGGCCAGAGTTTTCATGTGAGCCATAGGGACTCCAGAGCAGAGGACCATTCCCTATGCCATGTTAGCAAGGGTTTTCATGTGGTATCATAGGTACACCAGAGCAGTGCACCATTCTCTGAACCAGATGGGAGAGACCCAGTTCTCCGACGAGGAGACTATTTTCAGACTCCATTCTCCAGCGACCGTGGACTCCGACGAGGATTGCACAACCACGGCCATTTTCAGTTGGCCCTTTTCAGAGATGGAGCAGTTGTCCACATTATTGTGGCGGGCCAGAGTACTCCTACGAGGAGACTCATTTTCAGTTGCAGTGACTCTGACAGGCGCAGTTCAGAGCACATGCTCTCCGACGAGGAGATTCAGTTGACTCACACTCCAGCCCGTTCGTCCTCCTCGCCTGCATGGCATGAGAAGCAACGTCCTCGACTGCAGTAATGTGCGCCTTGGGTTGATATTGTCCGTAGTGTCTTGTAGCGTTGAGTTGAGTTTCTTTCTGTTTGTCCAAGCTGAGCATTGCATGCTCCAGCTTAAGCTTGAGGGGGAGTGTTGGAGTATTGTTATGTGCACTCATTGAGTTGTAGCAGGGTAAATGGATCCTGGAGAAGATCCATTTAACCCATCCCGTTGTTTAGTCCCACATCGTCCAGTGGTGGGACTTGGAGTCTCTGGAGAGGCTATATAAGGAGCCCCAGACCTCCTGTACTCATTGAGAAAAGCAATAGAGAAACACGCCCCTTTGAGGGCTTCTCCTGTGGTTTCATCCCGCTCCTCACGGAGTAGGGTTCCACGTAAAATCATGGTGTTCCCATGTTCTATCTTTCTTGTTTATGCTCTGTTTATCAATCGCTTCCGCATTCTTCATATTTTATAACACTTCTTTGGAACTACTTACAGTGTAATTGTTGCTAGTTATACTTGAATAGGTAATTCTTTTTTTAGCAACAAAAAAATGATGATAACTATACTAGTACTTACTGTTAGTATTTTTTTTCAGACAGAATTTTCAATGATAACATTTATATGTCAGCTTAATGACTGTTGAGCGTCCGTTTGTAATCAAATGTAACTATATCTTCCTTGTCTGGAACTACTTACAGTGTAATTGTTGCGAGTAATACTTGAATAGGTAATTCGTTTTTAGCAACAAAAAAAAAGATGATAATTATACTAGTACTTACTGTTAGTATTTTTTTCAGACAGAATTTTCAATGATGACATTTATATGTCAGCTTAATGGATGTTGATGTCGTCGGTTTGTAATTAAACGTAACTATATCTTCCTTTTCTGAAACTACTTACCAGTGAAATTGTTGATAGTTATACTTTGAATAGGTAATTATTGGGTGTAAATCCTTTTACTCAATAACCCTATAAACACTCCATGGTTGATGATTAAGTGAACTGCAATGTCAAGGAGATGCCCTCCCAAAAACTTATATATATTCCCAAATCAAATCATATAAGTTACAAAAACCAAGAGGCTCGGAGGTTTTGGCATGTTCTAGAACATTCTCCACGTACAATCTCGCCCTCCAAAATATATGATCCCATTTCGTGCGAGCCACATGGACCAGAGGATAGCCGCAACGAAATCTTGGCGAGACCACTCCCATGTCCCAGCTTGTCAATGGACTCTCAAAATGAAACTCAATCCATGGTTTCCACCGATTGATGCGCGCCGCGGGCCAAACTTCCTTCATAATAGAACAGCCAAGGAAAAGATGCTCAATGTCCTCCATCAATGTACATCCTTGGCATGTACACTCAGTACTCGGGAAAAACATGGCCCTCTATGCTTGTCAGTCACTAACTGATTCCTCCTCAACCAAACAAAAATCTGGACATGTAGCAACACCTTCCACTATGAGATATGCCCGAACTTATCTGATGAAATTCCAGGATCAAAGACTGTCGCTAGGTAGAAGACCATGTATGCCTTCTGTACCGTTAAATGCCCATCTGCCTGGGGCCAATAGTCTGCAGCTCAGATAAATCCCCAACCTCACGCAAGATCTCCAAAAGAAGCAGGAATTTTGCAACGTGCTGATCCAACAAAGTGGTACCAAACCGAGGAACTGAGCCACAATCATCCATGCATTATCTCACAGTGCAACACACATCAAATGCAAAAGAAAGCAGTTGAGAAAGCAAAGTGCAAACGTGACATTACCTGTCCAGTCATTTGTCCAAAAGCAGAACCTAGCGCCATCAACTAAGATAGGCTTCATGAGCAGGCCACACGAGGAAGAATAGAGCAAATTCCCCTCATAAGTTTGAGGGTGAATTCACTACACCAACCTGAACATAGAGATACATAGGACCTCCCCAAATGTGGGTTAACCACTTTGCCAGCAGAGCTCCACTTATCTCCTCCAAACAAAAAACCCCCACGGCACCATCCTCATCCTTGAGCGTTATGGTCTTCCAACCCATCAAAGGCATCCATGCACCTCCCCTGAAGAAAGCCCAAAAGAATCTCTTTATGGACGCTTCCAGCCTCCCTTCAGCAAGTAGAAGGCGGGCAGAAAGGAAAAAGATCAAGATAGTAGACAGAACTGGCTTCAAGAGTACCAAGGGCCATGCCTCAAAAGATAAGTCGCGTGCCAAACTGCCAGCTTCCACTCCATCTCGATCACAGGAAACCAATCTGACTGCTTCAGCCTACCACCAACCAGAGGCAAACTAAGGTAAAAGGGAACACCCCTCCTCCGCATCTAAAATGCAGCCCACACCATTTAACCTCTTCCTTGCTAATCCCAAAGAGAACAAACATTGTTTAGCATGGCTAATCCGCGTGCCAAAGACCATCCCAAACAACTCACGCACAATAGCTACTCCCACCACAGACCCCACATCCTCCATAATTTAAAAAATGTGTCAGCAACATACTGAAGGATGGGCACATAATCATCACCAACACTAAAATCAGCTACAAAACTACCCTCCTTAGCCTCGTAACAATTCTCACCCGGGAATCAGCAACAAGGACACAGAGTTACGGTGTCAATAAGCAGCCTTGTCCGACCCCTCTCTGCACTAAAACAACATAAGAGGAGGCTGTCACACACTTCTTCATCCAATCAATCCACTCCTTTGGATAACCCCAGCGACGTACAACCAAATGAACCTTCAGTCTACATAATCATAGACCTTGGAGAAGTCAACCTCCCATAAAAAGCCTTTGATCTTCTCCCGCTTCAACTTCGCGACAATATCTAAGGTCATTGCAGCTCCATCTATTGTGTGTCGGCCTAGGATGAAAGTTGCCTTTGTGGGATCAATAATGGGGTGGAGCTACACAATCATGTGCCATCCCGGGATGAAAGTTGTTTACACTTGGAAGTTTGGAACCCATGTTGCAAACGTGGGCGGAGGTCGTGGTGGAAGAAATGCAGATCAATTGATGTAAAGCACTTGATTGGATTCATCAATGTTGTCTTTTGTCTACTTGATCAGACGAATTGATCGGCCAGTCTTCATAAATTGATAGTTGGCATTGATAAATCCAATTGATCAATGTCTCCTATCCAACTATCCTCTTACCAGTTTTGGAGTGATAAATCAATCTCTAATAGTTGGTCGATTAACTTGAGATACTATTTTTGGCTCGACCAATCATTTTCAACAAGATGATTAATCAAACTCTAGATTGATCATTCTCCCTATATTGTAGATAGATCATCAGAATGGTTGATATAATGGCAGATGACCAGAGCAATGCTAGAAAAAAAACAAAAATATCCCCACCTCTTCCATGAAGATGCCCAACCAAATGAGTACCCAAGTGACCTTTATGAAATTCACGTAGAAAAATATCTTCTTTGGGTTGTTGTTGTTGAGGTGGAAATTGTTACTCATGCACATGTACGACATCTCTAAGATACAAAAAGGGCTCCTATGGAATATAATTTAACATGGGAACAACGGTATCTCCGCGATAGTCAAGTCAAGCTTGGATTATCAACTCCAACTCCGGAGTTGCAACCTCTGAGAAAAGATCGATTACCTCATGTTCGATATTCCTGCCAATATGTTTGATAGGGGGGTTAGATTCTACTAGTTACCCCATGAGATACATGATCTAAATTAGGCGGAGATGACTATGGTAAGCTCCTGCAAGGCGCTCAAATCCAAGTAGGATGACATGGGTTTATATGCCACGGATGATTGGGATCCCCAAATGACCATAAGCAATATTGGAATCAAATTGGAAAGACCCGAATCTTATTTTTTCTCTAATCATATACGAGAACTTTTGGGTTAGATCCTCAAGTCCGGCAGACTTCCTCCTCTTGAGTAAGTGCATTATCATATTCAAATTGAGGAAAATAGGTGTGTAATGAGAGCTAGAATTTGTGCACTCTTATAAAGCACTACTACGGATAATAACGTCTTCTTGAGTAAGTGTCCTATCATATTCAAATTGAGGAACCTGCATGGTCTTAATCATATTGTAACCATATGGTAATGGGAAGAATCCAATGTTACAACTACTGGAAAATGACGTATCACAATATGTGATGTCTTAACATTAGTACCATCACAATAGAATTGTATTGCACTCGATTTTTGAAAGGATAATGGTGCTACTTTCCACATAATATCTGTAGAGATATATTTATGTTACCGTACTCTTTTCTATATTCTAATTTCTTTTGTCAGTCTTCTGTAATTTACCATTAGGTCTCTTCTATATAAGAGAGACTAAGGTTCAGTGGAATAAACAAGTCTCATAATTTCCCCAACATGATATCAGAGCAGCGGTCCTAGACCGAAGCTCTCGTACTCCAGAAACCCTAGACCTCCACCAGTTGTCCCTTCTCAAGATGCCGTTGCCGGCCTCTTTCTCTCTCTACGTGATGCCGGGTGCTGTGTGTGTGTGTATCGCCAGTGCGGATTTCGAGGCGCCATCAGCGGCCCTCTTTACACATCTAAGTGTCGCCAGCGCCGATCTCTCTCTCTTGAGGCGTTGTCGCCGGCCCCTCGATGTCACTGGCTCCTCTCCGTCGTGTGGGCTCACTCTTATACATGTGTGTGTATGCTCACGCGTTGGGCTAGTTCATTGCAATGGATTTGGTTGCAGTTTGAGTCTATCCATGCAACCAAATCCCTCTATATCAGTGTAGACGATTCTTTATTCAAGTCTACTAACCTAGTCTTCTTCAACCGGCAACATGTCAGAGAGCAAGTTAGACATCCCCACCACATGCATCTTCAGGGGTCCAGCGTCCATAGTCAAGATGGATGGGTCGAATCGTGAGCTGTGGGCCATGCAATTCATGAGTCTAATGAAGTCAATGGGTAAGAAGCATACTCTTATCGAGGAAGAGCTGGTGGAGAAGACATGGTTGAATGCCTCATGGGAGGTTGATGATGCATATGCTCAAGTCTGGTTGTCTAGTACCTTGACACTAGAGATTGCTAATGATGTCATGCACTAGCCCACTGCAAAAGTAATGTAGGATATACTTGCTGCCACGTATTCACAGGAGAATAATGACATGGAGATTTTGCAGCTTCAGCAAGATATCTTTACTATAAAGCAAAATGGACGACCCCTTCATGCTCACTATACTGCTTTACGCGGGATATTTAAGAAGCTTCATAGCTTCATGCCTCTCACGGCTACCCCAGAGCAGCTGAAGACGTATTAGAATGCCACAATGTTTGGTGTCTTCCTAGTGTCTCTTGACTCACAGTATGAGGTAGCATGCTCTCAGATACTGGCAGATGCTAGTATTCCTCTCATGGAGGAAGCTTTTCGCATGCTCAGTCGGATCAACATTCCTTCACCGACTTTCATGTCGAACTCGTCTGCAATGGTTGCATCCTATGGTCGAGGAGGCTCATCTCAGTTATGTGGTCGTGGATCTCATGGTAGAGGAGGTCGTGGAACTTGCCAGCCCTGCACCTATTGCCATCGTTTTAGCCACTCAGAGGATACATGCTACTCCAAGCATGACTTCCCAGCATCGGCCCGTGTAGCAGAGCAGGCATCCCTCATGCAGCTTCATCCTAATTAGATCAGAGATATGACGAACTTGTTTTCGATTGAGAGACAGCATACCCTCAGCTAGCACCTCTTCACCTGATTCAGTGAACAGCTCGGACATTTCTGCTAATGCCAAAGCCAGTACCTCATGTAGCATTCATGCCTTTACTTCCAGTCATGGTTCAGATATTACATAAAGGATCATGGATTCTGATGCAATGCAAATTTGTGTAGAGATAGAAATCAGCTCATTGCCTACAAACCGGTTCCTCCAGGGAGGACTGTGGTTATATCAAATGGAACGCATTCCATGATCACGGGACAGGGGGAGATTAGCTTGACACCCTCTATGTGATTGCATAATATGCTTTATGTTCATGACTTCTCTATGAACTTATTGTTTATTAGTCAGGTTACTAAGGATTTACATTGTAGAGATTTCTTTGACCCATCGTTTCTTGTATTTCAGGACATTCTTACAGGTAAGGTGATTGGCTATGGCCGTGAGCAGGGTGGCCTCTATCGACTGCTCTAAACCCCATATATTGGACTACCATCTCATTCCATTGGACCGATCTCTCCCTTTCTGTGGAATCTGCACTTTAGTTATCTTCCACTTCGGAAAATGTGTCAAGTCCTTCCCTAAATTTCATATGGCTCATCGTTCAATTGAGAAGCTTGTCAGTTGGGAAAGCATCATCTGTCTGTTTTCCCTAATCGTCAGAGTCGGAGCAATAACTCCCTATTTGAGTTTTTTCATGTTGACATTTGCGGTCCGAATCGTGCTCCTGGTCATCAGGGACACATGTTTTATTAAGTTGCAATTGATGATTTTAATCATCTGTCTTGGGTTTTGTTGGAGGAAAGAATTGCATACTATTAAAAAGACCCTAGGGCTCTCATATATAGGAGAAAAGCCCAGGGTTAATTACATGAGAGGCACATAAAGAAAATAGAAATGAGGAATAAATAATAATAATAAGAGATACAAATATCTCAACACCCCCCTCAAGCTGGAGCATATATGTCTATCATTCTCAGCTTGGAACAACACCTCTGAAACGGTCCCCTAGCAAGGGCCTTGGTGAAAATATCAACTCTTTGATCTTCAGTAGAAACATGTGAGGTGATATGAGATCCTTATAGATCATGTCTCTGGTATTGTGGCAATCCACATCTATATGCTTGGTTGTTCATGAAATATAGGATTATTGGCAATAAATAGAGCTGCTTGTTTGTCACATAAAAGCTGCATGGGAAGAGGAACCTCAACAGCAAGATCAGTCAAGACCAATCTAACCCACATCAACTATGTGCTCCCCTGTGCCATGGCCCTGTACTCAGATTCTCACTGGATCTAGCAATCATTGTCTGCTTCTTATTTTCGCATGACACGAGAGAGATCCCAACAAAAATAGCAAAGCCAGAAGTAAACTTCTTGTCTCTAGGGCATCCTGCATAATCTGCATATGCATAAGTTGTCACCTCAAGAGACGTACCACTGTTGAATATAAGATCAGTACCAGGTGAAGTCTTCGAATATCTCAAAATCATATAGACCGCATCCATATGAACCTCCCTGGGTTGCTCCATAAACTGGCCCACCTTGCTCACAACAAAGGATATATATGGCCTGATGGTGGTAGCATATAAGAGCTTCCCGACAAGCTCTATGTATCTCCCTTTATCTACCTCCTCAGTGTCATCATCATATAATCTCATACTAGGATCCATAGGGGTAGTAACAGGTTTGCACCATGTCATACCTGTTCCTAGTAGAAGATCAGTCACAAACTTCCTCTGGGTGATCACAAGACCATGCAGGTTCCTGGCAAACTCTAATCCAAGGAAGTATCAAAGATTGTCAAAGTCCTTAGTCACAAACTGTTGACCTAGGAACTCCTTGGCAGCCTGAATGCCCTGCTCATCATCACTCGTGACAATAATATCATCAACATAGACAAGAATAGCAACAATACCTCTCTGTGTCCTCTAAACAAAAAGCAAGTGATCCGTAGTGGAACGTGCAAACCCATGGTGCTCTATCAACTCTGAGAGCTTCTGGTACCAAGCTCTCAGACTTTAATTCAAGTCGTAAATCTCCTTGTGGAGCTTACGGATCTTCTGAGACTCCACCTCAGCTGTAAACTATGGTGGTTGTTACATATATACCTCCTCCTGTAGATCGTCATATAAAAATGCATTCTTCACATCAAGTTGGTAAAGAGGTCACTATTGTGAAACAACAACTGATAGAAGAATGTCTAGTGTCGAATGTCTGACCACCGGAGAGAAGGTATCCTGATAGTCCACCCCATAAGTCTGGGTGAACCCTCGTGCTACAAATCTTGCCTTGTATCGATCCACAGTATCATCTGCCCGTTGATTCGTCGTAAAGATCCATTTGCACCGCACAATAGATGCACTTGGAAGAGCGGAAACAATGCTTCAGGTACCATGAGACTGCAATGCGACCATCTCCTCCTCCATAGCAAGTCGCCAACTGCTATCCTGGACAACCTCCTGATATGTTCGCAGGATAGTAGCAATAGAGGGTCCCACAACAAACCTCTTGTACTCCACCGAAATGTGGTCCAACGAGACATGTGCGGCTAGAGGATAAGTAGCATAGTTACGTACAACGTGGTTTCCTTAAGGCAATAGGTACAACCAGGTCATGAGCCTCTTTGTTCTCTGGTATCAACTCCTCCTGTATAATATCCTGTGAAACACGAAAATCTCCAGTGTCATCAGTAGAAACAATGTGTTCATTACATGAGGCGTGCTAGATGACGGGGAAGGTGCATGAGCAGAGGGACGAGTAGAGGACCTACGAATGCAAAATCATGGTGAGAATTGTATCAAGGTAGACGGAGGTAGAGGTAGTGGAGGAGGTAGAGGTGGGGATGACTGAGACTCAACGTGAGGTGTAATTGGTGAAGATAACGGAGGTGGAGGAACAAAAATGCCCTCACCAAAATCAGCATTAAACAACATGTCACATGTAGGAGAAAAATACATAATAGACTCAAAAGATGTGCCATCAGCACTAACATAATACTTTCTCCCTACAGAATCAAAACATCTATATACCCTTTTTGGGTACGAGAATAGCCAACTATCACACATTTAACAGCTATAGGAGAGAGCTTGTCATGACCAAGAGTAAAATTGTGGACAATGCCACAGATCCAAACACCCTGGGAGTAAGGGAGAATAGGTCATTCTTGGGAAAATAGTGGAATGCATGTGGTTCACCAAGTAGCAAGCAGTGAGAACAGCATCACCTCAGAACAAATGAGGAGCTCGACTCTAAATCAAAAGAGTCCTCATGACATCTAGAAGATGACGGTGTTTGCATTTAGCAACACCATTCTGTTGTAAAGTATAAGCACAAGACGTCTGACAAAAAATACCAGGAGACCTGAGAAAATCAGATAATTGTAAAGTGGAAAACTCCAAGGCATTGTCAGTATGAATAAACTTCACATTAGCAGAAAAAATATTCTTTACTTCAATAAGAAAATATTTAATGAAAAGACATGCTTCAGACTTAATATTTTAACAAACCGAAGATAATCTCGAAAAATCGTCCACAACAACCTTATAGAACCAATGTCCCGATGATCGGGAACACGACTAGGACCCTAGGTGTCAAAATGAAACAACTCAAATGACTGACTATTGCGACGACTCTGAAGACTCAGAAAAGTGGAACGATGGTGCTTCCCAACCTGACATGTCTAACACCCCAAGGTAGTACGAGTAGAGATCTAAGGGAGAACATCACACAGCTTCCGTAGAGGAAGGTGTCCAAAGCGAAGTTGCCACATGAAAGGAGAAACATATCCAAAAGCAATGGTAGCAGCACCAGCACACGGAGGCTGGACAAGCCTGTAAAGTCCTCTCTATTCACGGACACATATAATCACCATGCCCGTGAGTATGTCCTGAAACACACGAGAAGATGGATCAAATGTGGCACGATAATGTAAACCTTTTGTAATCTGGCTAACAAACAAAAGATTCATATGAAATATCGGTGCATGTAAGACATTCTGCAGACGCATCGAGGGAGCAAGGACAATCTCCCCCTGACCAACAATGAGTAGATGAGCCCCATTAGCAATCACCACAGATCTACCATGAGGGATAGACCTGTAAGAACAGAACTATGCTCATTGCCACACATATGATGAGATGCTACAGAGTCCATGATCCAATCAGTCAAATCTGGACTGCTACAACTGGTAGGTGCATAAGCAATACATGACGAACTCGAGGAAGCTCTGGCAACAGTTGCAACATATGAAGAACCTACAGTTGAAGTAGTAGGAGTAGTCATCATCTCTCTCAGTCTGGAAATAATATCATCAAACTGTGTATCATGAGTAGGAGTTGAAGTAGGCTTTGTCTGCTCAGCAACACGAGTAGACACAGGATACCCTTACTTCAGATAGCATGTCTCCTCCAAGTGACATGGACGGTGGCAATGTGAACACGGGCCACGTTGACGTCCTCCTCCTCGACCATGAGGTCCACACCCACAAAACTATAAAGTACTCCCTCTACCACGAGAAGCTGCCATAGCAGAGGGAGTCTGGGCCATGGTAGTAGATGAAGTAGTGATCCTGCTCAGCCTCTTGTATACCTCCTCCATCGGAAGCATCGTCTCTCCAGTAAGTAGTTGAGTCATATTGCATCGTACTCCGAGTCAAGAGATGAAAAAGGGCTCCTGTCATAGTAGCATTCCGATATGACTGTTGCTACTTAGTGCCGGTATTAATAGGCATAAAGCTATGCAGACGCTCAAACATATCTCTAAGATGCGAGAAGTGGGCATGAAGAAGTCGATCATTCCGCTTCGTCAAAAAAATATCACTGCAATTATAGAATCTTGCTCTTATTCTTGACCAGCCCATATATGTCTGCTAATATCTCCCACATAGCCTTCGATGAGAGTTGATTAACAATATCGTTGGCAATCTCCGTGGTGAGTGTACCGAAGAGCCAAATCCGAGCATAGGCATCATCTTGCTTCCAAGAAGCATTAGCCCCAGTCTTATCCATCGGATCTGAACTCGTCAGGATGTGCTCCTCGTTATGGCACTGCATAAGGGTGTGAAACTGCAAGGACCAAAACTCATACTTGGTCCCATCCATCTTAACGATGGGAGTCGGGCCCTTGAAGGCACCAGACGATGAAAAACGTTATCCTTGTTCTCTGACATGGTAAAAGGAACGTCGATAATCCGGAACAAACTGAGTAGACTATTCTGAGCGAGCCTACACAATCACATGGAGAATTAATTGTACATGTAGATTCATACAACTATCTCCATCAACCTTTCAAGTCTAGGTCGAAAGATGTGATGTATATGTTAAAAATCACGAAAACTGAACAAAATCAAACCTTATAGGCCTGCAGAAGTGGCTGAACTGCAGCCCGAGGTATGTGAAACGACCCACAAATCGGAGAGGGGCAGCAAGGCCGTAAAGTAGAGAGAACCGGCTGAAGGAGGGGCCGGTCAGCAACCTGCGGCAGCCGATGGAAGGCAGCATATCCTGTTGGGTAGTGGGGAAGGGCCCTCCGGGCAAAACAGCGGCTTTGGCTAGCGGCTCAGGGGGTGGCTAGTGGTGCGGGGGTGGGGGGAGGCTGCCAACGATGGGCGACGCAAGAAGGGTTGGGCGGCACGCGGGAGGGGGCGTCTAGGGTTGGGGGATATGGAACCACAGTCTAGGATCGTTGCTCCGATACCATGTTGGAGGAAAGAATTGCACACCATTGAAGAGACCCAAGGGTGCAAATATCTCAACAGGTTTTCTTGTTGAAAAATAAATCTGAAGCTGGAAATACTATTATCAATTTTATTAAAGAAGTGCAAAATATTTTACTACCTCTGTCAAAATTGTGTGAACTGATAATGCTATGGAATTTTGTATTTGTGTGCTTTTACAATTCCTCTCATCTCATGGTATTCTTAATCAAACAACATGTGCTTACACCTCTCAACAAAATGGTGTTGCCGAGAGAAAGCATCGTCACTTACGAGACGCCACTCGTACTCTCCTTATTCAGAGTCGTGCCCTACATTCATTCTGGGGAGATGCGGTTGACTCCAAGGATTGACAAGCTCTCTCATAGGGCTGTCAAATGTGTCTTTGTCAAGTACTCCAAGATTCAGAAGGTGTATAGATGTTATGATCCGTTACATAAAAAGTATTATTGTTGGGAGAAAAGAAATTCATAATCTAAATGAGATCCGAGGGCTCTCTTATATAGGAGAAAAGCCCTGGGTTAATTACAAAAGAGGTACATCAAATAACATAAAACATAAATGACACCGTGAGATACAACTATCTCAATACTCCCCCTCATGCTGGAGCATATATATCTATCATGCTCAACTGGAGCAACATCTCTGAAAAGGACCTCTAGCTAGGGCCTTGGTGAAGATATCAGTCGTCTGATCTCCAGTGGAAACATGAGAAGTTGATATGAGACCTTTCTGGATCATGTCTCTTGTGTAATGACAATCCACCTCTATATGCTTTGTCCGTTCATGAAAAGCAGGATTATTGGCAATGAATAAAGCTGCTTGGTTATCACATAAAAGCTGCATAGGAAGAGAAACCTCAATAATAAGGTCAGTCAACACAGATCTAACCCACATCATATCTGCACTTCCCTGTGCCATGATTCTGTATTCAGATTCTACAGTTGATCTAGCCACCACTGTCTACTTCTTGCTTTTCCATGAAACAAGTGAGCTGCTGACAAAAATAGCAAATCCAGAAGTAGACTTTCTATCTTTGGGACAACCTGCATAATCTGCATCTGCATACGTTGTCACCTCAAGAGATGTATCCCTACTGAATATAAGACCTGAACCAGGTGAGGTCTTCAAATATCTCAAGATCATATGAACAGCATCCATATGCACCTTCCTGGGTTGCTCCATGAACTGACTGACTTTGCTTACTACAAAAGCTATATCCGACCTGGTGATGGTGGCGTATAAGAGCTTCCCAATAAGCTCTCTATATCTCCTCCTGTCTACCTCCTCAGTGTCATCATCATACAATCTCATGCTTGGATCCATAGGGATAGTAGCAGGTTTGCACCCCGTCATACATGTCTCAGAAAGAAGATCCATAACAAACTTCATCTGAGTCATCACAAGACCACGCTGGTTCCTAGCGAACTCCAACCTAAGGAAGTAACGAAGATTGCCAAGGTCCTTAGTCACAACCTGTGGACCTAGGAACTCCTTGGCAGCCTGAATACCCTGCTCATCATCCCCTGTAACAACTATATCATCCACATAAACAAGAATAACAACAGTACCTCTCTGTGACCTCTGGACAAACAGAGAGTGATCCGCAGTAGACCGCACAAACCCCTTTTGCTCTATCAACTCCGACAGCTTTTGGTACCAAGCTCTCGGGCTCTGCTTTAGGCCATAAATCGCCTTATTGAGCATGCACATGTTTTGGGACTCCCCCTTAGTAGCAAACCCCGGTGGTTGCTACATATATATTGTTAACATATATATTAGTTTTCTTTGTGTCTCTCTGTTATTTTATTTTCAGTTGTATGCTTTATTTAATTTACCCATAGGCTACTCTCCTATATAAGAGAGCCTAGGGCTTATGGAATAAACAACTCGTTCATTTTTCCCAACATGGTATCAGAGCGACGGTCCTAGACCGGAGTTCTCGAAACCCTAACCCTACCCTACCCCACCCGCATGCCCCTTCCTCATCGGTGGCGCCTCCGCCAGTGCCTCCGCACCGCCTACGCCTCCGTCGGTGCCTCTGCGCCTCCACTGCGCACCCACCAGCGCCTGTGCGCATCCTCACGCAACGCCCCTGCTTCATGCGCTAGCGCCAGCGCCACTGTGCATCCTGCTTGACTGGGCCTAGCGCTTCTTCGCGCAAGCGCCTGTGTGCGACCGAGCTCCTACCTGTGCGCGAGCGCCTGCCTGTGCGCATCTCCGAGCATGCGCCTGTGCGCCTAGCGCGCATCTTCACGTGCAACTACGCGCTCATCCTCACGCTGCGCGACTGAACGCCTGCCTTGCGTCCCCGCGTGGTTCAGAGGGCGTCGTATAGCCCTAAGCGTGTGCTAAGCCCTAAAGCGCACACCGTCCGTCAACTACATATACTTCCTCTTGTAGATCCCCATATAGAAATGCATTCTTCACAACAAGCTGGTAAAGAGGCCAGTCCCATGAAACAGCAATGGATAGAAGAATGCGTAGTATCGAGTGTCTGGCCACTGGAGAGAATGTATCTTGATAGTCTACCCCATAGGTTGGGTGAACCCGCAGGCGACAAGCCTGGCCTTATAGCAGTCTACACTACATCTGCCTTTCGCTTTACTTTAAATAAACATTTACAGCTCACAACAAAGGCACCTAACGGAGCAGAGACAATACTCCAAGTACCACACGACTGTAGAGTTGTCATCTCCTCTTCCATTGCAAGTCGCCGCCTATTGTCCTGTAGTGTCGCCTGATATGTACGTGGGATAGTAACAGCAGGGAGTCCCACTACAAACTTCTTGTATTCCTCTAAAGATCCAAGGAAACATGCGCAGCAATAGGATACGTGGCACATTGGTGACGAGGCTTCCTTAGGGCAATAGGTATCTCTAGGTCTTCAGCCTCTCTGTCCTCTGGAATCAAATCTTTTTGTGTATCATTCAAAGCTCCAGTGCCATCAGTAGAAATTATGTGTTCATGACATACCTGAGGCGTGCTGGATGATGTGGACAACGCACGAGGAGAGGGGCGAGTAGAAGACATGCGAGTATAAACATGCGGTAAAAACTTGGACTGGGTGGACAGAGGTGGAGGTGGTGGAGATGGTGGAGGTCGTGAAGGTGGAGAAGACATAGGAGCATCATGAGGAGCATATGAAGGAGAAGACGAAGGTGGAGGAACCACTACATCCTCTCCAGAACTAGCATTAGACAACACGTCACCTGTAGAAGAAAAATACATAATAGACTCAAAAAATGTGATGTCAGCACTCACATAATATTTTCTTCCTACAGGATCAAAACATCTATACCCTTTTTGGGTACGAGAATAATCGACAAGCACACATTTGGCATCTCTAGGTAAGAGCTTGTCATGGCCAGGAGTGAAGTTGTGAACAAAGGCCACCGATCCAAAGACTCTGGGAGTGAGAGAGAATAGTTCCTTCTCGGAAACGCAATCAAGAATGGAACCTTCTCTCCAAGAATAGTAGACGGCATGCGGATCACCAAGTAGCAGGCGGTGAGAACAGCATCCTCCCAGAAAGAATGAGGGGTAAATCAACAAGGACCTCGTGACATCAAGAAGGTGACGATGTTTAGGTTCTGCCACACCATTTTGCTGTGAAGTGTAATTGCAAGAAGTTTGATGAACTATACCACTAGACCTCTGAGAAATTCCAATAAATGTAATGTGGAAAATTCCAAAGCATTATCTGTACGAATGAATTTCACATTAGCAGAGAATATGTTTTTGACCTCAATAAGAAAAGATTTAATGATAGCACCTTCTTCAGATTTATGTTTCAACAAGAATACCCAAGATAGCCTAGAATAATCATCAATAGCAACCATATAAAAACGATACCCATGATGATCAGGAACACGACTAGAACCCCAAATGTCAAAATGAAACAACTCAAAAGACTGACTACTGTGACGACTCGAACGACTCGGAAACGAGGAGCGATGATGCTTCCCAAGCTGACAGACTTCATAGTCCAATGTAGTACGAGTAGATATCTGCGGGAGGACATGAACCACCTTTTGGAGCGGAAGATGGCCAAAGCGAAGATGCCACATGAAAGGAGAGACAGATCCTGAAGGGATAGTAGCAACTCCAGCACATGGTGGTATGGCAATCTTATACAATCCTATCTGCTTACGGCCATGACCAATCACCCTATCAGTTAGTATGTCTTGAAACACAAGAGAAGATGGATCAAAGATGGCACGACAATGTGAATCTTTTGTAATTTGACTAATAGACAAAAGGTTCATATGGAAATCGGGAGCATATAAGACGTTTTGAAGATGCATAGAAGGGGCTAGAGTAATCTCCCACTGACCAATAATGGGTAATCTAACTCCATTAGCAATGACCACAGATTTCCCAGGTGGGATAGACCTGTAAGAGCTAAAATGTGTCCGATCTCCACACATATGATGTGATGCTCCAGAATCCATAATCCAATCTGTCAAATCCGAATTGCTACAACTGGTAAACGCATATGGAATACCTGATGAACTGGACGATGCTCTGGCAGTAGTTGTTGCATCTGAGGAACCTGCAGCCGGAGTCTAGGAGTACTCATCATCTCTCGAAGTCTCGACACAATATCATCCAAACGTGGATCCAGAGTAGATGCAGACGAAGACACAGTCTGCTCAGCAACACGTGCAGACGTCGGATATCCATGCTTCTGAAAGCATGTCTCCTCCGAATGACCAGGACGATGGCAGTGGGAACATGGGTCACGCTGACGACCTCCTCCTCAACCACGAGGTTCGGGGCCACGAAACTAGGAAGACCCTCCTCTGCCACGAGAAGTTGTCATAGCAGAGGGAGTCATCTGGGTCGTAGTAGAGAATATGGTAGTAATCATACTCAATCGTTAGTAGACCTCCTCCACCGGACCATACTCAATCGTTTGTAGACAATGGGAGCTTAGCTCTTGAAGGCACCAGACGAGGAGAAGATGTCACCCTTATTTATTACATGATGAAAAAGAACATCGGATTGGTTTTACATATACTCATATAACCATTCTCCTCAATTCTCAATCTGCTCTAAGGTCAGAAAAGGTTATTTATAAGTCTCAAATCACATTTTTCATCAAAACCGGACCATTTCATAATGTGGTATGGCGATGGAAAGGAGAGAAAATGACCACAGAGGTCATTGACGGTGTTGGGTGCGAAGGCACGCAGAGGCCCATGGAGTCGTGTAGAGGTGTGTTGCAACAGTGGTGGCAGTGTTGGATTGTCGTGCGGAGGAGTGGCGGTGACATTGGACTACCGCGCGGAGGGTTGGCGGTGGCGTTGGGCTACTACATGGTGGGTTGTGTTGGCGCGTAAGAGGGTGGCGAGTGGAGGCTGGGGCACAGGTGGGGTACGAGAACTCCGATCTAAGACAATCGCTCCGATACCGTGTTAAGAGAAAATAATGGATTGAAGATAACTAATATTTCAACATACCTACATCGATACCAATCCAATTTTCATGAGCGGACTAAGCACATTGAAGTTGACTATCACTTCATTCGAGATGCAGTACGAGGAAGGAAAATCATTACTCCTTATGTCTCCACAGATCTTCAGCTTGCATATATATTCACGAAGGCGATACTGAAGAAACATCTCTCGTGGACGATTTCCAAGTTGGGCATAATCGATAGATATGTTCCAGCTTGAGAGGACTGTTAGAGTTAACGTGTTATTTTTTATATTTATGGAGTTTTGTAATCCCTTTTGAGGCATCTATGTAATTTTTGTCGTGTCGCCTCTCTAGGATTTCGTGCTATATAAGAAAACCTTAGACCCATTGAATAAAACATCTCATTCATTCTCAATTCTTTCTCCAACAACAGCAACAACAACAAAGCCTTTTCCCACAATTAAGTAGGGTCAGCTACATGGATTCTTTGCCTCCATTCAGATCTATCTTGAGCCAATCCCAGGCTTATATCCGCAAAACTAAGATCCCTTCATATGGTCTCTTTCCAACACTTCTTGGGTCGTCCTCGCCCTCTCTTAGCCGGCTCAACATCCCAACACTCGCACCTCCTAATTGGTGCATCAGTTGATCTTCTTTGCAAATGTCCAAACCATCTTAAGTGGTTTTCTCGCATCTTATCCTCGATCGGAGCTACACCAACTTTCTTTCTGATTGCATCATTCCGAATTCGATCTTTGCGTATGTGTCCATACATCCACCTTAGCATTTTCATTTCTGCTACATTCAGTCTCTGCACGTGTCTATGGTTCACAGGCCAACATTCAGATCCATAAAGTATAGCAGGTCTCACGGCTACTTTGTAAAACTTTCATTTAATCTTTAAAGGAATTTTCTTATCACAGAGAGCAACAGAGGCTTCTCTCCACTTTAGCCAACCTGCATTTATTCTATTAGTAACATCTCCATCAATTTCCCCATCATGTTGCAGAATAGATCCCAAATATCTAAAAGAATCTCTCTTCTGAATGTTATCGTCACCAATCTTCACCTCGATTCCTTCACCATTGCTTCCATCAGAGGTGCACTCCATATATTCCGTCTTAGCCCTACTTACACGAAATCCTTTAGTCTCCAACTCATGTCTCCAGACCTCAAGCTTCTCATTTACTCCATCTCTAGTCTCGTCAATTAACACAATATCATCAGCAAATAACATACACCAAGGTAACTCATCCTGAATGTGACTGGTCAACTCGTCCATAATCAAAGTAAAAAGAAATGGACTCAAAGCAAAACCTTGATGTAAACCAATGTTGATGTCAAAATATCCAGTCTTCCCAAGCAGGGTCCTTACACAAGATAAAGCCCTATCATACATGACCTTTATTAGGTTAATGTATAGGACAGGTACTTGTCTCTTCTCCAACACTCTCCACAATATCTCTCGTGGGACAGAATCATAAGCCTTCTCCAAATCAATAAACATCATGTGGAGGTTCTTCCTTTTAGCTCTATAAATCTCCATTGTTCTCCTCAGCAAATGAATGGCTTCAGTCGTTGAGCGACCTGACATGAATCCCAATTGGTTTTCTTTTACATTGGAAATTTACCTCAACCTTCTTTCGATCACACGTTCCCAAATTTTCATAGTGTGACACATCAGCTAGATACCTCTATAATTTGAACAATTTTGAATGTCTCATTTATTCTTATAAAGAGGCACCACGATACTCCTCCAATCTTTAGGCATTTTCTTGCTTCACCAAATAACATTGAATAGATTCGTAAGCCAAGTCAAACCACGTTCACCTAAAACTCTCCAAACTTCTACAGGGTTGTCATCCGTTCCTACACCTTTTCCAAGTCTCATAACCTTCAGAGCCTCCTCTACTTCCTCTCTTTGTATCCGTCTATAGCATACACGATTCAAGTAACTTTCACTACAAGCTAGATCACCCAAAGTGATATCCCTATTTCCTTCCCTAATGAAAAGTTTATGGAAGTATTGCTCTCATCTAGTCTTTATATCCTTCTGAGTAACAAGCACATGACCTTCCTCATCCTTAATGCATCTCACTTGAGAAAGGTCTTTAGTTTTTCTCTCTTGTTTTGGCCAACCTGAATATATCCTTTTCTCCATTCTTAGAGTCGAGATTTTTTATACAAAACTTCATAAGCTTTTGACTTAGCTTCGCTTACGGTCTTCTTTGCTTCCTTCTTTGCTATTTTGCAGTTTGTGACAGTTTCCTCTGTTCTATCATTAGACATAGCTTTAAAACAAGCTCTTTTTATTTTTAGCTTCTCTTGCACCCCTTCACTCCACCACCAAGCCTCCTTTTGACATGGAGCTCCTCCCTTTGATTCGCCTAGCATCTCTTTGGCTACCTTTCGGATACAAGATGCTACTGCCTCCCACATCTCGTTTGCACTACCGCTACAATCCCAAGATAAGTCTTCTAAAACCTTCTCCCTGAAGCTCGCTTGCTTTAGTGGAAGATTCTACCATCTAGTTCTATTTATCTTAGAAACCCTCCTTTTCTTTACCAACCCTTTCATTTGTACATCCAAGACTAACAAATGATGTTAGGTTGTCAAACTCTCTCCTGGGATTACTTTGCAGTCTTTACAACACAGTCTATCTCTTCTCCTCAACGCAAAGTAATCTATCTATGTTCTAGTTGGCCCACTCTTATAAATAATTAAATGTTCCTCCCTTTCTTGAAGAGAGTGTTTGCTATGAAAAGATCATATGCCGTTGCAAAATCCAGGATGGCTTTTCCCTCTTCATTTCTATCCCCAAAACCATGTCCTCTATGAACACTAGCATACCCTGAAGCATCTTTTCCCACATGTCCATTAAGATCTCCACCGATGCAAATCATCTCTCTTTGTGGGATTCCTTATAGACTCTTATCCAAATCCCCCCAAAAAGGTTTTTTAGTCCTTTCATCTAAACCAATTTGCGGTACATAAACTGAGATGATATTCAGAATTTCTTCTTCAAGCACCAATTTTAGCAAAATAATTCGATCCCCAAATCTTTTCACCTCAACCACACAATCCTTCAAATCCTTATGAACAACCACTCCAACACCGTTTCTACCCTTATCTTTACCTGAATACCAAAGTTTAAAGCATGTCTTCTCAATCTCCCTTGCTTTCTCTCCAACTCATTTAGTCTCTTGAAGACATAGTATATGAATCTTCCTTCTTTCCATCGTATCCACTATCTCCATCAACTTTCCAGTTAAAGTGCCAATATTCCAATTACCAATTCGCAACTTCCGTTGTAATCTCTTTTGGACTAACTTCTTTACTCGCATGCGTCCATTATGCGAGAACCCTTATAAATTTTGGACTGCATCCGGGTGGTGATGCAACGGATCTAGCTTAATTACCCGCATGCGTTCCTCATGCGAGAACCCTTGCAAATTTTGAACTACATCCAGGCTGCGATGTAGCGGCCCTTGCCAATTAGCGGCCCTTGCCAATTTTTCATTGCATTCGGGCGATGCAACGCGTCGCAAGTAGGGAACGTCCCAACGAAATATGTATGTTTGCTTAAATCCATGTTGAAAAGATCCGACTATCATGAGGCAACTTCTTAAGTAGTATTTTTTTTAAAAAAAAGTACTATTTAGGAAGTTGTCTCTGACTGTTTTACGTTGGTTTTCGGCTACCTAACGCAACCCTCCTCATTTACCCGGGTTTGGGACCGACCATGGCTGAGTTATTCTCAGTTCTTTCTCCACAAGGAAAATATCGATGTTGTTCAGATCTACTGACTATTCATTAAGTTAAAAGAACAGTTGGTCAATGTGTTCACCAGGGCCTTCCTCCTATGCAATATGAGGTGAATACAATCGATGCATAATAGGCATCCATGCCTAACTTAAAGGGAGTGTTATACTTAGGTAAACGGACATTAGGTATGGATCTATTTAACCTTAACATATATATATATATATATATCTGATGCATACCATACGTTTGATTATTAAGAGGGAAAGTAGAAAATCTAGCCTCCTATATGTGTTAGGCCAACCCATAATCTGATTTTCCCTTCCATTGAGAAGCGATTATGTGTGAATCTGTGTCATGTCTAAATTTCCTTGATAGCTTATTTTCCATACATCGTCTACTTAACTCTCGTAAATATTATTTGCATAATGTCCATCTTTACATGAGCAATATTGCAAATCATCTACACAACACCTGTCCTGAAACGGAGAATATGCTAATTCAATGTTTAATCTTCATCACGGTAAGGCCTCTAGATAGAAATCATGAACTTATTTCTTGAATTTTTCCTTGACATAGGTTAATATACCCATAAGGTTGAGGATTATAACATTGTATCGGCATGGCTAGTGTAGTGATTGACAAGACCTACTCAATGATCTGCATTCAGAAATCATGTATATTATGACCGAGATCCAGAGCAGTTACAAACTTACAATTGAGAAATATTGACCTTAATGAACTAATATATTTGGTCCCAGAACACCTTGTAATGGTCTAGTGGTTGAAACAGTGGGCTCCCACTCCAATGACCAGGGTTCCAACCCCACCCTCCCCCTTATTAGTGAAATATATATATGGTCCCAATTAGAGCAAATCCAACAACTATCCAAAATGCTTAAGCCCGAATCATCAACTAGTAGGCCTTACTCCCAGACCTTCAACAACCTGCCTACAAAACAAAATTTAACAACTCCAGAATAAAAATGACATGGTGCAGCATATGAAACTACAGATACAGAACACAAGGTATAAACGGTCACTAAAAAAGGAAAAGGAAAATAGTATGTAATGATTACTGAACTGTGAGCAAACACAAGAGTGGAGAAGGAGAAGTGGAAGACAGTGCCCAACTGGTGGGCCAACTTGCCACGAAAGTCCTCATTGATTCGGTGCTCAAGTAGCCATACAACAATGCCCGTAGAAATGAAGGCTGCACCACTCATTAACCACAGATTCTTTGTAAGAGGCCTCAAGAAGATCCACTCATTCCTGCAACGATGATCCTTCTTGGGCACCACCATTGATACACCTGAAGTTGTGTATGGCATAGTGAAGTCAACATATGCAGCCCTCTTTTCCGTGATTGTCACATCTCCCACGACACCGTCAAAGACCTGTCACTAACTTCCATCAAAATCACTGTTTTCATAGCTATGAGATCGCAGAAAAAAGATCTATTGGTTTAGTGGAGCAGTTGATATCCTAGTTGACAGACTGCTTCCGGATTCAGTTGTATGAACTTTTTAAAGCAGGTTACTTGCAGCACGTAGATAAGCAAAATTGTAGTTCTACTTGTTTAAAAAATGAAGTAAAAAAATACAAGCAAGAAAAAATACAGTTTGTCGACTAGGCATTAATGGAAAAAATACAGTTTGTCTACTAGCTCATTAATTTCCGCTTCGCAGCGGCATAAAGTTTTTATTAATTTAATAGTTGTTATAATGAGTAAATAATGTTGGGATTATTAGCCGGCAGACCTTATAATCTTTGTCAATTACCTCTACGACCTTTGAAACATCCTAATTCCCCCCTCAACCCTATAAACTTGCTAACCCTTACCCTATAAACCCTTTGGTTAACCTCCATCTATTTACCCGTTAAAACTAACCGGATTCCATTACAATCTTTTACATTTTGCCTATTTTATTCGTCGAATTTACATTAATTGCCACCGTCAGACCCTCCTCTTCTCCGGCCCTCCTCCCCGACCTCCGCCCTCCACCTCCTCGTCCCGACCTCCACCCTCACCCTTCACCTCCAGGTCCTCTGCCATGCCCTCCATCTCCGCAACCTCCGTGCTCGTGTTTGCCCTCCAGCCTGTCGCCACTTCGAAGCCCTCCTTCCCGCACCCACGCCGTCGTGCTCGAGGCTCCCCCCTCCTGCACCCAAGCCGTTGTGCTCGAAGCCCCCTCCCCTTCCCGCACCCCCACCGCTGTGCTCGAAGCGCCCTCCCATTCCCGCACCGCCGCCGTTGTGCTCGAAGCCCCCTCCCCTTCCCGCACCCCTGCCGCTGTGCTCGAAGCGCCCTCCCCTTCCCGCACCCCCGCCGTTGTGCTCGAAGCCCCCTCCCCTTCCCGTACCCCCGCCGCTGTGCTCGAAGCGCCCTCCCCTTCCCGCACCCTCTCCGCCATGTTCGAAGCCCCGCTGCCCCCCTTCTCGCACCCTTGCCGATGCTCGATCGAAGGCCTCCCCTCCCCCTCGCCCTGCCCCCGGCTCGCACCATCACCGCCTCTCTCGAAGCCCCCCGCCTCCTCTGCTCTTTCGAAGCCGCAGACCCGCCGCTTGAAGCCCTCCCTCCCCCCTGCCACCTCCCTCCAGCCCTGGATGCGACCCTCGACCCTCCCTAACCTCTTCCTCTCCACGCACCTCCTCATACCCAGCGCCCCCCTCCCCCCGGCAGACTCGCTGCTTGAAGCCCTCCCTCCTCCCGCCGCCTCCCTCCATCCCAGGCCGCCTCCATCGACCCCCACTAACCTCTTCTCCTCCACGCCATTTCCTCCAGGTCGAACCTCCCCCCACCTCCTCAGCCCATGTCGAGCCGCAATGCCACGCGTGCACACCTCTTCCAGCACAGCCAATGCCCGCGTCGTCGAGGGAGGAGATATGGAAGAGGCGGTGTAGTTGCTATTGAGAAAGGAAGGAGGATTTTTTTCATTTGGTTAATTCTAGCCGTTCGATCTGGATTGGTTAGATTAACTTCTTTTTAACTCAAGGAAGTTAACTCTTGGTGTGTCAATTTAACGGTAGGGTTCGTAGGGTAAGACGGAGCAAGATTACAGGGTTGAGGGAGGAATTAGGATGTTTCAAAGGTCGTAGAGGTAATTGACAAAGATTATAGGGTCTGTCGGCTAAAAATCCCAATAATTTTTGTTAGTAGTTGGTTATGAAAAGAATTCCAAAAAAATAAAAAAAATGTTATCAAAATTTCTTCCATGAATAAAAATTTATTCCATGAATACTAAAGTTTATTACTTAAATCCCTATTTAATTGGTTGCTGATGAAATTCCAATACTCTTAGTTTTGAGTAGAAGAAACATACAGATTATATGTGCATATGTATATAATTCATATAATGACTTTTATAAGTTTAAGGCATATGTAATACTATTACATATGTAAATATGCCTAAACCATAAAAAATGTACTAAGCATTCTCCCACTGTAACTAGGGTCGGCTACATAGACTCTTGCTCAAATCCATGTTGAAAGATTCGACTATTTTTTACGTTGGTCGTCGACTACCTAACGCAATCCCTGCAAGAGTGGGATTTTAGGTCTGACATGAAAGGGTCTGCCAGCAGGGGCGAGGGCGAGCGACTCCAGCAGGGGCGAGGGCGAGCGACTCCAGCAGGGGCGACTCCGTGGCGCAACTCCAGCGACTCTGTGGCACGACTCCGGGCGTGCGACTCCAGCGAGGGCGCGGATGCGAGAGACTTCAGCGAGGGCGCGGATGCGAGCGACTCCAGCGCGGGCACGACTCCGGACTCGACTCCAGGCATGTCTCCAGTCGAGGTCGCCAGGCACGACTTCACTCGACTCCGGGCGCGACTCCAGGCGCGACTCCACTCGAGGTCACCAGGCGCAACTCCACTCGACTCGGGGTGTGACTCCAGGCGCGACTCCAGCGCGAGCAGGCGCGGCTCCGTGCGAGGTCGTCAGCGAGGGCGTGGATGCGAGCGACGGGTGGCTTCCAGTGGAAGGGCATCGGAGGAGGCGGCTTGCTGGCGCTTCTCGGCGAGGGCGCGGGCCACCGCCGCTCTCCCCTTTCGAACGAGGCTGCTTCCGTTGTGGTGGGCTGGACCATTGGGCGCGGGCGTGTCGAGAGTCCTTGCGTTGCTTCTCGTGCCACTGCTTTGGTCATTCGCGGAGGGTGCTGCCCGTTGGCTAATCTCCCTATAAGCGTGTTGATCGGTGAGGGTGGTGGAGAGGGGGCGCTTTTCTTATCGACATCTGACGTGAGGCTCGTGTCCAAGGCTTCCTTTAAGGGAGATGTGACTCGGCTTTCATCGTGGAGGGCGTTGGCGAGGGGGCTTCGTGAGTTCGAGGTGCGGAGTTTGTTGTGCGGGTCGGAGGCTGGGTCATTGCAGCTGAAGTGGCGGAGGCCGAAGGAGTGGGATGTAGTTGTGGTGCCTGGTAGGGTGGAGAGAGTCATTGCCAGGGTACTACCGATGAGGGCGAGGACGAAGGAGTGCATTTCGGGGTTGCTGCGAAGTGTTGTTGTGCGTCGAGTGCTCGGGTTGTCAACCCGGCCAGCCTTTGGATGTCGTGCTTCAGGTGAGGCCGGTTGGTACCGAGAGGATGGGTTGGTGGGAGGTGCGGCTAGATGGTAGGTAGCTTCTACTTGAGCTGGTGGCCGCGGATGTTTGGGCGGCTATTCAGGCGGCTGGGTGCCGCAAGGGGGAGCACCAGATGGCCGAGAAGTCGTCGGGAGGTGGAAGTGGAAGGGTGGAGCTGCGATCCGATGTGCGGCCTCTGGTGGAGGGGGCTCGGTTCCCGGAGAAGGAGCAGCCTTGTGCGGGGGAGCGGCGTCTGGGCGTGGCGCGTTCCTCGGAGGAGGCGATTCGGTTCGGCGCCATTTCTGCGGTGGGACTTCCGAGGTTGATGGCGGTTCCTTTACCTTGGCGTCTTGCGGTTGGCACAGGAGGCACTGTGAGAGGCGGTGGGACTCTCCCCGATATCTCTCGGGAGGTGATGCGTATTGTCGGGTCGAATCCGGATCGGTCGCGGTTCGAAGGGGCAGGCCGCTGCTCCGTCGCTTCGATTCCAGATAGTAAGGTGGTGCCTGCGATTCTGACGATGGAGGAGGAGGTTGGGGGTTCGTCCCGAGTCGCAACGGGCCCTGCTCAATCGGGTTGTTGTGTGTGTGTGTGGGGGGGGGGGGGGGGGGTTGCGACCGAGTCGCGGCTGGAGGTGTCTGCGGGGGAGTTGCTTGCTGAACCGGGGGAGGGGTAGACCTGCTGGGAGGAGCGGCGACCGCGTCTGTGTCGGAAGTGTGGCGGAGGAGCTCGGTTGGAGGTAGGGCCGATCTAGCTGATATGGGGGTGGTGGTGGGGTCTCTCCTCCGGTCTTGGGAGCCACCGGTTTGGATGAGGGGGTGGCCTCTAGGTTGCCGCTTCTGGAAGGGGTGGGGCCGCGGCAGCGGCGTTTCGATTTGGCGTATGAGAGGGGGGAGGGGGCGGAGAGGGTAAGGGAAGGTGGTGAGGGCTTCGTTGAGGGCCTATTTGGCGTCGGGGGCTGCAGCAGAGGTTGTGAATCTGGGGGCGACCATCCCGTTAGTGGTGCGGAACCGATTTGCTGCTCTCGATAGGGATATTGCGCGACGCTTGGGAGTTATTCCCTCAAGGAAGATGAACGCTCAGTTGCTTAAATGAAGCTGCTATCTATGAATGTAAAGGGCCTAGGCTGACCCGAGAAAAGGCTCGGGGTGTTGAATCTGGTAAGAGAGGTTGGAGCAGATATTTTCTTACTTCAAGAGACAAAGCTACAGTCACTGGACGATCAGGTGCGGTGGGAGATGAATAGGGGGGAGATTTTCGCGATGGCAGAGAAAGAAGTTGCAGGTGCTTCGGGGGGGCTACTATCTGGCTGGCGGTACGATTCGTTCGATCTGCTAGGGACTTTCGTCTCCTTGTTCACCTTGTCGGTTAGGATGCTACGGAGAGCGGATGGGATTTGTCTGTGCGTCACTAATGTCTATGGCCCGTGTCGGTGAGAGGATGGTAGCTTGGTTGCGGACTTGGCGAGTGTTGTGTCTGAGGTTGGTGATGGTATTTGGATCATCGGAGGTGACTTGAATGTCACTTTGTTCCCGGACGACAGGCCGGGGGGACGGTGGTTTTGATCCGGGATCTGCCGATATTAGACAGGTGGTTCGTTCTCTGGGTTTGTCTGTTGTGAACGCTACCGGTTGCAAGTACACTTGGAGGAATATGAGATCGAAGTCCAGACTTGACAGGTTCCTGATGTCGATTGAGGCGGGGGAGGCTTTCTCGTTGGCAAGGGCTTGAGCTCTTCCGAGGATGCTCTCTGATCACACTCATGTTCTTTGGTACTCTGGGGAGGAACGCTTGGCTCGGTTCTCCTTCCGCTTTGAGAAGAAGTGGCTGTTGGAGGAGGGTTTCCGAGACCTGGTGATTGGTCATTACCAGAAGTTTGTGATGACAGGTTCGGCGATGTCGCGATTTGCGGCCAAACTTGACTCCCTAAGGCGGTTGCTATTTGTTAGACGGATGTTTGGGAAGGATGTCGTTAGGAGGCGGAGGGCCATCAAGACCGATGCAGAGGCTGGGATAAGCAGGTTAGATGGGCTTGATGATGATTGGGGGTTGACTCCGGAGGAGGTGGAGGAGAGGGCAGCGTGGTTAGAGGCGGTGTTTCAGGAGGACAGGAAAGAAGAGGTTCATTGGCGACAGAGATCGAGGCAGAAGTGGATAAGGGAAGGCGATGCGAACACGTGTTTCTTCCCTTCTGTGGCGTCCAGAAGGAGAAGGAATTTCTTACATGAGGTGGAGGTGGGGGGCCAAAGGATATCGGGCGAGAGGAACATTGGAGTCGCCTTGCGGGAGCACTTTGTGAGGGCTTCGAGGAGAGTGACGGAGGAGAATGGCTGGGGGTGGACGGGTCGGGAGGCGGGGGCTTTGAGTGGGCCCCAGGCTGATTCGTTAGTGGCTGAATTTACAGAGGAGGAGGTGCGCAGGGCGGTTTGGGATCTAAATGTGGACGGAGCTCCTGGACCGGATGGCTTCTCTATATCCTTTTATCGGGAGTTCTGGGACCTGCTGAAGGGTGACATTTTGGAGGTTCTGGATGAATTCAGGGGCAGCAACAGGGGTTTTGAGAAAGTTAACAGGGCCTTGATATTTTTACTACCGAAGAAAGAGACCCCAGTAGGGGTTGGGGATTATACGCCTATTTCTATTTCTAATGGCATTTATCTCATTGTCGCCAAGGTGTTGGCGAGCAGACTTAGAGCTGTTTTGTCCTCTGTGGTCTTACCGGCACATGCGTTCATTCCTAGACGTTGCATGGTGGATGGAATTGTGACCGCTTCGGAAATCTATCGTGAGTGGAAGAGATCTAGAAAGAAAGGTGTTGTTTGGAAGATTGACTACGCCAAGGCCTACGATTGTGTCAGCTGGAAATTCCTGTGGACAGCGCTGCAGAAAAGGAGATTTCAGGAAGAATGGATTGCTTGGGTTAAGAGATGTGTTACTACTAGCTCCTATTTTGTATTGGTCAACGGAAGACCAGAGGGAGGATGTTTCCAACCGCAGAGAGGGGTGTGTTAAGGCTGCCCCCTAGCTCCCTTGCTCTTTGTGTTGGTGGCGGATTGTCTTGCGATCTTGTTTCATCGGGCGGTTGAAGAAAGTTGGTGTGAGTGATTCAGGTTGGGGGACATCTCTGTTCCGGTGTTGCAGTATGCGGACGATACGCTGATCTTCCTGGGGGGACAGAGGAATAGAACCACAATGCGACTATTTTGGTGGATATGTTTGGTTGCCTCTCTGGTTTGCAGATTAACAGACAGAAATCGGTCCTGGTTCCACTGGGGATGGATGATGAGGACAGTAACAGGTTAGCGGTGCGGGCAGGATGCCCTCTGGAGTGCTTACCGATAACCTATCTGGGGTTGCCTCTAGTTGATGGCAGGCTGAGGAAGTCCGATTGGGAATGTGTTCTTCGGGGAATGGAGGAGCGGTTGGAGGGGGGAAGGCTGCTACTCTGTTCAAGGGTGGCAAGCTACATTACTGAAGCACGTTCTTTCGGCCATTCTGATTTTTTTCTTCTCGACGAGATTAATGCCAGTTGGGATTAGAAGGAAGGTGGAGGATTTGATGAGATCTTTCTTCTGGTCAGATGGAAGGCAGGCAACGAGGGGGTTACACTTGTTGGCTTGGAAGGATCTTGTTGTACCTGTTTCGGAGGGGGGTCTAGGTGTCAGGGAAGTGGAATCAATGAACAAAGCCTTGTTAGCCAAATGGGTGGTGCGCATTTGGGGTTCATCCGACTCGCTGGTTTTATGTATGCTGAGGGAGATTTATGGGGTCACAGGGGAGTTGGTGGCTGCAAGGAAGCGTCATAAGTCTTTGTTGTGGAGTGGGATCCGTGTCGTGATTCCGGGGCTCAGACCCTTCCTTCAACCGAGGTTGGGGAATGGTCTCCGTTTCCGACTTTGGCAGGATGACTGGACGGGGGAGGGGACATTGGCCTACCGCTTCCCTAGGTTGATGGCGTTAGCCGTTGACAGGGGGCGCAGGTGGCGGAGGTGGCCGACTCTGGGTCGTGGACTCCGAGGTTCCTTGTGGTTCTATCGAATCAGAGGATGGAGGAATTTCTGCGGTTACTATCGGAGATTCCCCCTGTCGGGGAGATGTTGGGTGAGCCAGATCATTTTGAGTGGGCAGATGGTAAGTTCTCAATAAAGATTGCGTATCGGAAGTTGAGTGGTGGTATGGTGGAGCGCGACGAAGATCTATGTGTTAACTTGAAGGTGATTTGGGCGGCTAAGATTCCTACTCGGGTTAAGGTGTTCCTTGGGTGTCTAAGGAGAGATTGTCTATATGACAAGGTGGGAAGGGACAGATTGTTGGGTGTGACGGATTTGAAGTGTGACAGATGCGAGGATGACGTGGAGGATGCGGACCACATTTTCTTCGGATGCAGGTCTTCAGCAAATGTGTGGGGTTTTTTGGGGTTGTCGTGGGTCCAGGCATCCGGTGCGGAACATTTTTGGAGATCTATTCGTACGATGGGACTTGGATCCTCCGGTGATGTCTGCAGGCCTTTTGCCGTGCTCTGGGCTATTTGGCTTTGCAGGAATGATACCATTTTCAAGGGGCAGAGGTTTTACTTTGAAAATGTACTTGCGCACTTTGTACCAGTGTTGTAAAAGTCGCCCGACTGGCCCGACTAGTAGGTCCGACTAGTCTAGTCAGTAGAGTGGCCGACCGAGTACCGACTAATTCCGATTAGGTACATTAGTCGACCTATTTTTGCTTGGAGATACCATGTTTTTTTTATGTTTTGATGTTTTTATAAGCAAACTTATTATAATATACTTAATAGTTTACTTAAATTCAATTACTTCTTTTCCTTTATTATGATAGTATAAAAATGTACAAAATCTATGTAAATATATGTATAAAAATGAGTTATATATTTAAAATAATCATAAAATTCAAAGCCGATTAAAATTCGAGTAAATCCGACTAGTCGTCCGACTGCCGATTAATCCTTAGTCAGTGACCCAGCCGACCGAGTACCGACTACCGACTTTTGCAACCTTGCTTTGTACAGTTTCTGGATATCCAACTGATGTACCTTCTCGTTAATTAATGAATACTCTGGTGTGGTGACTCCCGCCTTAGGAGGGCTCCCCCTTTTTCCTATTCAAAAAAAAGAGTGGGATTTTAATCCTGGTCTTTTGTGTGGTAGACACATTGTACTACCACTAGACAATAAGAGTAAATGCATTCGTCGTTTGAAGTATATAACTCATTTAGTAATCACATATGAATGTAGGTTTAGTTGGATATTTATGGATATATGAACTTTTGTAGAAACTAAAGTAAAGTGGAAATATTTACTTGTTAAAATAAAAATGAGTTATATAATTAAATCTCTTAAACAAATATATGATTAAATCATCGAGAATTTCCATTAATATGTTATATAATTTAATACTTACTTTTAATCATAACTCATCATACCTATAAAGTATGTACAGATAAAAAATTATTTTAGCCTCCTAAAATGTATTGAAGGTAGGAATTCAATTGATAGAAGTTTTGTCAAAATCGAAGTTAAGATTGATTGGATGCATGATCTTTTAGAATGTTATTAGAAATTTTGCAATAAATTTGTTGTTGTGATGCCGTAATGCCTAACTCATCGTAACACGAAGGATAATGACATTTGTCATCATCTAATTTTGCAGATTTCATTGTTTTGGTATATGTGGTGTATATAGGATCAACATAGAAAATATTCATAGAAAATATACGTGATGATTTTTATATAAATTTTATTTAAAAATTTGTTGTGTATCTAGGATTCAACATAGAACATATCAAAGAAAATATACATCATACTTTTTAGATAAAGTTTATTGTATTATACTATTTAGATTGTGATGACAAATTTTAAGTCATGAAAATCAAATCGAGTTTTACTTTACATTTAGCATCAACTTAAATATATATTTTTCACTATTAGATTTTCTTGAATTTTATTTCTTAATTTTGATGTCACTTAATCACAACACACAAAAAACAGAGGAAAGATTAAAAAAACATAGCACGGCCTCAACTTAGATATATTATTTCATGAGTAATATATAATAAATACATTATATGAGAATACACATAAGGGGTGTTTGGTTTGAAGGTTATCTGAAAGAGAGTAACCCACTTCAAAAGTGTGTTATCTGTTGGATAATATGTTTTTGTGTTTTTGTATTTGAATTACTGGTTGAGTTATTTATAAGTTTTAGATGATAAGATAGTATACTATACTATTTTTTTGTTGAGATAAATGAAAGAAAAATAAGTAATTTGAAGTATTAAATGAGAGAGAGAGAGGATGATTTTCGTTGGTCCCACGTGATGGAGAAAAAATAGATGGTGGAACCCACGGGTTGGAAACGTGGATTTTAGGAGGAAAACCTTGGGCAACCTCCAACGTGAACACACCTATAAGGTTTCAAAAATGAAATTTGCATGAAAAGGAGAGGATTTATTTGGATGTCGTTGAGAGAAAGACATAGAGAGAGAATAGGGGTGGACATATGGTGCATGAGAGAGAGAGAGCAGGAGGGAGTGAGGAATTGAGTGTGGTGAGCCGTAAGGCATGACACTTGGTAAGTAATTGGGAGGAGAATTAGCTTTAGAGGAAGAGAGTGCATGAGAGAGAGCCACTCTCACAGAGACGGGAGAAAGTGAGCAGGAGAGAATGGGAGAAAGATGAGGGAGTATGCCACGTGTATGGCATTACAATCAAGGATGGGAAAAACCTTGCAGGGTAGGTATTAGATTTTTCCACCAACTGTTTAGAAATCATTTATAAGAAATTGGTCAAAGAGTTCCATTCCTCGAGCAAAAAATCCAATTTTAATTGTTCGTAAAATGAGGAAAGCAAATGACAAGATGTAACTCATATGTAGAGAAACTTGAGATTGCAATAGAATGAATTTTATTCCTGGGGTAAGGTTTCTTATATCGTGTGAAACCATAAGACACTATAGGTGACCATTACATAATAGTCACATGAAAGTTATAATAGAAATAGAGAACATGGAAATAAATTAAAATAGAGACCATGTCATCGACTATATTTGCCAAATGATTTCAACACTCCCCCTCAAGTTGAAGCATTCATGTCTATCAATCATGTCCAACTTAAAAGTCAACAGTGATATGTGTTTCTTTGGAAGTGTTTAGTAAATATATCCCTAAGTTGAAATTTTGTGGGAATGTAAGCAGTTATTTTCCCTCATTGTACAACGTCTCAAATAAAGTAGCAACCCACCTCAATATTCTCATTCCACTTATGGAAAATAGGATTGGTTGTAATGTACAGGCACCACCTGGAGGGAGGGTTCTTCCAGCCACAAAAGGGTGTCTTCCACGGATGCCCCCCAACACCTCCCTTTTTATGACCGTTGAAAATGTGTTTGTCCTACCGATGAGACTGGCTTCTAAGGGGGGTTTTATCTAGGATTCATAAGCGTAGATATTTCCATCTCTATCCTACAGTATGCAGATGATACGATCTTGTTCATAGAGGGTGGGATGGAGCAGGCTAAGGGTGCACACCATATAATGCATATTTTCGACAATATTTCAAGCATCCAGATTAATAGAGAAGAGTTAACACTAATTCCCTTCGAGCTCACACATGCAAGATTCCGCTATAGTGATTCATAACCTAATTGTGGCTCTTTTTGTTATATACATAGGCATCCCCTAACGGGGGAGGCTTAGCAACTCAAATTGGCATCTCCTAGTGGAAAGGTTTCATAAATTGGTCGGGTGGAATGTTGCGGTCCTTTCTAGGAAAGGGTAGGTGGCTTTCCTCTAGCATGTCCTCAGCAATTCCAATTTTTTCTACATTATCATATTGCTCCCAATCAGTGTTCGCAAAAGTGGCGTATGCGGCCGCATATGCGTATGCGGTGCCTTCAGCGCACCGCTTTCATGAAGCCCCCCATTATGCGCCATGTGTGAGTGCGGCCGCATACACATTTTTTATTTTTATTTTTTAAATTTGTGCCACGTTTTTATTGAATTATTTGTGCCACGTTTTTCCTTTCTTTTGCGTGTATACCAACTAAGAATTCCATGACCATTCAAATCCATCGTCAAAGTAGTTGTATTGTGAGATTGGAGTAAACACGCAGGGAAGAAAAAGAATAATGTACCAACAATTTAGCAAACTACTTTAGTCAACTAATAGTTATTATAAATGCAATATATTATATGTAAAGTTTGGTACTTTTGATGGAGGATCAGTTATAAATATAACAAAAGATATAAATGACATTATATTTAATAATAAAGGCATTTTGTGTGCTAACTTTTCTATTTTGTGGACTGTTGTCAATTATTTTGTGTGCTAACCGTTTTATTGAAGTATTGACATTTGATTGATAGAGATTGTTTTGAACTCTATATGAAAGTTATTTTTCTTAGATCTTTTGTTGGACCACAATTATACATAAATTTAGTTCTGTTGCAGTAACTTTTGTATATATTTATTTATTTTTAAATAAAAAATTAGGAAACCGCGTAGAACCGCATATACTCCGCATATGCCCTCGTATAACGCTTAAGTGCTATTCAGAGACCTGTCTGAACGCATACGCTTTCCTGAACCTTGCTCCCAGTTGGTGTAAGGATGGAGATCGAATATATGATGTGGTGTTCCTTTTTGGCAGATGCGAGGCAAAAAAGGGGATTCATTTCTTTGACTAGGAAATGGTGAACACATTGAAGAAAGAGGGAGGTCTCGACATGTGAAGATCGAACAAAAGAATATGGTGCCTTTGGCTTTCTTTTGGGTAAGGATGATGATTTGTTGTGTCGCCTAATGTGGAATGTCTACGGTATTAGGATAAGCCCGTCAAGGTATTGTATAGATATCAGTTTGCCATCGAGGTATCTTCAGTGTCCTTCCTAAGATGGCGAGTTATTAGCAGTCAGTTATGTGTAATGGTGATCATTTCAGCTTCCTATTGGATTATTTGACTGCTATAGGCACTCTTTACGATCAATTTCCTAGATTATTTGCTTTTTCAAGCAATTGAGAAGCTACGAGGGTGCAGGCATGGTCGAGGGGGTTTGGACTCCTTTTGTAGTTGATTTCTATGAGCAACAGTTGGCGGATTTTATGTTCATTAACTTGGAGGAGATTGGCAGACCGACAGTGGAAAGCAATCGTTGGGAATGCATGAAAAATCCATTTTGGTGAGGAAAGCATGAAGATCTAAGCCTTGATTGCAAAGTGATTTGGAAAAGCAAGATCCTACAGCAAATAAAGATCTTTTTATGCCATGTGAGGCATGGCCGACTACTAATGAAGGCCCATAGGACAGAATTTGACAAAATGGGGATATGTTATGCCCTGAGTTTAACGATGGGATTGAGGATTAGGAGCACCTTCTCTGTGTTTTTGTCCACTCAATAAATGTGTGCGATTGCACAAGGATTCATTGGCTTCAAACGAAGAATTGGGCTATTTTCCGGAGGTCCATCTGGTCATTATGCGGCGATCCGCATGAGAATTGTTATGTACCCTTCGATCACCTTTGGGTGACTTGGTGCACAAGAAATGGTCTCGTTTATTCCGAAAATGTAATTGAGCATAGCAAGGCCCTTAACTTGGTCCAGTCCTCTCTGTATTAATGGTTCTATTTTAAGTTAATCGCAGTGGGTCACATATCGGGGCTACCGTATCTTTTTCAAAAAAATCCAGATACATCCCCGATATCTCTCTTTCTAGGTTGACCGATATAATATCAATATAAACAGTCCAATAGATATGGAAAATATGCCTATAAATGTAGACTAAACCAATCGAGGGGGTTTGGACTCCTTTTGTAGTTGATTTCTATGAGCAACAGTTGGCGGATTTTATGTTCATTAACTTGGAGGAGATTGGCAGACCGACAGTGGAAAGCAATCGTTGGGAATGCATGAAAAATCCATTTTGGTGAGGAAAGCATGAAGATCTAAGCCTTGATTGCAAAGTGATTTGGAAAAGCAAGATCCTACAGCAAATAAAGATCTTTTTATGCCATGTGAGGCATGGCCGACTACTAATGAAGGCCCATAGGACAGAATTTGACAAAATGGGGATATGTTATGCCCTGAGTTTAACGATGGGATTGAGGATTAGGAGCACCTTCTCTGCGTTTTTGTCCACTCAATAAATGTGTGCGATTGCACAAGGATTCATTGGCTTCAAACGAAGAATTGGGCTATTTTCCGGAGGTCCATCTGGTCATTATGCGGCGATCCGCATGAGAATTGTTATGTACCCTTCGATCACCTTTGGGTGACTTGGTGCACAAGAAATGGTCTCGTTTATTCCGAAAATGTAATTGAGCATAGCAAGGCCCTTAACTTGGTCCAGTCCTCTCTGTATTAATGGTTCTATTTTAAGTTAATCGCAGTGGGTCACATATCGGGGCTACCGTATCTTTTTCAAAAAAATCCAGATACATCCCCGATATCTCTCTTTCTAGGTTGACCGATATAATATCAATATAAACAGTCCAATAGATATGGAAAATATGCCTATAAATGTAGACTAAACCAATCGAAAGAGACCCCCTTGCTCATGACCACATCTAGTCGTCATGCCCGTAAGTATATACCGAACACAAGAGAAGATGGATCAAATAGGCATGACACTTGAGTTCATTAGTAAATTGGCTAATGGATAATAAATTCATAAAAAAATTTGGAGTACGTAGAACATTCTATAGATGCATAGAGTGTATCAAACAGGTCTCTCCTTGTCATGTAATAGGAGAATGTCGCTCGTCTGCAATGATGATTGCGCGACCACGAGGAATCATGTTGTATGAGGTCAATTGTTCTATGTTTCCACAGAGGTGATAAGAATCTCCCGAATCGATCACCCACTATGTAAATTCAATGATGAGACAAGTGGTAGGAAAATGGCCAAAACCCAAGATGTTGTAGAGGTTGTTGTGTCTAATGGTGCGGTAGGGAGACTTGATTGAGAAGGTCATATGATTTCCCTCAAATGGGAGACAAGATTCACGTAGTTCCGGTCAGATGTGTTGCAGCTGACTCAGGATGCTCAACAGCATGGGCAAATCACAACAACCATGCTTCTGCCTTCTGGTAGCATGTTTCCTCAATATGCCCTAGGCGAATGCAGTAAGTGCACTAAGGTCTAGGGCGATCACCTCTCCGCTCATGGGCTCCTCATCCTTTGAAGTGAGCAAACCCTCCTCTGCCTCATGAAGCAGCCATGGCAGAGGAGGTTTGAGACGTTGAATGTAGATGGCACGAAGATTCTGCTCAAACAATTGTATGCCTCCTCCATAGGAGGGATAATGGCACTAAAAGAAGTTGATTAAGTGCAGCATCATAGATCGGAACAAGGCCAGCAAGAAAAACACCAACCATCATGGTGTTCTGTTATGCCAGTTGTTGCTCCATATTGACACTTAAAGGCATGTAATTGTAGAGTTTTTTTAACATACCCCTTGTAGTGGAGTAGGATGAGTGGAGGGTCGACCATCATGCTTAACCATATAGATGCCATGTTGAAGCTGAAGAATCTCTGTCCCATTCTACGCTTAGGAATATAACATCGCAAAAATATCCCACATAACCTTCTTAGAGGGTTGATGTAGGATATCATTAGAAATCTCTGTCATCGGTATGCTTGATAGACAGACTCGACCCAGGCATTATCATGCTTCCACGTTGCACTCGTACCAGTTTTGACGGCTTGCTCTAGTTCCATCTGGTATATTCATTATCATGGTTGCCCCATGATGCTCATGAATTGCATCACCCACAACTTGTAGTTTGTTCCATCCATCTTGACTATCAGACAAGGACCTTTAATGGCCCCATGAAATGGAGTAGCATCTACCTTGTTTTCTACCATGACAAAAAAGCATGGGAAGGACAAAATCGTGAAAGGAAGATGAGCCAAATTTGTCTACACAATCATTATAGCGATTAGCAAGGTTGCATATATAGACTTAGATATACAACATTCCCATCACCCCTATAGGTGCTCTAGAAACCTCAAGATTGGATGTATACGATCAATTCAAATCGGGTTGTCCCAAAAATGCACAGCCAGAGAAATAGAGAATTTCATAGACCCTTTGACGAGAAACAAACACCATGGACGCGAATATGCAGCACGACCCACGAACATGCCACTCGATGGCAACTCGGACCATTGTCAGTGGCAGGTGGCACCACCGATGGTTGCGGCAACTGATGCTATTGTGCAGTTGGAACACTATAACACATATGTTGTGTAGGTGCGCTAGTCGTTGTTGCACACAAAAGAGAGAGAGAGAGAGGCTCCGTAGTGCTGGTAAGATTAGAAGGCCTCAAAGCTCTGGTCCAAGACCGCTGCTCAGATACCATGCGTAAAGGAAATAAGTGAATATTTATTATGAGGCTCTAAAGTTCTCTGTATATAGAGAGGAAACCCTAGAAGTGAAATGAATGCTCGGTTAGGCTACATAGATGCGTTATTGGGCATACACATAAATGAAAGGTTGTCATACTATAAATACACTATTATTGTAACTATTTTTTAGGCTCTTATTGTAACTATTTATTTTATTTTTTTGTAGACACTTCTGGATTTTTTTGTATTTTGTTGGTGAGGATTGATCCCCATAGAAAAAAGGGAAAAGGAATCCTATGTATAACAACCTATGGATTAAGGTTCAACAATTTTATTCTTTGTGTCCGTAGATTTTGAACTTTTTCCATTTTTATAGTCGATTACATTGACATAGAATATATACAAAAACATGTACAAGTAAAAAAGAGTGTATTTTGCCTTGCAAAGAATATATACAAGCTAAAAAACTACATAATACTTAATGCAATAAGGGATCAAATCCAATTTTGCATATATGAATCCTAGTCACCCAAAAGGTATTTATATAAAATAGTATAATTGAGTGTTTGACATTAAAGGTGAGTAGAGTTTAATTCGAGTATATATACCCAAAATACGTTACTTATAAGATTGGCATTTGGGCAATTAGGGTTTAGGATATCGTGGTATTTGTGCATCGTGTGATTTTTGACTCGCTTGTATATTTGTATGCACATTTTATTGAGTGATTGCAAAAGGAATCACATTATTTTGAGTTTGTATGTCATATATAGAAGATATGAAGAATATCTATTATTCTGGCATTATTTATATATGCATATATTAAAGTTAGGCATCTTTTTAGGCTTTTTCTTGATTTTCTCTCTTTGATCTTCCTTATCTTATTAATGTATTATTAAAAAGATTTATCGGTATCATTATTTGTATAAGAATGGCATTTTATGTATGCTTCATGTGTGTTTGTTGAGGAATGAAAATTCGAGTACGAAGTTAATGAATGGAAAGGCACAAAAATAATGGAAATAAATAATGGTAAATTGCCTGGTCCTCATGTAAAATGAGGGAAGGGAAAGAATTGTTATTTTGCATGGATAAAAATTGTACTAAGCATTCTCTCACTATAAGTAGGTCAGCTACATGAATTCTTGCTCAAATCCATGTTGAAAGATTCGACTATTTTTTACGTTGACCGCCGACTACCTATTACCTAACACAACCCCTACAAGAGTTGGATTTGAACCCTGGTCTTTTATGTGGTAGACACATTGTACTATCACTAGACCATTAGTGGGTGCGTGTTACTTTGCATGGATGAGAGGATAAAAAGGAAGAAAATAACAATTTAGTTTTGTAGAATTTTGGTGATGTAATCAATAATCTTTTGTATAAAAAAGAGTGTTAAAAGAGGTATATAATATAGGGTAAATTACAATTTAGGTCCCCATCTATGGGTCCGATCCCAGAATGGGTCCCGATCTTTAAATTGTAACGATTCAGGTCCCAGGACCATTAATATAAGGAACTTTTTGAGGCTAATGGCGAGTATGCCCTTGTTTAAAAGTTGGAACTCAACCCCAATTCCCTTCTCAACAAGGGCATATTCGTCATGAACCCCAAATTTCCATTTCCTAAATGGTCCTGGGACCCAAATCGTTACAATTTAAAGATCGGGACCCATTCTGGGATCTGACCCATAGATGGAGACCCAAATTGTAATTTACCCTATAATATATATACCATCGAAGTACGTATTTCCTTCCACTCCTAATACATCCAATATAGGAGAGAAGGAAATCCCCCGTTTTAGCAGCACACGATCCCCCCATCCCCACGTAATTCCCTCTCATTCTATCTAATTCCCTTCCAGTGTTCCAATCCACAAGCCCATTGTCACCTCCTCCTTTTCCCTTTCATCACCCTCCCAATACATCCATCCAAACACAGCCTAACTATGTTATGAGCCTCTTTTGCCATCTTTCTATTTATCACAATCTTCATGTATATATCATGAAAGACAATACTAGAAGGGGTCGATGGGTATATGGGAAAGTCATTTTAAATTACCATTAACCTCTCCCCTTCGTTTTCAGTCACTCATGCAGCCAAATACAACAAAAGTAATTTTATCTTCGCTTTCTTTTTCTATCTAAACATAGTGTTGTTTCTAAAATGACTTTTACTTCCCATCACTTTACTCGCTCTCTTCCCTTTCCAATCCCCGCCTAGCTTGTATATCTAGACACTAAGATTACAACATACTGGAACAACTTAACAAACTTTAAAAGAGTCGAAATAGAATTCTCAATATCAAAATATGGGTTATTTATTGGTCCAATTTGCATCATAGATACAAGTAACTTCTTCTGCATAGAAGTAGCATAAATAGCAGAAACAAAATCAATCGGATAAGAGAAAATTTGGTGGGGCGGAGAAATGTTACCCCGGCTGAGACATTGCCGATGATATCATTGTAATTTCCGGCACTCTTGCCGTCCTTGGTTTGGAAAGGCACGTAATCCCACAATATCGCGTAAGGCAGCTGCCTCACAGCAGCCTCAAACACATCGATCACAAAGCCCCCAACCTTGGACTCGTTTGTCACTGGATCCCAATCCATCCTGAGGAAAGCGTGGAACCCCGGGTCGACCGGGCCAGGCACCGCTATCCTCAACCTCCTCCCGCTCACCGGCACCTCCCACCCCTTAGGTATCGCCACCGTCTCCCCCGGCCATATCACCGGTGCCAAAACCTCCCTCTTCCCGTGACTGCCCACTCCCTTCAGACTCCGCGTCAAACCTTTTTCCCTCGTCCAGTACCCGATCGTCCTTTCCGTCTCTCCGGTCACGCTCACGATCTCGAAGGCCTCGCAGCGGTTCTGACCGTTGATTAGCTTGAACTCCCCACTGAGACCGTCGAATCGGACAGCTAGGATTGCGTCGAGGAGCCTCGGACCCGTCGGGGAGACGCCGAGTTCGGCGAGGTCGTGGGACCCGTTGAGGGGGAAGGAGGGGGGTGTGGTACCCGCAATGCCAGCGTGCTCGACGGCAGTGGCTAGGGCGAAGGCGGTATCGTAAGCCCAGAGAACGAATTGGCTCGGCGCGGCGTCGTCGGGGTCCGAACTGGTGTTGATCAGGTGTCGTATCCTCCACTTCTTCTTGAAGTTTTCGAGATTTTGGGACTGTGGGACGTGTGGCTTCACCCCGATCACGCCCTGGAGATTTCATGTGAAGAATTTGTTAGATCAGACGGGACGTCTAAAATCAATTTATGTAGTAAAATGTAATTTATAATCTTTGAATCATGATTGTGGTGCATTGTTCAGCCTCCTGATCACATAAATGGGTTCACCCTCAATAAAACTTTTATCGGTAATGGAAGAATAAAATCCACAAAAAAATCCTGAATCCCTGACTTATATAGATTGCATTTGAACATATATTTCAAAATAGCATCTTTACATGTACTTAATTTAATATTTTTTACGGAGTAGCAGAATAATTCACTTTTCCTTTCACATATCATCTCACCCTTAATCGTTCGTCGCACCCTTAATCGTTTGTACCATACAATAATTGAGAATGTGCCCCACCTTAATAACACGAAATAGATGTTAAGGTATGAAAAGGGACTTTACGCATAAACTAACTTCTATATGCATCTACTTCCTACAACTTTGTTGATTAAAGTCAATGTGCCATTTATTTCTAATTATTAACCTTTGATAGTGTGTTCCCTAAGAAGGATTTTGAACCTTGTTTGATTTTTTTAAAATTTCACTTTGAAATAGTTTGCTCCAAATTATAATTCAAATAGAATTAAAATAAAGCTTCATTTGTATTGAGATGTCAAATTTCCAAGATAGAATATAGCTCAATTGTGTTTCCTACTTCCATGTGTGTGGAGGATGTAAATAGTCAATTTATGTTTGGATGGACAAGGATGGTTGGTTCTTTTTCATTAACGGATTTGATTATCTAACATTATAAAAACGTAACATCTTTTTTGATTGAATTTATCCATTGAAAGTCACCCATCCTTAGCAGTTTGATAAAATCAAAGGTTAAAGTGTTTTTGATCAAATTATGACCATTAGAATTGACTACTAAACTATTTTTTAATCAAAGATATTTGTGTCTAGGAAATTTACTTGTTGGATTAAAATTAATTCTAATTAAGATTTCTAGTGGCATCGACGTTATTCTTATTATGATGTATATACTTAAGAATTAATATTCATAGCTATGTGAATTATTAAAGTGTTTAATAATAGTCAAACTCGTATATAATCCATTTTGATCAAATGGAAAACTGAATGGTTTGTTATGACGCGTATGTTATACCATTAAAGGAAATAGAATAAATTTATGAACCTCGCATCACGGAAATGCAGGAAAAAAATAACAAACAGTTTGCATATTTGAATTGCTCATCGTATAAACGCTAGTTTTAGCATAAAAAAATTTATGCAAAAGAAAACCATATACTTCAAGGAAACAATTTCCAAACATGGTTTCAAATACTTTTATGAATATTAGGAAGAGATCATGGTTACAACTTGAAGTGTTAGTCTCTAAAGCAAGAGGCCTCCCAAATCAAGTCAGATTTGTGCTCGATTCTCTTATGGGCATGATGATGAGTTGTGTTGCTTCACACGAACTTTGATGTTGCCTTAACGATCACGTTCAAGCAAAGAAGATGAAGCTCCAAATTTCTTTGCATGAAATCAAACCTTCTTCAAGTATGCAGAATCCGGAGAAGGAGACGATCTTCTTCTCCATGAGGTCGCGCCAAAGAAGATGAATGAGACTTCAATGTTGACGTCTAGGGCATGTAGAGGAGATGTGTATGAGAAGTAGTTTCTCAAGACTCTTCCCTTTGCTTGATTCTCAAGGCAATAAAGTAATTATCTAATGGAACAAGCATGCTCTTAAAAGAGAGACATTGCTCTCTTTATTATAGCAAGGGAGGATGTCTACGAAGAGTTTCATATTCATGTAGATGTGTGAAGGATATGGAGAAAACCTTAAGCGCATCACGAAAGCGTGATGATCACATCCAATGCGATCGGAGCGACTAGTCACACTAGTCGCTTGGTGCAACGGAATTTTAAATTTTTAAATCATATGATGAAATCACATGATCCCAAGAACATTTCTTGGATCGTTTCATCAAACCACAAAGTATTAGAAATACCTCTTGAAGCGTGGTTGCGATCACTTGATCTCTAAAGCAAGAGATCCTCCTGACTCAAGTCCGATCCGCGAAGATGGCACTTGCGGGCACGATGATGAGACGCATGCTTTCCACAATCCATGATGAAGATCTAAGCCTTGAATATCCTGATTTCGTGCAACGAAATCCAACGTCTTCTACTTGTAGAGCCATCAAGGAAGACGGAGATCCAACAGCACGACGGCGTAGCGACGAATGTAGTTCTCTCAAGAACTCAAAGTGGACGGCCACTCTTAGAGAGAGATGGGGCGTGAGAATGAGAGAAGGAGAGAGAGCAACTTAATGTGTATTCTTGAAGGTCTAGGGATTCCCTCTCTTATATAGTAGTTTGGGAGTCCAAGGATCACAATCCATAAGACATATAAAATCAACGGTTAGATTGATTTGTGTTTTTAATCAATGGCCATGATCATTGTTGTTTAATAAAGCAACAACTTATTAATTTGTACTAAATTAAATATATGTTGCATTATCATCAACATAATTCAACTTAATACAATTAATTAACACAAGATAATAAAGAAGATAAAAACCTCCTCCTAAAAAGATGAGGCGTCACCCTTGAATAATTCATGGGTGATGCCACATCTCCATTAGGTGGATTTTTATCTCTTTATTTTTATGAGATAAAATCCCATTATCTTTTAATTATTTGCAACAATATTTATTTCAAATATATTCACTAAATTAATTCCAAATTAATTAGCGAATATATCAATCATGCCATTGAAAAAATGTGAATCACATTAACAACCCAAACAAAAAATGTAAATTACATTTCCAATTAATTGCCTAATGTGAATCTAATTCACATCAACAATCAATTAGTAAATATTATTAAAAAATGTGCTCTCTCCAATATATTATAAATTATATTTATAATATACATTGATATTATGGATAGGATGGATAGTACTATCCACATTCTGCATTTCCCTGATAATTAGATCTCATTTAATTATCTTGGATAATCATTCTCATAATATGAATCACCTTCATATTATTCTTAATAATTAAATCTCATTTAGTTATCAATATCTTGTTGCTTGGATACATAACTTATCAAAGGAATTATTCTTGAACTCTTTCAAGAATAGTGTGCTTTCTCTGCACATACTTGGAGATAAAAACAGAGCGATTGTATTGTTCCGCGTATAGTGACTTGGACATTGAGATCATATCTCAAATTCAGATCTTATGGACCTCCCATAGATGCTTGATTAAATCAAGTCTGTAAACTTAATCTTCTCATTACATCTGAATCTCATTCAGATCAATGTTCAACACTTGGACTAATATCAAGTAACTTCTCTACTGAGAGGAGTCACTAAAATCAAGACATGTTTCATCGCTCCTTCGGAATGGAAGCATCATGGTTATACAATCGTTTATGATCACATCACCCTCAGGTATTCCTAATACATGTACATCCTGCATACTGGAAGCCCTTGAATAAAAATGAGTTATAGATCTCTTTTAGACTGTCACCTTCAGGGTTTTATCATTAAGATTCTCATTTGATCATTGGGATTTGGTATCGATCATATGCTTTTTAAAATCATATATCATGCCTCTAATTTCTGTCAAGCTTCATAAGCGAGACGACTATGCAAGGAATTTATCGATCCCAATATCTCATGAGCGAGCTCATGTCTTCCGGTTCAGAAGTGAACCTGTATGATCCCTTTAAGAGATCGTCTTACTCATATGCCCTTATATGCACACCAGCTCGCCAGTATATAGACCTTGATTAGGCCATCAACCTATTGTTCTACCAAATGTACATACTTAGACATATAGTAACACATCTGTCTCCGGTCAGAGGATGTGTGCATATATCACGACAGCATACGATGTAAGACTTTGGTTATCTCGATCTCGATAACTCAACTCTTTGACCTAACTAATCCAACACCTCTGAATCTCTATTCCTATGAAGAGGACCTGCATCAAGAGGTCGGTCAGATACCATCCTTTAGAGATAGGATTGCCATCTCCCACTCAGGATGGAGATCACATCTTGACAATCATTTGACGGTGCTTGATGAGTCCTCAATCTAACTCTTTAGATATTCATCCAAGCACAAGCGTCTATGATTCAACAATTGAATCAACAGCTTTATGATGTCAAGACAGCCATGGTACATAACCCTAATTGTACCAAGGGACCTATTATGCAAATTAGTTATTCTTTATTTTACATTAGGAATGATATTTTCAATAACATTTATTGCATAATGGCTCGTTGTGGGCTCGCATGTCCAACAATCTCCAACTAGCCCAAAAGAGCCATTAATAGGCTAATCATTTAAACTCACACTCATGTGACAATCATAGGCTATTTAGAGAAATAGCTAGGTAAGCTGATCAGTCACTTTGTTCCCAAGAAACTACGCCAAGTCCTTTTACGACACTTGCATATCTCGTAGTAACAGTTCTCGCATCCAATGCGAATGTTGCATCTTATGCAACCAATACCCAATATTATCAGTTACAGTGTCCTTGACACAACATCTCAATTATTATTATAACCAATATGTCATTTTCATTATCCTTATTAGAATACCCTTATTCCCGGAGATCTCTATCTCCTAAGGTATCCATAGTTAAGACATTTTAGATCAATATCTATAAAGTCTTGATTTCTTGAAGATAAGACATTGATATCACTATCTCTAAGTCTTGTCATCTTTGAAGATATTGTTATTACTGCAATTAAGTGTTTTATCTCCATAGTATGATTAGCAAAAATTTACTGCTCCCACTGCATGGCAGACATCTGCCTTTTATACATGTCTAGCATACACTCGGCTTCTCATAACTGATGCATAAGGGCAAGCAGTTTTAGCATTCACTTCCTCAACTCCTTGAGGTGTTATTCCTTTAGATAGGTTAGTACCATATCTTAAGGGAAGGAAGCCTTCCTTGGGGTTTTTCAAGAATGGAATATGTCCAAGGTGTACCACAAATGTGATAGTTTCAATACTCTCTTCTCTTTGCTTCTGAATAACTTCAGAACCAAGATCATACTAAAGGTATGGAATAGCCAGTCTATGAAACACTTACTATTATCCTTATATCATTCCAAATGATTAGGATATCATCTACATTTAGCATGATGAACACAATGCCACTCCCACTAAGCTTCACAAGGTTCATCAAGATTCTATCTGAAATCATAACATTTATAATTTCATCAAATCTCATGTTCCAACTACAAGAAGCTTATTGAGTCCATAGATGTAGTCCCTTAAGCTTGCACATCTTGCTTTCCTCGACCATGAAACTCGGGGGCTACTTCATATGAACATCATCGAAGAGGTATTCATAGAGAAATGCAATCTTAACTTCCATCTCGTAGATGTCAAAGTCCAGTAGAGTAGCAATAGTTAGCAATAGTCTGATGGGTTTAATCATGGTCACTGAAGAGCAAGTCTCATCGCAAGCGATGTCTTCTCTTTGATGTGTATCTTGTGAATACGAAACGTGCTTTGAATGTCTCTACCTTTTTCATCAGGTTCCCTCTTTCTCTTAAAGATCCATTTACACCTTAGTGGGTCTTACCCATATAGGTGGATCCTCGAGGATCCACATACAACACTTGTATATGAAGTCTACTTTAGACTTTATCGCTAACATCCGTCTTTCCATGTCATGATCTTCTGAAGCTTCATCACATGAAGTAAGATCATTGTCAGATTTCTCTAATACATGAAAATTCATCTTCAAACTCATTTGAAGATGTATGTGTGTTTCATCTGTAATTATACTTTTAGTTTCCGATTTCAGGAGCCTCATTATCATCTCAAGATTAAATGAGTTCCTTTACTTCAGTTCATCTTGATTCTCAAGAAAGTTATTATCTAACAATCATACTCTAGAGATGTAATTCTTTCAGACTCTCAAGGTCATAAAGTAGGTATCCAATACCATCCTTTTTTTTCCTAATGAAGTTGCACTCTCTGGTGCTAGATTCCAGCTTACATTTATGGAATCGTATAGAGGATATATATATACCTTGGAAACTAAGAGGTAATTATGCTAATATTCGTCATTGATCAAATCATGTCTTCCATGATCCAATTGTATGTCCCTACAACTCTATTGAGTTTAGATGTATTACAAGGAGTGAGATAGAAATGATATTTCCATTTCCATAAGGTATTCCTTGAATTTATCTAATAGGTACCCTTGGTTAGATCAAATTCATTTAATCTTCCTTGAAACTTTGGTTCTAAATCAAAATTGTGAAATCTTTGAACAATTCAAAGGTTTCTCAGGAGAAGGGAAGAAATCTCATATCATCAATAATCATCAAATGATATCACATATCATCAATGCTTATTGTGATACAGATGATCCACATACATCAATATGTATGAGATCCTGAATACCTTGGTATCTTACACCATTCTCGAAGAAGAGTGCATTGGACAATTTCTACTTTCAATATGATATTCATAAGTATGTAAGCTTTGAACCTTTAGACAATCTAAAGTTCAATACCTTACAAGTATATTGATTATATCAACAGATATATGTCCAAGACTTGATACCAGACCATTGTCAAATGATATTGATCCTCCTATTGATCTTTAAAGATTTAAATTTCAGTATTAGAAATGTTAATGAACTATTCATTAATATTTTAATTTAGTAGAGTCTATAAGATGCTAGATTACTTATCCGAAATATATCCATCATAACACTTTATGATAAGTTTATTCTAGAATAGTGTTCATTTCCAACATTTGAAAATAAATAATAAATGTAATCAAATATCTAGGTCATAGAAATATTTCTAAGACTACTGGCTCTCCCACTGAAAATATGACATTATCTATCCAATAGAGATTGTTACAACGATTGCATCAATATCTATGTGGATGATCATTAAACCTTAAGATAAAAAATTTTGATCCTCTAAAACATATGCAATCAAATTGTAAATGTCATCAGAAGACTGAGATACAATTATTGGACTTCAATCTTATCTTATAAGCAAGTCCTTTCAATGATTAAATGTAGATGTAGATTATTTCGATGCACTATCCGAATCCTTCTCTAAGGATTCTAGATAGAATTGATAGTCATACTATCAACACATCAGCTTGTTGTAGTATTGGCATTCATCCAACTCTTTGGATGTCATATGGAAGTCATATAAGTAAGGTCAACTCTTTGCCTTTCCTTCTTACTTGGGTCCGACCCATGCTTCTACTGCGCTCCCTTCATCTTTAAACAACCATTGCTTAAGATAAAGGTTCTCTTATGTTGAACTCAAAAGATTTCAATGTAAGAGTATTTCAATATTTATACATGCTTCATTTAATTCATACAATATGAATATTATGAAGATTCATGAATGACTTGAGTATAGACAGTAGAATTATGACATTCATCATATCTACATCCATCTAAACTCTTAAATACTTTGGTGCAAGCATGTATTCAAATAATTTGAATATATCATCTCTTATTGAGCTACCATTCTTCATAATGCAGAGAACCATGTCATTCATGATTAAATATTGAGAGCACATATGTATGGCAAATTATCTTCTTTGATTTTATATGGATTATTTGACAATTATGATCTTCATCGACATGTTACTTCCAAAATACATTTGATGAGAGATCAAGACTATAGAAACATACAAACCCTAAGGTGATATCTTATCGTCTATTTTAATTGTCATTCATCATCATTACGAGGAAACTTGCATATTGCAACAACATACACTATGTGTCCAACTACAAGTACAAAATCTTGATCATGGATCCAATCCATGACATTTTACTTGTTTTTATTGAGTATAATAATGAGTGGGTTTAATGAAAGATTATTAGAAATAAGAAATTTTGCATAAATACTTTGATTTAGGAATTTTTATATCAAAGTTCTCTTGCCTTGTTAACACTGAAAGTTCATTCCCTTGATCACTTCCAATGTAAGAGATATACTTACCATTATATCTCAACAAGATCTGGGATCTCCTTTCTTATCCTTGTTACATCCTAATAATATGAGAAACTGTAACTTAGATAAAAAGAAGCGGGAAGTCATTCCACCTTGCAAGTCCAACTTGCATTTCCCAATTCGGTCTTTAACACCCGGGCCCACCACCTCTAAGGTGATGTTGACCCGTTGTTAATTGAACCTTCCGTCAACAGGCTTAATACTCGTTATGTGCAATCTAATATCGCCCCAATAATATGAGGAACCGATACTAGGGTCAATACATATACGCCTTACTCTTTCGAGAAACGAAAGGCCCGATTCAGGTGAATTTGTATGAGGAGTTGTCACTTCGGACGGGCGTCTCCTATATACAACCCCTGGCGACGAGACCCTTCGCCTTGACGGGAGACCACTGATGTCACTTATGTGATCCTCCACCTCATATTCAAATTTTAGTTAATTACCATGAATCCTATTCTTGTAATTAATTCTTCCAAGAGAAACCCACATCTATTCATAATAGAGTGCTTTTAATTGGACATAATTAATTTAATAATACTAAATCAATTATTAATCCAATTTAATCAATCAACAAACTTGTTTTTGTTACTTGAATGGATGGTATTATCTCAAAATACGTATTACTCGAATTTTAATAATTAGAAAAATACGTCATGATCTCTCAAGCATCATTCGTTCCCTACCCACTGTCATGGCCAGTACCGATGGGAGTGGGACTGACCACACACGGTACAACCTGCTAACCCAAGGCTCCCTGACTAGGCACCATATCCGCCTCAGGAAAAAAGAATGTCGAGTCAATCACTCTGTACTTGAGATGTTCATCCGTTTTTCAATCGAAGTTATAACATATAATATTCATTTAAACCCTTTTGATAATATTATATGGAGATTTGCTAAACAAATCCCCAACGCTATTCAAGCAACAGGTTTTTGCACGTAAAAGTTGTCCTACAACTATTGTAGGATAAACTAGAGTTTTCATGAAAAACAATGTTTGTTGGAAATTTCATATTAACCAATTGTGATCAAGATCAACTATCTTATCATTTTGGTTAATGTAATGTCATTCAAGGAAATAATTATCATATTTAAATATTTCATAAATATTTATCAATACTCATTTCAGAAAATTAATAATTAATTTTCATTAATTTATTTGAATGACAATCACAAGGTTCATGATCAAGTTTGTTAATTTCTAGCAGTGACCCCTACTCACTAAAATCAACATTACTCGATCAATTTAAATCCAATTAGTGCAAATTAAATTTATTTTGTTCGCCAATTTGATTTAAAACAAAATTCAAGTGATAATTATACATTTCCAGGCATATAGGACCTGTAATTAACTCTTTAATTAGGTCACTAACCACCATTCCCGAAATAGTGGATATATGTTCAATAAAATGAGCATAACTAGAGTTATCGGATTCCAAATCATGAAAACTCCAGTCTCATGGTTTTCTTGATTAATAGGGAACACTATTCCAGTGATATTTTCAGGTCTAAATATTTTAAACAGGACCGAAATTTATCACAAAACAGGTCTGCGAAAATAGAAATGCAATAAAATTTTCACGAACCCTAACGAGCCCAAATCTTCTTAGGTTTATGGATTGTACCCAAAAGCTCCAACCTGACTCTGATACCACTTGAAAGATGCGGGGAAGTCCTTAAGCGCATCACGGAAGCATGATGATCGCATCCAATGCGATCGGAGCGACTAGTCGCACAAGTCGCTTGGTGCAACGGAATTTAAAATTTTTAAATCATATGATGAAACTACATGATCCTAAGAACATTTCTCGGATCATTTCATCTAACCATTCCTCCTGACTCAAGTCTGATCCACGAAGATGGCACTTGCGGGCGCGATGATGAGACACGTGCTTCTCCCAATACACGATGAAGATCCAAGCCTTGAATCTCCTAATTTCATGCAACAAAATACGTCATTTTCTACTTGTGCTAGAGCCATCAAGGAAGATGGAGATCCAACAGCACGACGGCGTAGCGACGACTGTAGTTCTCTCAAGAACTCAGAGAGGACGGCCGCTCTTAGAGAGAGATGGGGCGTGAGAATGAGAGAAGGAGAGAGAGCAACTTAATGCGTATTCTTGAAGGTCTAGGGTTGCCCTCTCTTATATAGTAGTTTGGGAGTCCGTGGATCACAATCCAGAGGACACATAAAATCAATGGTTAGATTGATTCATGTTTTTAATCAATGGTCATGATCATTGTTGTTTAATAAAGCAATAACTTATTAATTTATATTAAATTAAATATATGTTGCATTATCATCAATATAATTTAACTTAATAAAATTAATTAATACAAGATAATAAAGAGGATAAAAATCTCCTCCTAAAAAGATGTGGCGTCATCCTTGAATAATTCATGGGTGACACCACCTCTCCATTAGGTGGATTTGTATCTTCTTTATTTTTATGAGATAAAATCCCATTATCTTTAATTATTTGCAACAATATTTATTGCAAATATATTCACTAAATTAATTCCAAATTAATTAACGAATATTTCAATCATGTCATTGAAAAAATGTGAATCACATTCACAACCCAAACAAAAATGTAAATTACATTTCCAATTAATTGCCCAATGTGAATCCAATTCACATCAACAATCACTTAGTAAATATTATTTACAAATGTGCTCTCTCCAATATATTATAAATCATATTTATAATATACATTGATATTATGGATAGCATGTATAGTACTATCCACATTCTGCATTTCCTTGATAATTAAATCTCATTTAATTATCTTGGATAATCATTCTCATAATATGAATCTCATTCATATTATTCTTGATAATTAAATCTCATTTAATTATCAATATCTTGTTGCTTGGATACATAATTCATCAAAGGAATTATTCTTGAACTCTTTCAAGAATAGTGTGCTTTCTCCGCAGATACTTGGAGATAAGGACAGGGTGATTGTATTGTTCCACGTATAGTGACTTGGACATTGAGATCGTATCTCAAATCCAACTCTTACGGACCTCCCATAGATGCTTGATTAATTCAAGTCCGTAAACTTAATCTTCTAATTGTATCTGAATCTCAATCAGATCAATGTCCAACACTCGGACTAAGATCAAATTACTTCTCTACTGAGAGGGATCACTAAAATCCAGACCTATTTCATCAGTCCCTCGGAATGGAAGCGTCATGGTTATACAATCGTTTATGATCACATCACCCTCAGGTATTCCCAATACCTGTACATCATGCATATTGAAAGACCTTAAATAAACCCGAAGTTATAGATTTGTTTTAGACTATCACCTTCAGGGTTTTATCATTAAGATTCTCATTTGATCATTGGGATTTGGTATCGATCACATGCTTTTCAAAAGCATATACCATACCTCTAAATTATGTCAAGCTTCATAAGCGAGACGATAATGCATGGAATTTATCAATCCCAATAACTCATGAGTGAGCTCATGTCATGATCCCTTTGAGAGATCGTATTACTCATATGCCTTTATATGCACACTAGTGAGGAACCATGATTCATCATCTCAATATCTTGATCTTTGCAAAATCCCAGAGTAAAGTCTCAAATAAATGTATATAAAATAAATAAATTAACAAAATGGCTCTTGTAAATTAAATGAGTTTTTCACATGTAAATAGTCCAAAACTTTATGCATTTTAATAATTTCATTTCAACTCCTTTTTTTAATTATTTATCTAATTTTTTCATAACAATGTATATAAAAATACAAAAATACAAAATAAATTTTACCTCAAATAAATGCTCCTAGATCCCAAAGAGAAAAAGCCATAAAGTCTAACTTCCAGGACAAATTCCCGCTCCGTACAAACTCCAAACTCACCAAACTCACTTTTAAAATTCAAGTTAGAAAATTATCTATCCAACGGAAGTAGTTTCAATAAAATCGGAGCTCATTTGCAAAAGTTGGATTTTGGGACCTAGATGTACAATGTATCTTATATATATATTCATTCTTTCCTCACTTTTTATTTTATCTTTCTTAATTACTAAAAAATCCAAAAAAATCATTGTTGTGTTATATTTTTATTCTAGTATTTTATTGTATTTTTTTGTTGTAAATATCTCTGATTAAAAAGAAAAAAATATATTAGAAAAGCAAACAAAAAATGTACATGTTGTATGTCTTCCTTTGTAAATTCTCCACTATTTTTCTTCTTTATATTTTGTTGTATTTTAGTAGCCTACTTTATCTTATTATTTATTTTATTAATTAATTTTCATTATCTACAATAACCACCATTCAACTCCACCATTCCACCGTATTTTCTAACTTCAAATTCAACCCTAATATTTTATTAACCTCCCATCCATCACTTTAATAACTTCTCATGTTTTCTCTTTATATACATCTCATTCTCCTCATTTTGCACTTGATACATCTTTATGTGAGGAGAGCCTAGTTTCCAGAGTTGAATCGGTGGCAGCGACGCAAATGCGGTCGGGCAACGACAACCCTCTCTCTGGTGAGATCCGTTGGCTTCTTGGCTAACATTGCAACCACACCCACGCGCTGCTCGAGTTCATCACTCACCGACGATTCGAGCGAAGATCATTCTCCTCGAAAGCACATCATAGGCACCCGCGTTCATCGTAAGTAAGTTCTCTTTTTATCATTCGACATCGTTTATATTTTTGCATTTTTTTATGTCGCGACTTTACCATCTAAATAGCTCCATTTGTTCATCATCTTTACCACTATCACAACATATTTCCACATCGTGTGCATCTCCTGATTAACGAAACAAAAAAATAAAAAATTTAAAACAAAAAAGGTTTCTTATTGCAACACTAAAAAAATTCAAAAAAAAGCTGCAGCACCGCGCCACCCCTCCCCCTTCTTCCACGGGCAGCGACGCCGCCAGCCCGTCCTCCGGCTTTCTGCCACCTACGCCACCGCACAACAGCCCGTAGGGTGGCCTGCTCCTCCGAGCCACGCCGCCACTCAGCGCAGTCCGACAACCGCCCCATCATCCCTCGTCATCCGCCCCAGCGTCCCTCGTCCGCAGCCGACAGCCTCTCTGCCGCACAGAGCGACGTGCCGCCCCCAGCCACCGTCCTCTTGCCGTGCCCCCCCCCTCGACGGACGCGGGCGGCGCTGCCCGACCCCACTCCTGTGCGCCCTAGCCATCCATGCCAAAGAAGAAGAAGAAGGTCGTTTCATTTTTCATTTTTATGCAAATTGCATCTTTATCCTTTTATATTTTTGTAATTACAAAAAGGTCCCTGTGCATGTTTTTATGTTTTGGTTTTCATTTCAGTTTTGCAAGGATAACCTTGTGTTTGTGCACTAATTTGGACCTATATTTTGCATCCTTTTATTTAATGAAAAATATCTTGATGTTAAGCAACTAATTTTCTATCACATGGATATTTATTTATATTTTTATGGTCTTTGGGTATTTGTTTAAAAATGTTTGACTGAAATATTGCATATTTTACCCATTTTGAGCACTTAAATTTATGGAATCGTATTGAGGATATATATATATATACCTTGGAAACTAAGAGGTAATTATGCTAATATTCGTCATTGATCAAATCATGTCTTCCATGATCCAATTGTATGTCCCTACAACTCTATTGAGTTTAGGTACGAGGAGTGAGATAGAAATGATATTTCCATTTCCATAAGGTATTCCTTGAATTTATCTAATAGGTACCCTTGGTTAGATCAAATTCATTTAATCTTCCTTGAAACTTTGGTTCTAAATCAAAATTGTGAAATCTTTGAACAATTCAAAGGTTTCTCAGGAGAAGGGAAGAAATCTCATATCATCAATAATCATCAAATGATATCACATATCATCAATGCTTATTGTGATACAGATGATCCACATACATCAATATGTATGAGATCCTAAATACCTTAGTATCTTACACCATTCTCGAAGAAGGGTGCATTGGACAATTTCTACGTTTCAATATGATATTCATAAGTATGTAAGCTTTGAACCTTTAGACAATCTAAAGTTCAATACCTTACAAGTATATTGATTATATCAACAGATATATGTCCAAGACTTGATACCAGACCATTGTCAAATGATATTGATCCTCCTATTGATCTTTAAAGATTTAAATTTCAGTATTAGAAATGTTAATGAACTATTCATTAATATTTTAATTTAGTAGAGTCTACAAGATGCTAGATTACTTATCCGAAATATATCCATCATAACACTTTATGATAAGTTTATTCTAGAATAATGTTCATTTCCAACATTTGAAAATAAATAATAAATGTAATCAAATATCTAGGTCATAGAAATATTTCTAAGACTACTGGCTCTCCCAGTGAAAATATGACATTATCTATCCAATAGAGATTGTTACAACGATTGCATCAATATCTATGTAGATGACCATTAAACCTTAAGATCAAAAATTTTGATCCTCTAAAACATATGCAATCAAATTGTAAATGTCATCAGAAGACTGAGATACAATTATTGGACTTCAATCTTATCTTATAAGCAAGTCCTTTCAATGATTAAATGTAGATGTAGATTATTTCGATGCACTATCCGAATCCTTCTCTAAGGATTCTCGATAGAATTGATAGTCATACTATCAAGACATCAGCTTGTTGTAGTATTGGCATTCATCCAACTCTTTGGATGTCATATGGAAGTCATATTAGTAAGGTCAACTCTTTGCCTTTCCTTCTTACTTGGGTCCGACCCATGCTTCTACTGTGCTCCCTTCATCTTTAAACAACCATTGCTTAAGATAAAGGTTCTCTTATGTTGAACTCAAAAGATTTCAATGTAAGAGTATTTCAATATTTATACATGCTTCATTTAATTCATACAATATGAATATTATGAAGATTCATGAACGACTTGAGTATAGACAGTAGAATTATGACATTCATCATATCTACATCCATCTAAACTCTTAAATACTTTGGTGCAAGCATGTATTCAAATAATTTGAATATATCATCTCTTATTGAGCTACCATTCTTCATAATGCAGAGAACCATGTCATTCATGATTAAATGTTTAGAGCACATATGTATGGCAAATTATCTTCTTTGATTTTATAAGGATTATTTGACAATTATGATCTTCATCGACATGTTACTTCCAAAATACAGTTGATGAGAGATCAAGACTATAAAAACATACAAACCCTAAGGTGATATCTTATCGTCTATTTTAATTGTCATTCATCATCATTACGAGGAAACTTGCATATCGCAACAACATACACTATGTGTCCAACTGCAAGTACAAAATCTTGATCATGGATCCAATCCATGACATTTTACTTGTTTTTATTGAGTATAATAATGAGTGGGTTTAATGAAAGATTATTAGAAATAAGAAATTTTGCATAAATACTTTGATTTAGGAATTTTTATATCAAAGTTCTCTTGCCTTGTCAACACTGAAAGTTCATTCCCTTGATCACTTCCAATGTAAGAGATATACTTACCATTATATCTCAACAAGATCTGAGCTCTCCTTTCTTATCCTTTTACATCCTAATAATATGAGAAACTGTAACTTAGATAAAAAGAAGCGGGAAGTCATTCCACCTTGCAAGTCCAACTTGCATTTCCCAATTCGGTCTTTAACACCCGGGCCCACCACCTCTAAGGTGATGTTGACCCGTTGTTAATTGAACCTTCCGTCAACAGGCTTAATACTCGTTATGCGCAATCTATTATCGCCCCAATAATATGAGGAACCGATACTAGGGTCAATACATATATGCCTTACTCTTTCGAGAAACGAAAGGCCCGATTCAGGTGAATTTGTATGAGGAGTTGTCACTTCGGACGGGCGTCTCCTATATACAACCCCTGGCGACGAGACCCTTCGCCTTGACGGGAGACCACTGATGTCACTTATATGATCCTCCACCTCATATTCAAATTTTAATTAATTACCATGAATCCTATTCCTGTAATTAATTCTTCCAAGAGAAACACACATCTATTCATAATAGAGTGCTTTTAATTGGACATAATTAATTTAATAATACTAAATCAATTATTAATCCAATTTAATCAATCTACAAACTTGTTTTTGTTACTTGAATGGATGGTATTATCTTAAAATACGTATTATTCGAATTTTAATAATTAGAAAAATACATCATGATCTCTCAAGCATCATTCGTTCCCTACCCACTGTCATGGCCAGTACCGATGGGAGTGGGACAGACCACACACGGTACAACCTGCTAACCCAAGGCTCCCTGACTAGGCACCATATCCGCCTCAGGAAAAAAGAATGTCCAGTCAATCACTCTGTACTTGAGATGTTCATCCGTTTTTCAATCGAAGTTATAACATATAATATTCATTTAAACCCTTTTGATAATATTATATGGAGATTTGCTAAACAAATCCCCAACGCTATTCAAGCAACAGGTTTTTGCACGTAAAAGTTGTCCTACAACTATTGTAGGATAAACTAGAGTTTTCATGAAAAACAATGTTTGTTGGAAATTTCATATTAACCAATTGTGATCAAGATCAACTATCTTATCATTTTGGTTAATGTAATGTCATTCAAGGAAATAATTATCATATTTAAATATTTCATAAATATTTATCAATACTCATTTCAGAAAATTAATAATTAATTTTCATTAATTTATTTGAATGACAATCACAAGGTTCATGATCAAGTTTGTTAATTTCTAGCAGTGACCCCTACTCACTAAAATCAACATTACTCGATCAATTTAAATCCAATTAGTGCAAATTAAATTTATTTGGTTCGCCAATTTGATTTAAAACAAAATCCAAGCGATAATTATACATTTCCAGGCGTATAGGACCTGTAATTAACTCTTTAATTAGGTCACTAACCACCATTCCCGAAATAGTGGATATATGTTCAATAAAATGAGCATAACTAGAGTTATCGGATTCCAAATCATGAAAACTCCAATCCCATGGTTTTCTTGATTAATGGGGAACACTATTCCAGTGATATTTTCAGGTCTAAATATTTTAAACAGGACCGAAATTTATCACAAAACAGGTCTGCGAAAATAGAAATGCAATAAAATTTTCACGAACCCTAACGAGCCCAAATCTTCTTAGGTTTATGGATTGTACCCAAAAGCTCCAACCTGACTCTGATACCACTTGAAAGATGCGGGGAAATCCTTAAGCGCATCACGGAAGTATGATGATCGCATCCAATGCGATCGGAGCGCCTAGTCGCACAAGTCGCTTGGTGCAACGGAATTTAAAATTTTTAAATCATATGATGAAACTACATGATCCTAAGAACATTTCTCGGATCATTTCATCTAACCACAAAGTATTAGAAATAACTCTTGAAGCGTGGTTGCGATCACTTGTTCTCTAAAACAAGAGATCCTCCTGACTCAAGTCTGATCCACGAAGATAGCACTTGCGGGCGCGATGATGAGACACGTGCTTCTCTCAATCCACGATGAAGATCAAAGCCTTGAATCTCCTGATTTCATGCAATAAAATACGTCATTTTCTACTTGTGCTAGAGCCATCAAGGAAGATGGAGATCCAACAGCACGACGGCGTAGCGACGACTGTAGTTCTCTCAAGAACTCAGAGGGGACAGCCGCTCTTAGAGAGAGATGGGGCGTGAGAATGAGAGAAGGAGAGAGAGCAACTTAATGCGTATTCTTGAAGGTCTAGGGTTTCCCTCTCTTATATAGTAGTTTGGGAGTCCGTGGATCACAATCCAGGGGACACATAAAATCAATGGTTAGATTGATTCATGTTTTTAATCAATGGTCATGATCATTGTTGTTTAATAAAGCAATAACTTATGAATTTATATTAAATTAAATATATGTTGCATTATCATCAATATAATTTAACTTAATAAAATTAATTAATACAAGATAATAAAAAGGATAAAAATCTCCTCCTAAAAAGATGTGGCGTCATCCTTGAATAATTCATGGGTGACACCACCTCTCCATTAGGTGGATTTGTATCTTCTTTATTTTTATGAGATAAAATCCCATTATCTTTAATTATTTGCAACAATATTTATTGCAAATATATTCACTAAATTAATTCCAAATTAATTAACGAATATTTCAATCATGTCATTGAAAAAATGTGAATCACATTCACAACCCAAACAAAAATGTAAATTACATTTCCAATTAATTGCCCAATGTGAATCCAATTCACATCAACAATCGCTTAGTAAATATTATTTACAAATGTACTCTCTCCAATATATTATAAATCATATTTATAATATACATTGATATTATGGATAGCATGGATAGTACTATCCACATTCTGCATTTCCCTGATAATTAAATCTCATTTAATTATCTTAGATAATCATTCTCATAATATGAATCTCATTCATATTATTCTTGATAATTAAATCTCATTTAATTATCAATATCTTGTTGCTTGGATACATAATTCATCAAAGGAATTATTCTTGAACTCTTTCAAGAATAGTGTGCTTTCTCCGCAGATACTTGGAGATAAGGACAGGGCGATTGTATTGTTCCACGTATAGTGACTTGGACATTGAGATCGTATCTCAAATCCAACTCTTACGGACCTCCCATAGATGCTTGATTAATTCAAGTCCGTAAACTTAATCTTCTAATTGTATCTGAATCTCATTCAGATCAATGTCCAACACTCGGACTAAGATCAAGTTACTTCTCTACTGAGAGGGATCACTAAAATCCATACCTATTTCATCAGTCCCTCGGAATGGAAGCGTCATGGTTATACAATCGTTTATGATCACATCACCCTCAGGTATTCCCAATACCCGTACATCCTGCATACTGGAAGACCTTAAATAAACCCGAAGTTATAGATTTGTTTTAGACTATCACCTTCAGGGTTTTATCATTAAGATTCTCATTTGATCATTGGGAATTGGTATCGATCACATGCTTTTCAAAAGCATATACCATACCTCTAAATTATGTCAAGCTTCATAAGTGAGACGATAATGCATGGAATTTATCGATCCCAATATCTCATGAGTGAGCTCATGTCATGATCCCTTTGAGAGATCGTATTACTCATATGCCTTTATATGCACACTAGTGAGGAGCCATGATTCATCATCTCAATATCTTGATCTTTGCAAAATCCCAGAGTAAAGTCTCAAATAAATGTATATAAAATAAATAAATTAACAAAACTCTTGTAAATTAAATGAGTTTTTCACATGTAAATAGTCCAAAACTTTATGTATTTTAATAATTTCATTTCAACTCCTTTTTTTAATTATTTATCTAATTTGTTCATAACAATGTATATAAAAATACAAAAATACAAAAATACAAAATAAAATTTACCTCAAATAAATGCTCCTAGATCCCAAAAAGAAAAAGCCATAAAGTCTAACTTCCAGGCCAAATTCCCGCTCCGTACAAACTCCAAATTCACCAAACTCACTTTTAAAGTTCAAGTTAGAAAATTATCTATCCAACGGAAGTAGTTTCAATAAAATCGGAGCTCATTTGCAAAAGTTGGATTTTGGGACCTAGATGTACAATGTATCTTATGTATATATTCATTCTTTCCTCACTTTTTATTTTATCTTTCTTAATTACTAAAAAATTCAAAAAAATCATTGTTGTGTTATATTTTTATTCTAATATTTTATTGTATTTTTTTGTTGTAAATATCTCTGATTAAAAAGAAAAAAATATATTAGAAAAACAAACAAAAAATGTACATGTTGTATGTCTTCCTTTGTAAATTCTCCACTATTTTTCTTCTTTATATTTTGTTGTATTTTAGTAGCCTACTTTATCTTATTATTTATTTTATTAATTAATTTTCATTATCTACAATAACCACCATTCAACTCCACCATTCCACCGTATTTTCTAACTTCAAATTCAACCCCAAGATTTTATTAACCTCCCATCCATCACTTTAATAACTTCTCATGTTTTCTCTTTATATACATCTCATTCTCCTCATTTTGCACTTGATCCATCTTTATGTGAGGAGAGCCTAGTTTCCAGAGTTGAATCGGTGGCAGCGACGCAAACGCGGTCGGGCAATGACAACCCTCTCTCCGGTGAGATCCGTTGGCTTCTTGGCCAACATTGCAACCATACCCACGCGCTGCTCGAGTTCATCACTCACCGACAATTCGAGCGAAGATCATTCTCCTCGAAAGCACATCATAGGCACCCGCGTTCATCGTAGGTAAGTTCTCTTTTTATCATTCGACATCGTTTATATTTTTGCATTTTTTTATCTCGCCACTTTACCATCTAAATAGCTCCATTTGTTCATCATCTTTACCACCATCACAACATCTTTCCAAATCATGTGCATCTCCTGATTAACAAAACAAAAAAATAAAAAATTTAAAACAAAAAAGGTTTCTTATTACAACACTAAAAAAATTCAAAAAAAAAGCTGCAGCACCGCGCCGCCCCTCCCCCTTCTTCCACGGGCAGCGACGCCGCCTGCCGCTCCTCCGGCTTTCTGCCACCTACGCCACCGCATAGCAGCCCGTAGGGCGGCCTGCTCCTCCGAGCCACGCCGCCACTCAGCGCAGTCCGACAACCGCCCCAGCATCCCTCGTCATTTGCCCCAGCGTCCCTCGTCCGCAGCCTACAGCCTCTCCACCGCACAGAGCGACGTGCCGCCCCCAGCCACCGTCCTCTTGCTGTGCCCCCCCTCGACGGACGCGGGCGGCGCCGCCCGACCCAACTCCTGTGCGCCCTAGCCATCCATGCCAAAGAAGAAGAAGAAGAAGGTCGTTTCATTTTTTCATTTTTTATGCAAATTGCATCTTTATCCTTTTATATTTTTGTAATTACAAAAAGGTCCCTGTGCATGCTTTTATGTTTTGGTTTTCATTTCAGTTTTGTAAGGATAACCTTGTGTTTGTGCACTAATTTGGACCTATATTTTGCATCATTTTATTTAATGAAAAATATCTTGATGTTATGCAACTAATTTTCTATCACATGGATATTTACTTATATTTTTATGGTCTTTGGGTATTTGTTTAAAAATGTTTGACTGAAATATTGCATGTTTTACCCATTTTGAGCACTTAAATTTATATTTCTCTTACAGTTGCTCGAAAAATTCTACAAAAATTAGAAATGATCCTTGAATTGTATTTGAATTACTGTCCAAATTTCATCCAAAATAGATTTATCTTGTGTCTGCAATAAATAGAGTATTTTTGATAAATGATTTTTAGTTAAATCCACACACATTATTTTTGCAAAATTTCAATCTCTTGGATTGTTCATATAAATATCATTTTGAGATAATTCAAACTCTAGATAAATTGCTATATGGATATATTAGGAATTAATTACTCACTGTCACTCTGTTTTTACTAAAAAATCCATAAAAAATTCATATTTTGTCGAAAAATTCCAAAAATATTACTGTAGTATCCGTGCATCATGTTTTAATTCCAGTAAAGTTTTCATGATTTTGCATTCTGTTTGTGTGAAAAAATGCTAAAAAATCCATAAAAAATGTGCATTTTCAATTGTTGCATTATAATTTTTAAAATTCCAAAGAATATGTTTTGTGTTCCTCACTGGATTTGGATTTTAGAAAAAAATACAATTTAGCTAAATTGGACTTATTTCATATTAAAATTAATTTGGTAAGTTGTGTACTTTCTTAGTGTCTTAATTCACTCGCATATTGCATTTTGTACTCATTTTGCATAAAAAAATCCATGTGGGAACCTAGACCTAAGTTTTTGAATTAACCCGACATTGTTCCTTTGCCTCCCTGTGTTCGACCCCGGACTTGTCCGAGATATAAATTAAAGCCAAGGCACTCTTCATGGAGATCTTCTCTCAATTCTGATTGATTCTCTAAGTACACATACTACAACGTGTGCAAATTATATATCGTATTTAGCGATTCGTCAGATGGCATCGTTGCTGGGGAGGCAAACGACTTAGGGATTAATTTGACAAATTAGATTTAAATTTTCATTTACTCAGGTAGTCTAACCCCCGAGACACTTGTAATTAATCCATTTTCCTCTCAATTATTTCTCTTCATATTTTTGTATATATTTTGTTGTTCATCTCTCTAATATAAATCTTATTTTCCTTGCGAAAAACCGGTGGATTTGGAGTACATCGGAGGTCGACGAACGTGACGCGTGCCGACTACTGAAGGGCAAGAAAATCAATTTATTTTCGATAGAGTTTTGTAAATTTTTGTAATTATTTTGTTGTAATAATTTAGGTAACTTGCTCCATTTACAACGACTCTTATTTGAGAGCTCGTGCATGTAAAAAGACTTGGACATTACTTGGTGGTGTGTCGAGACCTGTTTCACTCTCCAGTGAGGGAGCTGCTCGACTTGAGTGGCAAATTTAAGGATAGGCACACGGTAGTTTAGCATCAAATTTGTTTGTGCCCATCGTAGTTTAGGCCATATCTTAAAAGATTCACATATCTGATAAGATTCATAATGAGACGCACATAGACACGCACTACTTAGCTCAAATCAAATCAGTTCTTCCCTGCTGATAGTATATTGTTTAGGTGTGGTTTTCTCAATCTGCATGCCTTTAGTGTAAACTTTAGAAATTCAATTTTCATAACGCATGGAGAGTGCTGGGATTTACTGTAAGTATACATTCTTCTGAGCATGCATCATAGTTTCTCATTTACATTCCGATTTCCGATTTCCCTCTTGTTTTACAACTTAAGGTCAAAAAGGAAATTGGGACTGGACGGTAGACGTGCTTTTGTGTTAAGATTAATTTTCAAATGATAACCTAACTCTAAAATTGGGACTGAATTGAGCAGGGCGATTAAAAATAATTGGTATAAAAAGAACCTTGTTTATGGGTGCTTAAAGCCCTCAATGTTTGATTTACTTGCAAGTGAGAGAGAAACGACCCTATGATAGAGCCAAGCCAGGATTTCTTACATACTACTGGTTCTTTATTTTTAGGCGATTAACTACTTTTCAGTGAGTAATATGGGTAGCCATATTTATACGGTCTGGACTTCTTTAGTAGAGTGGGAGGTTTAGAGGGTGCCTTAGTCCTCAAGGAATAGGTAGCCGTATTTATACGATCCATACTTACTCCTATACCAGCTGAAAGTAGGTCCAACTAGTCGCAAGAATCGGGCCAATCTGCAGGAAAATACAGGCACCTAACATCTCGTTAATCTTTCCAAGATTGTATTTATCACCAACTAAAATTGACCAGATAATTCAGTCGAACCCTTACGACCATCACGTGTTGAGTTGGTGAAATTGAGGGTTTGAATTGCGTTTGTATTGTGTGAGTTTACTCCACATATTTACGTGCACTGTAGAACTAGTACCTCATTGAATATCGTGATCTAATCGGTTCTTTTGGATCGAAGATGACCGATTGGGTGGATATTTATTCGGACTTTGCGAATCTCTCGTTGAACCCTTCAAGAAGTACGTCTTCAAAGGTCCGGGCGTAACTTGGATCAACCTGGACTCATGACCCTCTTGAGCCCAGGATCACCCACTCTCGGGATGGTTACTCTCAAACCATTCCCTTTCTCTCTTCCCACCTCACCGAGGAAGACCTTCGCCTCGGTGAGAATATCTTGATTCATAAATCATCTTCTAATAAAGAACACATTGCCGATTTAGGACTTAAAGAAGATACAAGAAAAATGCCTCCAACGAAGAAAGAAGAGGAAGAAGAACAACCCGTGGACCCGATGAGAATGGTACTTGTCAGATTAGCTGCATCTGAGCAACAACATGCATTACTGAGAGATCCGTTAGGACAGCTAAATGTTGGGATCGAACCACCAATGGATGTTGTGTATAACCCCGGACAATACCAATTCGGAACTACTTGAGTCCGGCCGAACCCACTGTTGATTTTGAATTGAAGTCGCACTTTCTAAACCTGCTGTTGCACTTTGATGAGAATGTGACCGAGGAGACATATGCATTTCTAAGGGACTTTGAGCTTATTTGTGCTAACCTCAGACATCCTAATATTAGTGAGGATTATATTAGGCTCACAACCCTTCCATTTGCCCTTGGTTGCAAAGCTGATGATTGGGTAAAGAACTTGGGAGTTACAGTCACCACTTATGTCTAGTTCAAGGACTTGTTTTTGAAGAAGTTCTACCCGTTGAGTAGAACTAATATGCTGAGGATGCGCTTTACGAGTTTTTCCCAGTTACCCCATGAAGCATTTTGTGATGCTTGGGAAAGATTCAAGGACATCCTGCTGAAGTGTCTCTGTCACAATTTAGATGATAACATCTTGGTACAGTCATTCTTCACTGGTCTCAACCCTGAGACGCATGGTTTAATGAGCGCTGCCCGTAGAGGCAGCTATACATCACGAGGAGTGAATACTGTCTGGAAGGTATTCGAGCAGATGGCTGAAACTAGCCGCTCATAGATGGCCAGTAGGGCCTATACATCGTCCCCCAGTTCACTCTCATTTGGAGGGGGAAAATCAGCTGCAGTCGATCTCTCTCAGGACGTGATCCCTAGCATGGGACTCCTCACGGACAAGCTTATTGTAGTCGAGAGGATTGACAGGAGAATTGATGAATTAGATCGGAGCGTCTCCAAGATTCCAAAGCAAATGGAGGAATTGACTGATAGGGTATCTAAGATAAAGATACCTGCCATAACTGCACCCTCTGCTCCCGTATACCGAGTTCACCATATTCAGGAGCAGTTGGTGTCAGGACAACCCTAGTCGTGGGAGCATGACCAGCCCTATGCCCACTCTTTCCAGCAACTACCTCCATTAGCAGATACAGTTCAGAAGTAGCCTCCACCGGTTTGGGAGGTGAATGGAGTATGGTATACTCAGGACCCTGCCAGGCAGGGAAGTACAGGAGACCGACAGACCTACCAGCGTCCCCTGAACTTTCACAACACCGCATTCACCTCTGCACCACCTCTTTCACAGCAGAGCCCTGGACACCAGCCACCCCAGCAGCAACGGTATCAGTACCAGCAGTATGGCCGATAGGGCCATTACCAAGTGGGTCAACAGAGCCCGTAATCTCAGCAGATACCCCAACAGCAACAGCAGAAGCAGTACCCTGGCCAACAGGGCCAGTATTCCCGTTCTTCTTCCCAGTCGTATCCCCTTCCTTCTTCGTCTGGTCCCCTGGACATACAACTGCAGATACTCGATGAGCTCCGTTCCTACAAGAACAAAATTCATGACTTATGGGTGGATGTCAACCACCTGTCCAGATGGCGAGATGAGCAGACTGCACCCTCTACCTCGATCCCAGCCCAAGTTCAGGCTAACCCCAATAGCCTTAACCGATCTAGTTCTCAGCAACACTTTAGTCAGGTATACTATTCAGCATCTCCTAGATCTGAACATGAGATTCTTTCGTGTGACGAGGCTAACCACATGTCACTCAGGAGCGGAAGGAGCGTGACTGTACTTGACCGGACAAGGGACACGAGGAGGGGCATCTCTGGAGCTCTATCTGAGGAGTCTTCAGAGGACGAGGAGGAGAGGCATCATATTTCGGAGCCCCATCAACACTATTCGAGGATATCTACTCAGGGAGCTGAGAGGAGGTGGAGAGCACATATGCAGCATCGACAACATGGATATTCTTCTGAGTCTACGGAGGACCCTGCATCTCCGGTTGTGGCGGATACCACTCCAGCTTCTATTCCACAACTTATAGTAGATAGTCTAGATTTTGATTTCATATTGCATCAAAAAGATTCTTGTATGAAGAACTCTGTTTTAGTTAATGCCAAGAATGATCTTTCAATTCATGATTCAGACTCTTCATCTTCTATTTCTCTAGCTTCAATCCCTTTCCCCCGTGCTCTTATGGCAGGAAAGCGCATAAAAGAGATTCAAAAAGATGATCTAGATATGGCACTATTTTGTAAAGAAAATATCACTGTAAAGGTGCCATCTGATTAGTATGTGGCTAACCATCTTGCATTCCAAAAATACCTTAAGGTGAGATGCACACCTACAAGGGCTAGTAGGAAGAAACAGAACCAAAATATAAAGACACATGACTTGTTAGTAGCCACAACTTATTGTCTCAAGAATCAGACTTTGCCAAGGAAAAAGAGAGACATGGGTGCTCACTATGTGGAAAGTCGTATTGACGACATTGTGTTTACATGCACACTCTTGGATAGCGGTTCTTCCATCAACTTACTCCCCTTAGCATTGTATCAGAAATTGGAGTTGGGACCACTTCGCAAATCTAGAGCTTTACTCCAATTCGCATATCATTCAGTGAAGAGACCTAAGGGAGAAGTGAAGAACGTAGTTATCTCGATTGAGGGGCAGAACTATCAAGTTGACTTCACCGTCTTGGACATGGAGACCAACAATCATTGGAGAGAATCTCAAATTATTCTCGAGTGGCCTTTCCTCAGACCCACAGGCGCAACTTTTGATTACGGTAAGGGAATGATGAAGTTCCGTTCTCCAGGCGGAGAAGTAAACCTTGAGATGAAGCAAACCAAGTGTCAGCGACCTAATTCAGAGGGTAGCACAGAGTATTCATCTTCAGAGGCAGATTGCAGAAATATTAGCACATATGGGATTTAGGGACAGATTCCTTTAGGACAAAGCAAGTCCCTTTCATCTCAAAAGGGTATAGTGGATGATGCAGTTTGCCAGGTGTTGTCTAATCTTGTGAGAGATGCATCTACCTATTCCCATGATGACATAGAGATCCATCTGGATCTGTCAGTTTCATCCCCTTCGGAACGATCATGGGACATAGATGATGAGTCGGACGCGGCTTTGGCCGAACTATCGCGTTTCTTTGGCGATCCGACTCCCCATACTTTTGAGTTGGTGGAGAGTACTACTCAACTTAGCACACCTTCATGCAGCACATAACCAGATTTAGTTCAACCATATTTATTTGATGATACCACATTGCTAGAACTGAAATCACTACCTCCTATACTCAAGTATGCCTTTCTTGCGGGATCCAAAGAGAGATATCCTATCATCATTAGCTCAGACTGGCATTAGAACATGAGTCTAGGTTGTTAGAGGTCTAAGAGAAGAACCGAAAAGCAATAGACTGGACAGTGTCAGATCTCGTGGGGATCAACCCCGCTCTCTGCTCGCACCACATTTTTACTGAGGATAATGTGAGACCTTCCCGTGAGTTCCAAAGGATACTTAACTCCAATCTACGGGAAGTAATGAAGAAAGGGATTGAGAAATGGTGCAAAGAAGGGTTTATATACCCTATTTCTGCTCCAAATGGTGGCCCCTATTCATGTTGTCCCGAAGAAGTTAGGAATTCATATGGTCACCAACGAGGAGGGGGTAGAGATCGCGACACGAGTACCCACATCGTGGCGTGTCTGTGTTGACTACAGGCGTCTAAATGCCGTGACCAAGAAAGATCACTTTCCCTTGCCTTTTATTGATCAGATCTTGGAGAGACTCGCAGGGAAAGAGTTCTTCTATTTTCTTGATGGGTACTCAGGCTAAAACCAGGTAACTATAGCCCCCAAGGATCAGGAAAAGACCACATTCACATGTCCATTCGATACTTATGCTTTCAGACGCATGCCATTCGGGATCTGTAATGCTTCGGGCACATTTCAGCGGTGCATGATAGCCATATTTACCGAGATAGTGGGAGATTTCCTGGAAGTGTTCATGGATGACTTCTTGGTCTACGATGATTCTTTTGATACATGTTTAGCGCACTTGGACTTAGTCCTCACGAAGTGTAGAGAGGTGAATCTGGTATACTCCTGGGAGAAGAGTCACTTTATGGTGACGGAGGGTATCGTGTTGGGGTATGTCATTTCCAAAAGAGGAATGGAGGTTGACTCTGCCAAAGTGGAGGTGATCAAGAAACTCGATCAACCTACCAACGTGAAGTCAGTGCGTTCTTTCTTAGGGCATGTTGGATTCTATAGGAGATTCATTCAGGATTTTTCAAAGATCACCTGCCCACTGACAGAGCTCTAAGGGAAAGACATAGAGTTCGTTGTAAATCTCAAGTGTCTGGAGGCCTTTGATCTCTTAAAGAGGAAGATTTGTACCTCGCCTATCCTACAAGCTCCTGACTAGTCTCTCCCCTTTGAGAACATGACTGATGCTTCAGATTTCGCTATAGAAGCTGTGTTAGGATCAGTGTTCACTAAATCGGCCAAACGAGCCGCATATGCAACCGCATATGCAGCCGCATATGCCTTTGCGGCATGCAGACCGCACCGATTACATGAATCAGTGCAATAAGCGCCCTCTCCGCATATGCGGCCCACATATGCCCTGCATAAACTGCATATGCCCCGCATACTGCTCCAGCAGCTCCAACTTTTCAATCTTCTCATTCAGGTCCTTAATTTCGTAACTCTGTCTCTTCCTTCATTCAATTGTAAGAATATGACATGCATTTATATACAATTCCAACACATTATACCCTTATGTATATGCAATGTTTAATATTTTTCTCATGTATGGATTTCACGATTATATGCAATGTATCGTTGAATATTTTTTATATATGCCGATTGAGGTCTTGCTCATGTAGTGCATGTATGTGTATTGAAGCTTTGTTATTACGAATCATATAATGTGTAAAGTTTTATGGTAGATGTTTTTTTGTGATTAAATATGAGGCAATTAAAAGCATATATACACACCCATTTAACATCAATTTTTAAATTAAAAATTAGAAAACCGTAGAACCACATATACCCCGCATATGCCCCCGCATACTGCTTATTCAATATTCAGTGACCAGTCCGAACGCATACGCATACCGCTTTCCTGAACCTTGGTTAGGACAACGACGAGAGGGGATCCCATTTGTGATCTACTATACGAGCAAAGTATTAGATCCTACACAGAAGAATTATATAGTGACTGAAAAGGAAATGCTCGTGGTAGTATGGGCCCTCGAGAAGTTCATATCATATATTTTGGGCTCTAAGGTGACAATTTACACTGATCACACAACTATTCAATATTTAATGGAAACGAAGGACGCGAAGGTGCGTCTTCTTAGGTGGATTTTACTCCTTCAGGAATTTGATTTGGAGATAAAAGATAAACCTGGAGTGAAGAATGTTGTGGCTGATCACCTTTCTCGGATTGAACTTAAGGATTCTCCTGATTATGAGAGGATTAGAGAGACCTTCCCAAACGAGTCAATTTGTGTTATTGACTCACTCCCGTGTTATGCCAACATGGTGAACTATCTTGTCTCCAAGCAGGTTCCCCATGGTTGGACTAGGAGCATCATTGATCGACTGAAGTCAGATTCGAGAAGATACCATTGGGACGACCCTTTCCTTTTCTTTGAAGGATCAGATTGTGTTTGGAGAATGTGTATTCCTCAAGAGGAAAACCAGAGTGTACTCACATATTGTCATTCACTTGAGGCTGGAGAACATCATTCGAGAAAGAGAACTGCTCACAAAGTACTTCAATGTGGATTGTATTGACCACCCTGTTTAGAGAATCTATTGATTTTGTATGGTCGTGCCCGATTTATCAAAGGATGGGAGGGACAGTTGGACGGAGAAAAGAGATGCACATGCAACCGATGATTATTTGTGATGTTTTTGATGTATGGGGCATAGATTTTATGGGTCCCTTTCCCAACAGCCAATGACATGAGTAGATATTGTTGGCGGTTGATTATTTATCCAGGTGGGTGGAGGCTATCCCAACCCGAACCGCAAACAACAAGACTGTATGTAAGTTTGTGAGAGACCATATTATTGCTAGGTTTGTGGTGCCAAAAGTTTTGATATCTGATGGGGGTAGTCACTTGTGAACCGAGATATGAGATATTTAGCTAAGCACTATGGATTTGAGCACATAGTTACTAGCCCTTACCACCCACAGTCCAACTGCATGGCAGAGATTTCGAACAGAGAGGTGAAGAATATTTTGCAGAAACTGGTTCGTCCCGATAGGAAGAACTGGTCCCAGCTCTTGGACCAAGTTCTGTGGGCTTATAGGACAACCTACAAGACACTATTGTGTACTTCACCATTTAGAATGATCTATGGCAAGCCATGCCATTGTTGGACATGCGAGCCCACGGCAAGCCATTATGCAATAAATGTTATTACAAACATAATTCCCTGATCTAAAATGAAGAACAAATAATTTGCATAATAGGTCCCTTAGTACAATTAGGGTTATGTACCATGGCCATCTTGATGATCATACAGCTGTTGATTCAACTGTTGAATCATAGAGGCTGGTGCTTGGATGAATATCTAAAGAGTTAGAATGAGGACTCATCAAGCATCGTCAAATGATTGTTAAGAGATGATCTCCAGCCTGAGTAGGAGATGGCAATCCTTATCTCTAAAGGCTGATATCTGACCGACCTCTTGATGCATGTCCTCTGCATAGGAATAGAGATTCGGAGGTGTCAGATTAATTAGGTCAAAGAGTTGACTTAACAAGATCGAGATAACCAAAGTCCTATATCGTATGCTGTCACGATACATGCACGCATCCTCTGACCGGAGACAGATGTGTTACTATGTGTCTGAGTATGTTCATTTGGCAGACCAATAGGTTGATGACCTAACCAAGGTCTATACACCGGCGTGCTGGTGTGCATATAAGGGCATATGAGTAATACGATCTCTCAAAGGGATCATACAGGTTCAGTAATTGAACCGGAAGACATGAGCTCACTCATGATATATTGGGAAGAATCAAATTCTGTGCGCACAGTCGTCTCGCTTTGGAAGCTTGACTGAATTTGTAGGTTTGATGTATACATTTGGAAAGTATATGATCAAGACCTAGGTCCGATATATGCTTTTGGAAAGTATATGATCAAAACCGACTCCCAATGATCGAATGAGAAACTTACTGATAAAACCATGAAGTTGACAGTATAAAGTTGTTCCAATACTTTGGGTTTATTCTGAGTCTTCCAGTATGCAGGATGTATAGGTATTGGGAATACCTGAGGGTGATGTGATCATAAACGATTGTATAACCATGACGCTTCCATTCCTAGGGAGTGATGAAACGGGTCTGGATTTTAGTGACTCCTCTCTGTAGAGAAGTAATCTGATCTTGGTCCAAATGTTGGACATTGATCTGAATGTGATTCAGATGCAATGAGAAGATTAGATTTGCAGTCTTGATTTAATCAAGCATCTATGGGAGGCCCGCGATCTGGATTTGAGATATGATCTCAATATCCAAGTCACTATACGTGGAACAATACAATCGCCCTGTCCTTATCTCCAAGTATTCGCGAAGAAAGCGCATTATCCTTGAAAGAGTTCATGGATAATTCTATTGTTGATAAATATATCCGAGCATTAAGAAAATAGATAATTAAATGTGATTTAATTATCATGATTAATATGAATTCGATTCATATTATAAAGAGAGCTATCTTAGATAATTAAATGTGATTTGATTGTCAAAGATGAAAATAATGTGAATGTGATTCATATTATTTGGGCACATGAGAATAGAGACCCAAGATGATTAAATGTGATTTAATTATCTTGGATATGAATAATGTGGATAACCCTATCCATATTAATCATATATATTATAAATGTGATTTATAATATATAAGAGAGAACTATTTGTAATTTACATTTATTAATTAAATGTTGATGTGAATTGGATTCACATTGGACATTAAATTGAAAATGTAATTTACATTTTATTTTGGGTTGTGAATGTGATTCACAAATTTCCAATGATATGATTGCAATGTTCATAAAATAAATTGGATTTATTTTTGTGAAGTAATATACAAAAAAAGTTATTGAAGATATTAGAGAGAATTATGAGATAATGCAATCTCATACAATAGGAGAGGCATCCACCTTCCATATAGGAAGAGTGGACGGCCACAATTCCCATGAGGAATGTGGTGGCCGTCCACCCTCCTTATGGAAGGAGGCTTGCCTCCTTTCCTATTTCTCTAATTAAGATTGATTTGATATAAATCAAATTATATTCTATATATATTTGATTTTTATTAAATTAATTGTTGTTGGTTTTTTACCAACAAAATCTTAGCCATTTAAAGAAACACAATCAATGAGGACCATTGGATTTGTGTTGTCCCATGGATTGAGATCCATGGATCCCAAAATGCTATAAAAGGAGAGGCACCCCTTTGCTCTTCTTTACACAACAAGTGAGACAACGAGTCTCTCTCTCTCTCGCTTTCTCATCACACGCCTACTCTCTCCCTCTCATGTGTCCGTCCACCATGGATGCCCTAGAGAGGTTCTCCATCACCGCGACGTCGTCGTTATGCTGCCCGATGGTTTGCTCGTGGATCTCCGTCTCCGTCGGTGTGTCTCGCTCGTGAAGAAGGCTTGGGATCTCGTGTGTCGAGATCAGGAGATCCACTGCTTGGATCATCAACATGGATTGCGAGAAGCACGCGGTTCATCCCCGCGCTCGCAAGCGTCTCCTCCACCGGATCGGACTTGAGACAGGAGGTCTCTTCGTTTAGAGACTCGATCGCAACCACACTTCAAGAGGTAATCCTACTTGTTTGTGGTTTAGATGAAACAATCTGAGAAGTGTTCTTGGATCATGTGGTTTCGTTGCAAGAAAAATTTTTAATTTCCGCTGCATAGAACAACTAGTGCGACTAGTCGTTCTTCGTCGTATTCAATACGATGCTCACGCTTCCATGATGCGCTTGAGGATCTAACCATATCCTTCGGCCATTTGCCCGCAAAATTGATTCATAAATCCAAATGGGCAATTAAGAAGTTTAATTGGAATTGTCACCTAGGGAAGCTTTGTCGAGACTTGAACTTGAACGAGCTTGTGGAAATCCGAAACAGGGCATATGACAACAATTTGATTTATAAGGACAAAGTAAAGAGATGACATGATCGGCACATTAGGTGCAGAGACTTTGTCCCTGGACAAAAGGTATGGTTGTTCAATGCCAGGTTGAAGATGTTCCATGGGAACCTCAAATCTAAATGGACGGGTCCCTTTGTTGTTAAGAAAGTGCATGGGAATGGAAGTGTAGAGATAGTTGATCTCACAGGTGGTGCACAATCTCATGTGGTAAATGGACAACTGTTGAAGCATTTTGTAGATTCGAAAGAGCAGTTAGACCAAGTCGAGGTCATCAACTTTATGCAGAGTGAGAACAGAGCAAATACATCATATTACTCTTCATGATGATGCAATATCCAGATTCAGCATCTTAGAAGATTCAATCACTCTTGTACATTCTCCCTTCTTTGTATATTCTCCAGATCACATCGGTTCTCACACTTACTCCTGTCATATACTTAGGCTGACCAAAGCCTAAGTATAGGGGGAACCGATGCCCACCATGTGTATATACTCATCCATTTCTCCTTTTGACCTCGTTCGCCCCATTTTTGCTCTTTTTCTACACTTAGGCTGACCAGAGCCTAAGTATAGGGGGCAGATCGACTTCTATACTTTTAATAATTTTTAGTCATCCTACGCTTAGCACGAGCTATGTCTTTTTTCTCGCTTCTTGTGCTCTGAGGACATAGCACATGCTAAGTATAGGGGGGCGTGTGTATATTACATATATACTTCACCCATAGCTTGTACTTTCACGTATTTTTGTATATATTATATAATATTTATGGGGTGGGTAAAAAACCTTTAAAAAAACCTTATGAAAAAAACTTTTGAATTTTCCCCCTTATTTGCTTTAAAAACCTTTTAAAAAAAGGTCCTCTCTTATTTACCTGCCTTTTCCAAAAAAAACCTTTAAAAAACCTTCTGAAAACTTTTGAAAATTTTCCCCTTATTTGCTTTTAAAAAAACTTTTTCAAAAAAGGTCCTTTTTATTTACCTGTCTTTTCAAAAAAAACTTTATTCTTTTCCTTTGTTTAAAAAAATCTTAAAAAAATCTCAAAAAACTAGCTAATAAGTTGGTTTAATCCCTGACACCTTCACATTCACACAAGACTTGTGAAGTTCAAGAACACTTGGTTTATGAGGTCTTGAGATTTTGAGTTAACCCGGCTTAGTCATTAGGGTCTTAATTATTCACATTTCCCTAATTTGAAAGATTTGTGTGCTATATTGCATGCTTAGTCTCTACCTTAAGAATATGATCAACACCTCACATACGCGATTGCAGTTATGATGAGATGGGTTGAAATTTCACTTGAGGAACTGGGATGAGGGATTTGAGTTTGGATTTGATTTGATAATGCTCGAGGATGGGATAAAATCAATGAAGGCTTCAAGAAACCTGAGTGTCAGCACCTTTAGCCAGTATGAGAACATGGTTCTTGTACTATTTCTTGACATTTACTTATGTGCTAGGGTGTGATGAAATCTAAAAAAATTATTGACCAGTGTGCGCCAACTCTTGGTAAAAGCAGTGGAGCTAGCCAAAAAGCAAAGCAAAAAAATATCAATGTTGAAAGAAAAGCTCTCACCATACAAAGTCAAATATCAAAGAGCTTCCACCAAAGGCGAGCACACCCAACCATTTCAAAGTGTCCACTTGGACCACCGCTATTAGGACTAGGAGTCGGGCTTGCACCAAAAAAGGGTTCTGCATCGTAAATGCTACAAGTCTGAGTGTAGAAGGTATGATAGATACTCAAAAAAGGCACACCCCGGTGTACTCCCAGGAAAACAAGTGCAGACGACTCCAACTTCTCTTGACGGACATACTGATCAACATCCAAAAATATGTGCTGAGTAGTAAAGCACTTGAGAGAATCCTTGTTCCAATGAGAGGGAGAGAAGAAATGACATAATCCTATGCCCTCCATCAATCGACCTTCCATCTACACTTTTAAGTCTGAAAACTAAAGAGACAGTAGATTGGGTGCAAGAAATGGTTTATTCCCTAGTGTTGAGGGTCGGGTTCTTAGGACAGTCTCTTGGACTGGAATCTTGGGTGATGTTACGATTCTACTCTTGTAACTGCAGTCAACACTTAAGTCATATCCTTACTATATATGTATACAAAGAGAGTATGATGATTAGGAAAATTGGATACCTTTTGACTAGAGCTTGGTTCATCTTATAATTTTAGGATCTCTAAAACTGAGAGTTCTTGAATGGATCAAGTCTTATATTCACATGCACAGTTAGAGGATATTCCAACTTATTCATTCTTTATTTGCTCGAGGACTAGCAAAGTTTAAGTATAGGGGGTGATGAATCCATGACATCATCTCAATATCTTGATCTTAGCAAAATCCCTTAGTGGCATCACAAATAAATGTATATAAAATAAATAAATTAACAAAATGACTATTGTAAATAAAACACACTAATTATTGTATATCAGATTATATAAAATAAATTAACAATAAAAAGCCGCAAAATTAAAGGAGTTTTTCACATGTAAATAACCCAAAACTTCATGCATTTTTAATAATTTCATTTCAACTCTTTTTTGACTAATTCTTTCTCTAACTTGTTCATAAAAATGTATACAAAAATATGAAAATGCAAAATAAATTTCATCTCAAATAAATGCTCCTAGATCTCAAAGAGAAAAGGCTGTAAAGTCTAACTTCCAGGCCAAATTCCCGCTTTGTAGGAACTCAAATTCACCAAACTCATTTTTAGTTCAAGTTAGAGAATTATCTATCCAATGGAAGTGGTTTCATTAAAATCGAAGCTCATTTGCAAAAGTTGAGTTTTGAGACCTAGATGTACATTGTATATATTCATTCTTTCTTCATTTTTATTTTATCTTTTTTAATTAATGAAAAATCCAAAAAAATTATTGTTGTGTTGTATCTTTATTCTAGTATTTTATTGTATTTTTTGTTGTAAATATCTCTTATTGAAAAGATAAAAAATATAAATTAGAAAAGCAAACAAAAAAATGTACATGTTGTATGTCTTCCTTTGTAAACTGTCCACTATTTTTTCTTCTTTATATTTTGTTGTATTCTAGTAGCCTACTTTATCTTATTATTTATCTTATTATTTAATTTTCATTCTCTACAATAACAACCATTCAACTCCATCATTCCACCATATTTTCTAACATCTAATTCAACCCTATTATTTTATTTACCTCCCATCCACCACTTTAATAATTTCTCATATTTTCTCTTTATATACATCTCACCCTCCTCATTTTGCACTTGATCCATCTTTATGTGAGGAGAACCTAGTTCCCATAGTTGAATCGGTGACAGCGACGCAACTGCGGTCGAGCAACGACAACCATCTCTCCGGTGAGATCCGTTGGCTTCTTGGCCAACATTGCAGCCACACCCGCGCGCTGCTCGAGCTCATCGCTCGCCAGTGATTCGAGCGAAGATCGTGCTCCTCGAAAGCACATCATAGGCACCCACGTTCATCGTAGGTAAGTTCTCTTTTTATCATTCGACATTGTTTATATTTTTACATTTTTTTATCTTGCCACATTACTACCTAAATAGCTCCATTTGTTCATCATCTTTACCACCATCACCACATCTTTTCTTTTTTCCACATCATGTGCATCCCCTGATTAACAAAACAAAAAAAATAAAAAATTAAAAAAAGTTTCTTATTACAACACTAAAAAAATTCAAAAAATAAAAAAAGCTGCAGCGCCACGCCACCCCTCCCCCTTCTTCCACGGACAGCGGTGTCGCCTATCGCCCCCCGCTCCTCCGGTGCCCTGCCACCTGCGCCGCCGCACAGCAGCCCGTAGGGCGGCCTCCAACCGCACCTCCTCAGCAACTTGCTTCTCCGAGCCACGTCGCCGACCAACACAGTCCGTCAACCGCCCTAGCATCCCTCGTCAGTCGCCCCAACGTCCCTCATCCACAGCCCACAGCCTCTCTGCTACACGGAGCTGCGTGCTGCCCCTAGCCACCGTCCTCTTGCCATGTCCCCCTTCCCCCCTCGACGGACATGGGCGACGTTGCCCGACCCCACGCTTGTGCGCCCTAGCCGTCTGTGCCGAAGAAGAAGAAGGTCGTTTGATTTTTTCATTTTTTATGCAAATTGCATCTTTATCCTTTTATGTTTTTGTAATTACAAAAAGGTCCCTGTGCGTGCTTTTATGTTGTTGGTTTTCATTTCAGTTTTGCAAGGATAACCCTATGTTTGTGCACTAATTTGGACCTATATTTTGCATCATTTTATTTAATGAAAAATGTCTTGATGTTGAGGAACTAATTTTCTACCACTTGGATATTTATTTATACTTTATGGCTTTTGGGTAATTAATTAAAAATGTTTAACTGAAATATTGCATATTTTACCCATTTTGAGCACTTCAATTTATATTTCTCTCACAGTTGCTTGAAAAATTCCACAAAATTCAGAAATGATGCCTTGAATTGTATTTGAATTACGATCCAAATTTCATCGAAAATAGAGTTGTCTTGTGCCTGCAATAAATTATAAAGTGTTTTTTATAAATGATTTTTAATTAAATCACACACATTATTTTTGCAAAATTTCAACTCTATTGGATTGTTCATATAAATACCATTTTGAGATAATTCGAACTCTGGATAAATTACTATTTTGAATTTATTGGGAATTAATTTTTCACCGTCACTCTGTTTTCACTAAAAAATCCATAAAAAATTCAATTTTGTCGAAATAATTCCAAAAATATTACTGTAGTATCCTTGCATCATGTTTTAATTCCAGTAAGGTTTTCATAATTTTTGCATTCTGTTTGTGTGAAAAATTGCTAAAAAACCCATAAAAAGTGTGTATTTTTAATTGTTACATTATAGTTAATAAAATTCTAAAAAATATGTTTTGTGTTCCTCACTGGATAAGGCTTTTAGAAAAAATACAATTTCGGTAAATTGGATTTATTTCATATTAAAATTAATTTGGGTAGGTTGTGTGCTTTCTTAGTGTCTTAATTCACTCGCATATTGCATATTGTACTCATTTCGCATAAAAAATGAAAAATTTCGTGTGGAAACCTAGACCTAAGTTTTTGAATTAGCCCGACGTTGTTCCTTTGCCTCCCTCTGTTCGACCCCGAACTTGCCCGAGATATAAATTCAAGCCAAGACACTCTTCACGGAGATCTTCTCTCGGTTCTGACTGATTCGCTAAGTATACATACTACAACATGTGCAAATTATATATCGTATTTAGTGATTCGTCAACCAGCTCACCAGTATATAGACCTTGCTTAGGCCATCAACCTATTGGTCAACCAAATGTACATACATAGACATATAGTAACACATCTATCTCCGGTCAGAGGATGTGTGCCTATATTGCGACAACATACGATGCAGGACTTTGGTTACCTCGATCTCTTCAAGTCAACTCTTTGACCTAACTAATCTGACACCTCCGAATCTCTATTCCTATGCAGCGAACCTGCATCAAGAGGTCGGTCAGATATCAACCTTTAGAGATAGGATTGCCATATCCTACTCAGGCTGGAGATCACATCTTGACAATCATTTGACGGTGCTTGATGAGTCTTCAATATAACTCTTTAGATATCTATCCAAGCACCAGCCTCTATGATTCAACAATCGAAACAACATCTTTATGATGTCAAGACAACCATGGTACATAACCCTAATTGTACTAAGGGACCTATTATGCAAATTAGTTATTCTTCATTTCAGATCAGGAATGATATTTGCAATAACATTTATTGCATAATGGCTTGCCGTGGGCTCGCATGTCCAATAATCTCCCACTAGCCCAAAGAGCCACTAATAGTCTAATCATTTAAACTCATACTCATGTGACAATCATAGGCTATTTAGAGAAATAGCTAGGTAAGCTGATCAGTCACTTTGTTCCCAAGAGACTACGCCAAGTCCTTTTACAACACTTGCATATCTCGTTGAAATAGTGCTCGCATCCAATGCGAATGTTGCATCTTATGTAACCAATACCCAATATTATCAGTTATAGTGTCCTTGACACTACAACTCAATTATTAGTATAACCAGTATGTCATTTTCATTATCCTTATTAAAATACCCTTATTTCCGGAGATCTCTATCTCCTAAGGTATCCACCGTTAAGACCTTTTAGATCAATATCTTTAAAGTCTTAATTTCTTGAAGATAAGACATTGAGATCACTATCTATCAGTCTTGTCATCTTTGAAGATATTGTTATTACTGCAATTAAGTGTTTTATCTCCATAGTAGGATTATCAACAATTTACTACTCCCACTGCATGGTAGACATCTAGCTTTTGTACACATCTAGCATACACTCGGCTTCTCATAATTGATGCACAAGTGCAAGCAGTTTTAGCATTCACTTCCTCAACTCCTTGAGGTGTTATTCCTTCAGATAGGTTAGTACCATATCTTAAGGGAAGGAATCCTTCCTTGAGATTTTTCAAGAATGAAATATGTCCAAGGTGTACCACAAATGTGACAGTTCCAATACCCTCTTCTCTTTGCTTCTGAACAACTTCAGAACCAAGATCATACTCAAGTTATGGAATAGCCAGTCTATAAAACACTTACTATTATCCTTATATCATTCCAAATCATTAGGATATCATCTACATTTAGCATAATGAACACAATGGCACTCCTACTAAGCTTCACATGGTTCATCAAGATTCTATCTGAAATCTAACATTTATAATTTCGTCAAATCTAATGTTCCAACTACAAGAAGATTATTTGAGTCCATAGATGTAGTTCATTAAGCTTGCACATCTTACTTTCCTCGACCATGAAGCCTTGGGGCTACTTCATATGAACATCCTCGAAGAGGTATTCATAGAGGAATGCAATCTTGACTTCCATCTCATAGATGTCAAAGTCACGTTGTGTAGTTATAGTCAGCAATAGTCTGATGGGTTTAAGCATGGTCACTGAAGAGCAAGTCTCATCAGAGGCGATGTCTTTTGTTCGATGTGTATCTTGTGAATACGAAACGTGCTTTGAAGGTCTCTACCTTCTCATTAGGTTCCCTCTTTCTCTTGAAGATCCATTTACACCTTAGTAAGACCATATAGGTGGATCCTCGAGGTTCCACATACAACACTTGTATATGAAGTCTACTTTAGACTTTATTGCTAACATCCATCTTTCCATATCATGATTTTCCGAAGCTTCATCACATGAAGTAAGATCATTGTCAGATTTCTCTAACACATGGAAATTCATCTTCAAACTCATTTGAAGATGTGTGTGTGTTTCATCTGTAATTATCCCTTTAGTTTCCAATTTCAGGAGCCTCATTATCACCTCAAGATATACACCTTGGAAACTAATAAGTAGTTATGCTAGTATTCGTCATTGATCAAATCATGTCACCCATGATCCAATTGTATCTCCCTACAACTCTATTGAGTTTAGGTGTATTAGAAGGAGTGAGATAGAAATGATATTTCCATTTCCATAAGGTATACCTTGAATTTATCTAATATGTACGCTTGGTTAGATCAAATTCATCTAATCTTCCTTGAAACTTTGGTCCTAAACCAAAATTGTGAAATCTTTGAACAACTCAAAGGTTTCTCAGATGAAGGGAAGAAATCCATATCACCAATAATTCATCAAATGATAACACATATCATCAATGCTTATTGTAATACATATGATTCACATACATCAATATGTATGAAATCATGAATACCTTGGTATCTTACACCATTCTCGGAGAAGGGTACATTGGACAATTTCTACTTTTGAATACGATATTCATAAATATGTAAGCTTTGAACCTTTAGACAATTAAAGTTCAATATCTTACTAGTATATTGATCATATCAATAGATATATGTCCAAGACTTGATACCAGACCATTGTCAAATGATATTCATCCTCCTATTGATCTTTAAAGGGTTAAAATTTCAGTATTAGAAATGCTAATGAACTATTCATTAATATTCTAATTTAGTAGAGTCCACAAGATGCTAGATTACTTATCCGAAATATATCCATCATAACTCTTTATGATAGGTCTATTCCAGAATAATGTTCATTTCCAACATTTGAAAATAAAAAATAAATATAATCAAATATCTAGGTCATAGAATCATTCTCTAAGATTAATGGCTCTCCCACTGAAAATATGATGTTATCTATCCAATAGAGATTGTTGCAACGATTGCATCAATATCTATGTGGATGACTATTAAACCTTAAGATCAAAATTTCTGATCTTCTAAAACATATGCAATCCAGTTGAAAATGTCATCAGAATAATGAGATACAATTATTGGACTTCAATCTTATCTTATAAGCAAGTTCTTTCAATGATAAAATGTAGATGTAGATTATTTCGATGCACTATCCGAATCCTTCTCTAAGGATTCTAGATAGACTTGATAGTCATTCTATCAACACATCAGCTTGTTGCAGTATTGGAATTCATCAAACTCTTTAGATGTCATATAGAAGTTATATAAGTAAGGTCAACTCTTTGCATTTCCTTTTTACTTGGGTCCGACCTGCGCTTCCACTGCGCTCCGTTCATCTTTAAACAACCATTGCTTAAGATAAATGTGCTATTATGTTGAACTCAAAAGATTTCAATGTAAGAGTATTTCAACATTTATACATGCTTCATTTAATTCATACAATACGAATATTATGAAGATTCATGAATGAATTGAGTATAGACAGCAGAATAATGGCATTCATCATATCTACATCCATCTAAACTCTTAAATACTTTGGTCCAGGCATGTATTCAAACAATTTGAATATACCATCTCTTATAGAGCTACCATTCTGCATAATGCAGAGAACCATATCATTCATGATTAAATGTTGAGAGCACATATGTATGGCAAATTATCTTCTTCGGTTTTATAAGGATTATTTGACAATTATGATCTTCATCAACATGTCACTTTCAAAGTACATTTGATGAGAGATCAAGACTATAGAGACATACAAACCCTATGGTGATGTCTTATCGTCTGTTTTAATTGTCATTCCTCATCATTATGAGGAAACTTGCATATGCAACCACATACACTATGTGTCCAACTGCAAGTACAATATCTTGATCATGGATCCAATCCATGACATTTTACTGGTTTTTATTGAGTATAATAATGAGTGGGTTTAATGAAGGGTTATCTGAAATAAGAAATTTTTCATAAATACTTTACTTTGATTTAGGAATTTTTATATCAAAGTTGTCTTGCCTTTTCAATACTGAAAGTTCATTCCCTTAATCACTTTCAATGTAAAAGATATACTTACCATTATATCTCAGTAAGATCTGGGATCTCCTTTCTTATCCTTGTTACATCCCAATAATATGATAAACTGTAACTTAGATAAAAAGAAGCGAGAGCTCATTCCACTTTGCAAGTCCAACTTACATTTCCCAATTCAGTCTTTAACACCCGGACCCACCACCCAGAAGGTGATGTTGACCCGTTGTTAATTGGACCAACTTTCAACAAGCTTAATACTCACTATGCGCTATCCAATATCGCCCCAATAATACGAGGAACAAATACTAGGGTCAATACGCATACGCCCTTACTCTTTCGAGAAGCGAAAGGACCGATTCAGGTGAACTTCTATGAGGAGCTGTCACTTCGGACATGCGTCTCCTATATACAACCCATGGCGACGAAACCCTTCGCCTTGACGGGAGACCATGGATGTTACTTATGTGATCCTCCACCTCATATTCAAATTTTAGTTAATTATCATGAATCCTAATCATGTAATTAATTCTTCCAATAGAAATGCACATCTATTCATAATAGAGTGCTTTTAATTGGACATAATTAATATAATCATATTCAATCAATTATTAATCTAATTTAATCAATCAACAAACTTGTTTTTGTTACTTGAATGGATGGTATAATATCAAAATTTGTATTATTTGAATTTTAATAATTAGAAAAATGCATCATGATCTCTCAAACATCATTCGTTCCCTACCCGTTGTCATGACCAGTACCGACAGGAGTGGGACAAACCACACACGGTGCAACCTGCTATCCCAATGCTCCTCGACTAGGCACCATATCCGCCTCGGAAAAAAGAATGCCGAGTCAATCACTTTGTACTTGAGATGTTCATCGGTTTTTCAACCGAAGTTATAATATATAATATTCATCAAACCATTTTGATAATACTATAAGGAGATTTGATAAACAAATCCCCAATCTTATTTAGGCAACATGTTTTTGCATGTAAAAGTTTTCCAACAACTATTGTAGGATAAACTAGAGTTTTCATGGAAAACAATGTTTGTCGGAAATTTCATATTAACCAATTGTGATCAAGATCAACTATCTTATCATTTTGGTTAATGCAATGTCATTTAAGGAAATAATTATCATCTTTAAATATTTCATAAATATTTATCAATAATCATTTTAGAAAATTAACGATTAATTTCATTAGTTTATTTGAATGACAATCACAAGGTTCAGGATCAGCTTTGTTAATTTTCAGTAGTTACCCCGACTTACTAAAATCAACATAACTCGATTAATTTAAATCCAATTAACGCAAACTAAATTTATTTTGTGCGTCAATTTGATTTAAAATAGAATACAAGTGATAATTATGCATTTCCATGCATTTAGGACCCGTAATTAACTCTTTAATTACGTTACTAACCACCATTCCCGAAACAGTGGATATATGTTCATTAAAATGAGCATAACTAGAGTTATCAGATTCCAAATCACGCAAACTCCAATCCCATGGTTTCTTTGATTAATGGGAAACATTATTCCAGTGATATTTTCAGGTTTAAATATTTTAAACAGGGCCGAAAATTATCACAAAACATGGCTGCGAAAATAGAAATGCAATAAAATTTTCATGAACCCTAACGAGACCATATCTTCTTAGATTTATGGATCATATCGAAAACCTCCAACCTGTCTCTGATACCACTTGAAGGATATGGGGAAATCCTTAAGCGCATCACGAAAGCGTGATGATCGCATCCAATGCAATCGGAGTGACTAGTCGCACTAGTCGTTTGGTGCAGCGGAATTTAAAATTTTTAAATCATATGATGAAACCACATGATCCCAAGAATATTTCTTGGATCATTTCATCTAACCAAAAAGTATTAGAAATACGTTTGAAGTGTGATTGCGATCACTTGATCTCTAAAGCAAGAGATTCTCCTGACACAAGTCCGATCCACGAAGATGGCACTTGCGGGCGTGATGATGAGACGCGTGCTTCCCACAATCCATGATGAAGATCCAAGCCTTGAATCTCCTGATTTCGTGCAACGAAATCCGACGTCTTCTACTTGTGCTAGAGCCATCAAGGAAGACGGAGATCCAACAACACGACGGCGTAGCGACGATTGTAGTTCTCTCAAGAACTCATAATGGACGACCACTCTTAGAGAGAGATGGGGCGTGAGAATGAGAAAAGGAGAGAGAGCAACTTAATGTGTATTATTGAAGGTCTAGAGTTGGCCTCTCTTATATAGTAGTTTGGGAATCTATGGATCACAATCCATGGGACACACAAAATCAACGGTTAGATTGATTTGCGTTTTTAATCAATGGCTATGATCATTGTTGTTTAATAAAGCAATAACTTATTAATTTATATTAAATTAAATATATGTTGCATTATAATCTATATAATTTAACTTAATAAAATTAATTAACACAAGATAATAAAGAGGATAAAAACCTCCTCCTAAAAAGATGGGGCGTCACTCTTGAATAATTCACGGGTGACACCACTTCTCCACTAGGTGGATTTTTATCTTTTTTATTCTTATGAGATAATATTTGAATCATGATTGTGGTGCATTGTTCAGCCTCCTGATCACATAAATGGGTTCACCTTCAATAAAACTTTTATTGGCAATGGAAGAATAAAATCCACAAAAAATCCTGAATCCCTGACTCATATAGATTGCATTTGAACATATATTCCAAAATAGCATCTTTACATGCACTTAATTTAATATTTTTTACGGAGTAGCAGAATAATTCACTTTTCCTTTCACATATCATCTCACCCTTAATCGTTCATCTCACCCTTAATCATTTGTACCATACAATAATTGAGAATGTGCCCCCACCTTAATAACACGAAATAGATGTCGAGGTATGAAAAAGGACTTTACGCATAAACTAACTTCTATATGCATCTACTTCCTACAACTTCGTTGATTAAAGTCAATGTGCCATTTATTTCTAATTATTAAAGCTTTGATAGTGTGTTCCCTAAGACGGATTTTGAACCTTGTTTATTTTTTTTTAAAATTTCACTTTGAAATAGTTTGCTCCAAATCATAATCCAAGTAGAATTAAAATAAAGCTTCATTTGTGTTGAGATGTCAAATTTCCAAGATAGAATATAGCTCAATTGTGTTTCCTACTTCCATGTGTGTGGAGGATGTAAATAGTCAATTTATGTGTGGATGGACAAGGACGGTTGGTTCTTTTTCATTAACGGATTTGATTATCTAACATTATAAAAACGTAACATCTTTTTTGATTGAATTTATCCATTGAAAGTCACACATCTTTAGCAATTTGATAAAATCAAAGGTTAAAGTGTTTTTGATCAAATTATGACTATTAGAATTGACTACTAAACTATTTTTTAATCAAAGATATTTGTGTCTAGGAAATTTACTTGTTGGATTAAAATTAATTCTAATTAAGATTTCTAGTGGCATCGACGTTATTCTTATTATGATGTATATACTTAAGAATTAATATTCATAGCTATGTGAATTCTTAAAGTGTTTAATAATAGTCAAACTCTTATATAATTCATTTTGATCAAATGGAAAATTGAATGGTTTGTTATGACGCGTATGTTATACCATTAAAGGAAATAGAATAAATTTATGAACCTCGCATCACGGAAATGCAGGAAAAAAATAACAAACAATTTGCATATTTGAATTGCTCATCGTATAAACGCTAGTTTTAGCATAAAAAAATTTATGCAAAAGAAAACCATATACTTCAAGGAAACAATTTCCAAACATGGTTTCAAATACTTTTATGAATATTAGGAAGAGATCATGGTTACAACTTGAAGCGCGAGTCTCTAAAGCAAGAGGCCTCCCGAATCAAGTCAGATTTGTGCTCGACTCTCTTATGGGCATGATGATGAGTTGTGTTGCTTCACACGAACTTTGATGTTGCCTTTACGATCACGTTCAAGCAAAGATGATGAAGCTCCAAATTTCTTTGCATGAAATCAAACCTTCTTCAAGTATGCAGAATCCGGAGAAGGAGACGACCTTCTTCTCCATGAGGTCACGCCAAAGAAGATGAATGAGACTTCAATGTAGACGTCTAGGGCATGTAGAGGAGATGTGTATGAGAAGTAGTTTCTCAAGACTCTTCCCTTTGCTTGATTCTCAAGGCAATAAAGTAATTATCAAATGGACCAAGCATGCTCTTAAAAGAGAGACATTGCTCTCTTTATTATAGCAAGGGAGGATGTCTACGAAGAGTTTCATATTCATGTAGATGTGTGAAGGATATGGAGAAAACCTTAAGCGCATCACGAAAGCGTGATGATCACATCCAATGCGATCGGAGCGACTAGTCACACTAGTCGCTTGGTGCAACGGAATTTTAAATTTTTAAATCATATGATGAAATCGCATGATCCCAAGAACATTTCTTGGATCGTTTCATCAAACTACAAAGTATTAGAAATACCTCTTGAAGCGTGGTTGCGATCACTTGATCTCTAAAGCAAGAGATCCTCCTGACTCAAGTCCGATCCGCGAAGATGGCACTTGCGGGCACGATGATGAGACGCATGCTTTCCACAATCCATGATGAAGATCTAAGCCTTGAATCTCCTGATTTCGTGCAACAAAATCCAACGTTTTCTACTTGTACTAGAGCTATCAAGGAAGACGGAGATCCAACAGCACGACGGCGTATCGACGACTGTAGTTCTCTCAAGAACTCAAAGTGGACGGCCACTCTTAGAGAGAGATGGGACGTGAGAATGAGAGAAGGAGAGAGAGCAACTTAATGTGTATTCTTGAAGGTATAGGGATTCCCTCTCTTATATAGTAGTTTGGGAGTCCAAGGATCACAATCCATAGGACACATAAAATCAACGGTTAGATTGATTTGTGTTTTTAATCAATGGCCATGATCATTGTTATTTAATAAAGAAACAACTTATTAATTTGTACTAAATTAAATATATGTTGCATTATCATCAACATAATTCAACTTAATACAATTAATTAACACAAGATAATAAAGAAGATAAAAACCTCCTCCTAAAAAGATGAGGCGTCACCCTTGAATAATTCATGGGTGATGCCACATCTCCATTAGGTGGATTTTTATCTCTTTATTTTTATGAGATAAAATCCCATTATCTTTTAACCATTTGCAACAATATTTATTGCAAATATATTCGCTAAATTAATTCCAAATTAATTAGCGAATATATCAATCATGCCATTGAAAAAATGTGAATCATATTAACAACCCAAACAAAAATGTAAATTACATTTCCAATTAATGGTCCAATGTGAATCTAATTCACATCAACGATCAATTAGTAAATATTATTAAAAAATGTGCTCTCTCCAATATATTATAACATTTATTTATAATATAGATTGATATTATGGGTAGCATGGATAGTACTGTCCACATTATGCATTTCCCTGATAATTAAATCTCATTTAATTATCTTGGATAATCATTCTCATAATATAAATCACCTTCATATTATTCTTCATAATTAAATCTCATTTAATTATCAATATCTTGTTGCTTGGATACATAACTCATCAAAGGAATTATTCTTGAACTCTTTCAAGAATAGTGTGCTTTCTCTACACATACTTGGAGATAAGAACAGAGCGATTGTATTGTTCCATGTATAGTGACTTGGACATTGAGATCATATCTCAAATTCAGATCTTATGGACCTCCCATAGATGCTTGATTAAATCAAGTCTGTAAACTTAATCTTCTCATTGCATCTGAATCTCATTCAGATCAATGTCCAACACTTGGACTAATATCAAGTTACTTCTCTACTGAGAGGAGTCACTAAAATCTAGACATGTTTCATCGCTCCTTCGGAATGGAAGCGTCATGGTTATACAATCGTTTATGATCACATCACCCTCAGGTATTCCCAATACCTGTACATCCTGCATACTGGAAGACCTTGAATAAAAATGAGTTATAGATCTCTTTTAGACTGTAACCTTCAGGGTTTTATCATTAAGATTATCATTTTATCATTGGGATTTGGTATCGATCATATGCTTTTTAAAAGCATATATCATGCCTCTAATTTCTGTCAAGCTTCATAAGCGAGACGACTATGCAAGGAATTTATCGATCCCAATATCTCATGAGTGAGCTCATGTCTTCCGGTTCAGAAGTGAACCTGTATGATCCCTTTGAGAGATCGTATTACTCATATGCCCTTATATGCACACAAGCTCGCCAGTATATAGACCTTGATTAGGCCATCAACCTATTGGTCTACCAAATGTACATACTTAGACATATAGTAACACATCTGTCTCCGGTCAGAGGATGTGTGCATATATCACGACAGCATACGATGTAAGACTTTGGTTATCTCGATCTCGATAACTCAACTCTTTGACCTAACTAATCCAACACCTCTGAATCTCTATTCCTATGCAGAGGACCTGCATCAAGAGGTCGGTCAAATACCATCCTTTAGAGATAGGATTGCCATCTCCCACTCAGGATGGAGATCACATCTTGACAATCATTTGACGGTGCTTGATGAGTCCTCAATCTAACTCTTTAGATATTCATCCAAACACAAGCCTCTATGATTCAACAATTGAATCAACAACTTTATGATGTCAAGACAGCCATGGTACATAACCCTAATTGTACCAAGGGACCTATTATGCAAATTAGTTATTCTTCATTTCAGATCAGGGAATGATATTTGCAATAACATTTATTACATAATGGGTCGTCGTGGGCTTGCATGTCCAACAATGTATAGCATGGATTCCCTTGGTTAAAGAATAAATGGCTATTATTTAGTCCTTGATCCCCAAGTATGACTAGAATTATCTCCTTTTAATCACCAATTAAAATGATTAATAAAATAGGCAATAATTCAATTTAGAGTACAATCCATGGACTCTTTAATGTGGCGCCCTATGTCAATACACATGCCTTCCTCTTTCCATATATGGATTGAGGTTATTACTTATTTATTAATTTGATAATTCAATTATAAAATTTGGTAATTTTACGAGAACAATCCTCATAGCTTATGAATCATATTCATAAATCCAAATAAAAATGTAAATCTAATATGTATTTATTAATTCGATGTGAATCATATTCACATAAAAATATTAATTATGTGAATCATATTCACATAAAATATTAATTATTATGAATTATCATTCATATTAATTAATGAATTATATTTTTGAATCATATTCACAAAAATACCATTATAAATAATAAATATGACAATAACCATTATTGTCTAAATATTGACATCAAATAGTATGAGTCCTAATAGACTTAGAACTCATGAGATGCAAATGTAGATACTTCAAGATAATACCGGGGAGTTCATACTATATACATATAATGACTTGAAATTTGGATAACTATCCATCTTAAGGGGTACGTTTGGGTTGAGGATTACCCCCACTTTGGATGGTTTTCCTCCAAAACCCATATCCTTACCCCTCTTGTATACACACTCAAAGACCACTCTCTCTTATTTAGTACATCAAACAATTCATTTCTCTTTCATCCATTCCAATAAAAAATAAAATAGTATACCACCTTATCATATAAAAATTATAAAATATTCAACTTCTACTCATACATGTCCAAGAAGCCCCCTCTCTCAACCCTAGTGGTTGTCCACTTCGTGGTTGTTGAGAGCACCGTTGTCATTGCGTTATCATTGTATTAGCAGATCGACTGCTCGTGAATCTCGACCTCCTTTTATGCTTTTGGTTGTGATGAAGGATACGAATTTCGTGAGATGAACTCAGGAGGTTTTACGCTCAAATCATCAAATCAGATTGCGGGAAGTACGTGTCTCATCCACGTGCCTGCAAGTGCATCCTTTTCCGGATAAGATTTGAGATGGGTGGTCTCTTCGTTTAGAGTCACACAACCGCAAACGCACTTCAAGAGGTAATTCTATTACACATTTGTGATCTTGATGAAATGATATGAGAATGGATCTCATATCATGTGGTTTCATTTTCGTTAAAATTTTTAATTTCCATTGCCCTTTACAACTCGTATGACTAGTTGTTCTTGATCGCATGTGATGCGATCTTCATGCTTCTGTAATGCTCTAAGGCCTAAACTCTAGCCTTCACCATCATTTACCAGTCTATTAATCTTATCAGCAGACATATATCCATGTATTTGATGCCAGATCATACTTACCGTCCTCTCGTAGTCGTTTAGTGTTTTATTACCAACAATGGTATTCAACATTCACGATACATTAATGCATGTTCAATTCATATAGTCAACTTGTTGTTAGAGAACCATCTACTATAAAATTACCATAATGATTTATGATAAGTTTTTTACAACAAAGAAAAATATATCTATGTATAACCAACTTAGATACAGATAGTAAGTTCCTTCTAACATTTGATACATAGAGACAATCTCTAATATATCAGACTCTCCCACTAGATAATGATAGTTTACAAGTTCCAATGATGGTCGCTGCAACAGTTGCAACAGATCCTATATAGATGACTATCTCCCCATCATCAAAACTTCTATTTTCTTGAAACATATGCAACAAATTACATACATGAACATATGCATCAAAATCAACAATCCAATGAGTAAGGTGGTTTCAAGGACGAATGTAGATTTCTTATTTTCCATGGTTATACTTTTGTCCTCTAAGGACTTTAGGTATTCCGGACTGTTACTCTTCCGGAATCTTGTCTTATAATAATGATGGTAGGCATCCATCTTTTCGATGTCAGATGTGTTGGAGCATTAGAAGAGTGATCAATAGTTTGACCTTTCTTCTTCTCTTGTATCGAACCTTCTGAGATCAACGCTTCCTATCACGTTCCCTTTAACTTGTGCAGCCATTGCACTGCTAGAGGGATATTCTTTTTTCATAATGTCCTTAGTAGACCATAATGTAGAAAGAGTATGGTTCACACCTCCATACATCTTCTTCATATTCAGGAGGATGTCATGAGAGGATTCAATGTCTATAAGTTGCTTATGAAGCACATTAAATAATGGTCCCCATCCCGTTTCTTGTTGAACTCACGAGCATCCTTTATCTGAGGGTTCTCATACTTCACAGGTTAAAGCTCATATGCTATGGGCTCGATCTCAAGTACGAGTTTCAAAATTATGGATCCAATTCGAATAATTTGGTCCGATCAACTAATTGACCTTAAGAATATTCTTAAGTGGATTAAGAGATTTCATCTGAAAAATGTAAGAACACACTTTAATTAATTTTGACTAAGGAGATTAAATAATTTAATGTTTTTAAATCAAAATGTTCTTGTATTTTACTTCAAAAGTCTTTCCCTTTGAAGTGTTCAAAGCATGAGGCATGCTAACCCAACAACCTCACTGCGAGATTTGAGTTTCTGTTCTATTTTCATTTCACCCTGATAATATGAGAAAATGCAACTACAATGAAAGAAGAAGCAACTCTTTCCGACTTACAAGTCCAACATGCATTCTCAGTTCATTCTTCAACACCCACACCCCTACATATAAGAAGTTAGCATGTTGTCAATCAAACCAACCATCAATGAGTGAAATATAATTTATGTTATGCACAATCTAATGTTGTCTCAATAATATGGGGAACACCATCAAGGTCACTATACATATGGACCATCTCTTTAGAGAAATGAAGATTCTGATTCATGTGAATTTGTATTAAAGTCATGACTATGTACGAACATCTTCAAAAATATAACTCATGACGACGAAGTTCTTCGCAAATACCAGAAGATCGTGGATGTCATCATATGACTTAGTCCATATATTTATTTAAATTAATGATTAATCAAGTTGAATCATATAATCATTATTTCTTAATAAGGAATTAAATTAGGTTATTTGATTATTATCTTAGTTTTAATCCAATTAAAATAATGTCAATAAATAACCCAAGCAATTCAATCTTTATGCACTTGATGTTATTATATCGTATACACCCTCATTTAATACAATTCATTATTCCAATTTTATTTTTTAAAGTACGCCATGACTTATCGTGCTACCCTTCCTTGAAATGAATCCAGCTAGGTCATTGGACTTATGCTAACAAGGAGTGCTTCCACTGTAAATATTGTCTATGGTGCCAATTAAGTAACCCATTAGCATATCCAGGCCTAGGAACCTTCAGCATTTCAATTCGAGATAATATAATTGATGCATATTGTACTAAGGGGATTTTGTCCATCTTTAAACCATGTATAATACTATATAATAACTCAGAGATCTAGGAATTTAAAATTCTTTTTAATTTCCATAATGTCTAATGCAACAATCTTGACAATCCGCGAAGTCAATCCAATCGACTTCATAATTTTTAATTGCATTTCAAATATCCAAGTGCACAAATCATGAAAGTAAGTATAAAATAAAAAGAATTTCTAATTTATTTCATATATCTACATTAAACAAACAATGATTTCCGATTCAATTTTGCAAGTTGTGGCCATCACTCTTCAAATTAGAAAGCACATTGGACATAAACAAATCATTGTGACCTAAAATATTTACAAAATAATAGGTCAAACTCATGATGTCAATATGTCAAATATATTTCCATCTATTTTGTGTCTTAAAATGTGAGAAACAAGTTAATTAAAATAATCGAGCCCTCTTCCAACTCCGCCTATGGAGAAATCCAATTTCTCAAGGCCGCATGGCCGGAATCACGCAAAACTTTTTTGCACTTATTAGGGACTTTATTTATGACTTATTAGTCCATATTTCATAATGTTATATTACTCAAAACAACATCTCAAATTTCATAATTTTAATTCTATGATCGTTGATCGAAATTGGAGTCTGCGATCATTTTTAACATCCAAATCTTCTCTCGAACGACATCAACTATTGGTGCATATTTTGCACACGAGTAAACACCTTCTAGACCTAATATATACCCCAAAAAATAAGTTCAAAATAGAGGATAATATTAGCAACTTCGAAAGCCACCGAATCATTTGAATCATCAAACTACCGCTAGACAATGTACCTGATGATCGAGATTGTCTGACCGATTGTTCATCATACTTGAATGCAATTTAAATTCTCTAAACTAAGTCTTTGATATTAACTAAAGGAATTAGATAAAAGTTTGTAAAGTTTGCATCATGGAAACACATCAAAAATAGCAAACAATTTGCATATTTGAAGTGTATATCTTATGGACGCTAGTTTTAACGTAACAAAAATTTTATGCAAAGCAAAATTATATACTTCAAAGAAATAATGTCCTAATATAGTTTCAAATATTCTTATGAATACTAGGAAGAGATAAGGGTTAAGTATTGAACGTGAAACTCTAAAGCAAGAGGCCTGCCGAATCAAGTCAAATATGTGGTCGTCTCTCTTGAGGGCGCGTTGATGAGTCACATTGCTTCCCACAAACTTTGATGTCACCTTCACGATCACATCCATGCAAGGATGATGAAGCTTCTGATTTCATTGCAATAAATCAAACCTTCTGTAAGCAGGAGAAATCTAGAGAAGGATACGATATTCTTCACCATGAGGCCACCCCAAAGAAGATGAAGGAGACTTCAATGTAGACATCTAGGTCGTGTAGAGGAGACATGTATGGGAAGTGATTTATCAAGACTTTTATCTTCTTTTAATTCTCAAGGCAATAGAGTAATTATCAAAGGGACTAGGCATGATCTTAAAAGAGAGGCATTTCCCTCTCTTTTGTAGCAAGGGAGGACGTTTATGAAGAGTTTCCTCTTAATGTAGACATGTACCATGAAGCCTTTTGGATGAAGAATAAAGAGATATGATTTAGTCCTTATTCACCAAAAAATAGGACTAAAATCATCTCCTTTTAATCACCAATACAAATTATTAATAAAATAGGTAACAATTCAATTTAAAGTACAATATGTGGACTCTACAATGTTGCACCATGTGTCAATACACACACCCCCACTTTCCATATATAGATTGTGGTTGTTACTTATTTATTATTTGATAATTCAATTATCAAAATTGATAATTTTATGATAATCATCTTCATAGCTTATGAATCATATTCATAAATCCAAATAAAAATATACATCCGATTTATATTTATTAATTTGATGTCACTCATAGTCACACATATGCCTTGAAAGAATTATATGAATCATATTCACATAAATATTAATTATATAAGTTATATTAATATAAATATTACTTATTATGAATCATCATTCATATTAATTATGAATTATATTTGTGAATCATATTCACAAAAGTACCCTTATGAATAATAAATATGATAATAACAATTATTATCTCAATATTGACATCAAATAGTATGAGTCATAATGAAATAAAGACTCATGAGATACATTTACATATACTTGGAAATAATATCGGGACGATCATACTATCCACGTATAGTGACTTGAGATTTAGAAAACTATATAATTTTAAGGGTTTAACTTTTTTAGCGAAAATGTGTCACGAATATGGAGCTCGAGCAGAATAATTCACACTCCAAGTGATCTCAATGAAATGCATCACTCTCTATAGACTGGAGAATGCATCAATGAGCTGAATCCAACTTCCTTACCCATTCTAATCAAAGTCCATACCATTTGGAGTTTAGTGTATTTATTTCCATTTCCATCACCTTCACTTTCCAACATTTGAACATTGAAATTGGAATTGGACATTGGATTCAAATGAAGTGAGACTTAATCCAATTAACTATAAAATCATTAAGATAATAAATGAAGCCACCAGAACCCATCTATTTTCATCATTCCCTCGGTAATGGAAGTTTCATGGTTGATGATCTATTATGATAGATAGGTCACCAACATATTAGTTTGTCGAATGTGCACACTCAGGCATATAGATGCATATCTATTCGGTCAAAGGATGTGTGCCTGATAATGATAGTTACGATTAACGTCTTAGCTTATCTCGACCTCATCAACTCAACCCTTTGACGTGATTATTCTAACACTTATGAATCTCTATTCCTATGCAAAGGACCTACATCAAGAAGTCGATCGAAAATTACTCTTTAGATCAAGATTGATATCCCTTTCTCAGACTATAGATCTTTGTTGAATATCATATGTTAATATCAGTTGTGTCCTTCCAACTGCATGGTCTTAAATATGACCATGTTACATAACCCTAATTGTACAAAGGGACCTTTAATTATAAGTGCATTCACAACCATTCAATCCAGATGGACATGATAAAATAATAAGTTTTGTTACATAATGGCTCGCTGAAGGTCCCTCTCTCTATCACTTGTAATTAAGGAAATTAATGTCCTTTGTAGCAGGTGACAAAGAGCGGGTCAACAAAAAATGACCACACACGAAATAATATAAAATTAATCCAATGTGAAGGTTTAGAGTTAACTTTCAAAATAATTTAGGAGTTAGGTTTTCGAAAGAAGTCAATTTTTATGGTTATGTTCAATTTTGCAAATTTTATGGTTTTTTTTAAATAAGAGATGTAATTAATTGAAATAAATATGATGCATGATTTTTTTTTAATTTTTTATGCAATGAAATAAATGTTATGCAATTTGTGAGAGAAAATAAATAATGATTTTTTTGAGTTTTATATGAAGGTGGATGTATGCAAGGATGAAATGCGATCACTCAAGCATGTCTCTTAGTTAAAATCCATGATCTATCCCCTTTTAATTAAATTTTAGGTATATTTTATCAATAATTGCCAAAATAATTCCCCTAAAAAATATCCCAATTCCTCACATTTTCTGAGCAATAAAATAAATGGAAGAAAATAATGAACTAAGAATTAACAAATAAACTCCTCAGATTTATTGATATTAAAAATGTCTCAAATGAATGATTCATTGTTCTATGATAGATAATCGAAAGAGCTTTGAAGTATCACCAAGTTCATGAAAATCAGATAAAGAATGCTCAAGATATCAATGAGCAAGTTTGTGGGCATGAATGTAATAAAAACAAATAATAGTTTCTCAGAAAATGACCTTTAGAAGGGCCTCTTCCCAATTTTTAGAACCTGGAGGGAGTTCTTGTGAAATTTATCACTCGATGGGGTTTTTTTGCATATTTTCCAGAAAGTGCAGGTGCATGGGCGTGAAATTCCCCATGCATGTGACTTGTCTCATGTACATATAGTCTCGGGGAACGATAGTGGATTGGAAGCTGGGCATCTACGTGGCTGCTTTGTGTTAGAAAGATCCACCTGAGGATCGGTGGATCAGGTGGCAGAGATGGATGATTCTAATGTACGTCATCCTTGATCCAATGGTTGATATGAGTCGAAGCCTTGACCATTTGATGAATACACCAGAGGATGATCGATATAAAGGGTTGAGCTTCAAGTTTATCGTATGTTGAGATGGAGGGGGTGCCTTGATCCAAGGACATATGCTTCATGGAGGACATTCTTCAATTCCTCCCCTTCGTTGCTATCTGCAGCGACATTGTATCGGAGGCTTCCTCCCTCGATCGTTATGTTCTTTGATGACTTCTGGATCAATTGTATGTTATCCCCTCAGAGGATGGATGTCTTGTCATTTGCCCTGCAAGGAAGAGCTTCTGCTCGAACACTCAAGGCTTGGCTATAGCATGGATGCACAATAAGGGAAGATGGAGTGAGTGTGGTACTTCGATGGGTGGTGGAAAGAGCTTCGATTTGAGGATGGTTTTGGAAAGAATAAGATAAGTGGAAGGTCACACAGGTGGTGGTGATCTTCATCGACGGTCGGTGTGATGTGTGAACATAAACAAGGACCATAAGTTACAAAGATTGGGCAAAAGTGTAGGACACGAAGAAGAAGAATAATGAACAAAAGGGAAAAAGGAAGGGGGATGAAGAGGGTTACTTAGTGATGATGTCGCTTGAAGGTGGAGGAAAAGAGGAGACCTCAACTCCGATTATTGCCTTCAAAGGGATGACGGGGAATGCCCTTGAAGTTCAATTGCATTGAAATACATGCAATAGTAGAAACAAGGTGTTCGGAGAACATGTTAGGTCACATCCAACATAGAGGTCTTCACCACAATAGAAAGGGGTTGTTGTCACCAACACTAGGTGATGAATATGCATTTCACTGCCTTTATTTATTTTAGCTTAAATCCCTTGTAAAATATTTGTAAATATCAATAAATTTATTCCTTTACTAACCAACATTCATGTGTAAATATTGTATATTTATCACTATTTTAACCTAAAATAAATAAAGAAAGAAATAAAGAAAATAATAAAGAAAATAAAGACTGTATATATGTAATAGATACAAGCGGACTCAGACCTCGAGAGTAGGTCAAGACTTGACCTAATCAACCATAAATAAAATCAAAGCCTTGTATATAAATTAGTTCACCCCATTTCCTTTACTTTATTCACGGTCGACCTAGTCAATGGTCTTGGGGTTTGGGGCCCGTCAGTGTCCTTGATACTACCTTTATTTTTTCTTTTCATTTCTTTTCTTTATTATTTTATTTAAGGTTTAAATATAGGTGTTTACACAATATTTGCACTGTAATGTTAATTATTAATTTATGCAAGTTAGTGATATTTACATACATTTAGGTAAGGCTTTAAAGCCTAAATGAATGAATAAAAGTGAATGAATGGCTCTTTATCAATAATGAGATCTATTTTTATATCCAGATATAGAAGACCTCTTAGAGATGTCTAACCAAGTTTGATAGAATATCCAATCCTCTTATTGCTTTTGAATCATACTCAAACCATTGTCTAATATTTGGAGTAAGATTGAATGATAAGTCTACTGAGTGGGGTCATTAAAAGCCAAACTTTTCTTCACTCCCTGAGAATGAAAGCGTCATGGTTATATAATCGATTAACATTACGTCACCCTCATTGATTCCTAATACCCGTATATACTGCATATTGGAATGCCTAGAATAAACACGGAGTTATGATATTATAAGAACTATCTCCTTCAAGGTTTTATCGTTAATTTTCTCAATCAGTCATTGGGAGTTGGTATCGATCTTATGCTTTCCAAAAGTATATATCATACCTTCAAACCATGTCTTGTTTCGAATAAAAGATGTGAAACATTGGAATTTAGTTTATCCCAATATCTCATGAGTGATCTCATGTCTTCCGGTTCAATAGTGAACATTCATGATATCTTTGAGAGATCGTGCTACTCATATGCCCTTATATGCACATCAGCTTACCGATGTATAGACCTTGATTAGGTCATCAATCTAACGGTCTGCCGAATGTACATAACTAGACATATAGTAATACATCTGTCTTTGGAAAAGGATGCATGCCTATACGTGACAACATATGACATAAGTCTTAATTATCTCAATCTCGTTAAATCAACTCTTTGACCTAACTCATCCAACCCCTCTGAATCTCTATTCCTATGCAGAGGACCTACATCAAGAGGCCGGTTAGATGTCAACAATTGGAGTAAGGATTGTCATCTCCTTATCATGCTGGAGATCCTTTCTTGCTAATCATTTGATGGTGTAGTTGAGTCCTCAATCTACTTCTTTAGATATTCAACCCTACACCAGCCTCTATGATCCAACATTTGGATCAACAACAATATGATATTTAGATGGCCATGGTACATAACCTTTATTGTACTGGACCTATAATGCAAATTTGTTATTTTTCATTTCATATTAAGGAGCATATTGTAATAACTTTTATTACATAATGGCTCGTCGTGGGCTCACATATTCAACAAGTACATGATCCAACGACTGGAAGTGGTCACGTTCATGGCATGTAAAGGGCACGTGAGTTGCACATGCATGGGATAGGATTAAAGAGGGTTTATGCAGGCCATTGGATCGAAACTGACCCAACGATCTGGATGAGGGTAGCTACAGGACAATGTGGGTTGACCGGCTGAAGGGCGGGTTGACTTGGATGGTGTGGTGGTGTTGAGGTGTGAAAATGGGTGCATGACACATGGATGTTGACATGTTGACCATGCATGGAAAATAAGAAAATAGATTACAAATAGCAAATGACATCAAATGCAAAAATGTTCAAAATAAACATGTAGCCCTAAATGCACTCTACAATTTTTATGGAGTCAAGTGCAAATGGACTCTTCTGTGCAAGATATGAATTATTTTGATGATATTTTATGTATATAAAGTATCACTTTTTTTAGTTTTGTAGTTTTTATTTGGTTTTCTATAGACAACAAATAGACACAAATATTAAACATGATGTAAAATAATGTAATGAACATAAATACACATTTTTGGAATTTTTACTACTTAAGAAAATGTCAAAATAAATTAATAATGTAAATTATTTACAGATGAATATGTCAATCTGTTAGAATTTGTTTTTTCTTTACTTTTTGATTTTTTTAGATTTTTATTTTTTGTAGTTAGTTAGAAAATGAGATGAAATAAAGAAATGAAAAAGAATTAAATAAAAATGTCAAATATGTGCATGAAATAACATGTAAAAAATCAGTAAATATGTCGAGCATACAATTTGCCCCCAAATCCAAATTTCATAAATGAACTCTGATTCTTTTGAATTTGATCTTGATTTATAGATAGCTAAATGTACATTAATTCAAAATTGAGTAGAGTGAAATTGGTCATTGTATGTGGAATATGTCTTTTACGACTTTTTGTCATGGAATTAGGGTTTTGGTTTATTTTAAATATATACATGCTAGTATTTTTTTACAATTTTGCAATAATGTATGTTAGTGATATGTACACAATGGAATTAGTTTTATATTAATTGAAGTTAGTGTGAATTAATTAAAATATATGAAATTAGGTGAATATTTACAAATGAATATGAATGCAGAATGAAATGCTAATTTATGTAAATTATTTACAAGTGCATGCATTATAAATATGAATTATAAACACGTGAATGCATCTATAATCGGAACAAAACTCTAATTTGAACTAATTAGTGTGATGAATCACAGATTCATCAGTCACCAAGGACTTATAAGTCCAACAACCATCTCCTACATATTAAATGTCAAAGACACTTGATAGAGATGAATTATTCTCCTTTTCTCCATCAAGATTCGATGATAAGCAAGGGTTAGGATGCAAGGAAGTGCTTAGAAGGGTTATCATTCTTTGTGAGGGTTCTCTATGCATTAATCAAAGATTAACATGGATTAGATAGTCATTAATTAAGGTAAGGGATGCTTTTATTTCATTAGAGTTGTGAAACTAATTATTGGAATATGCTTGAACACTAGTCACATTAAGGTTATAATAACATCTGCAATCTTTATCATGTCATGGTAATAATCATGTTCACGTCAATTCATATTAGGCTATGTCCCAACCAATAGTTGCTCCCTTGTCCAGACAAGTTTTTCCCAAGAGATGAGTGATCTTTAATCTTCAAGACTTGATAATTACATCAAAAATAGAAGTATGATGTAATATTCTTAAAGGACTTATCTCAATAATAAGAATTAGACACCACTTAGAAAAAAATTAAGGAGGTTCATCAAATAAAGTCTAATTTTGTGATCCATCAGTTGTAAATACTAACTTAGGGTGATCAATCAACATAAAGATTGTAATTAGTTGGACTTGAGTAGTAGATTAGACTGATGTGTTAAGATGGAATAAGCATTCAAGATTCATTAATCAATCAAACTTAAGGATGGGTCGACTGGTCTTGGAACAATGCGATGATATAATTCATTACTCATTTTTTATGGACAACCAACTTTGTAAAAGAGTTTCTATGATGATGTTTTTAATTAAATGCAAAATCTTTAATTAACTTATACATCAATGATAATAGATCATACCATGCTCAACAAGGAATGGGATGATACTACTATGTTCGACACACGAGATGCGACATACATGACAAGGGGTTGGCCGTGTACGAATGGAAGTATACCATATTTTTTAGTTTTTTATCACTTATGACCCTTTGAGATATTACAATATCAGTTATGCCCCTCCTATTTTTAGAATATCAGTTGTGCCCCCATCACTTGTGCCTCTTCGTTACTTTATCCATAAACAAGTTGAACTTGACCATAATTTTTCAAATCACAGTGAGGGTAAGAAGGGCATAACTCTCCAAACACTCCCTCTCCCATCCTCCTCCTCCACCACCCCTCCTCCTCGATGGTGATGACAAGCTTGAGCTTCTTCATGCTCGAGCTTTGCCAATGCATTTGTTGGTCGAAAGTGAACCCTTCACGTGGAGTTGATCTACAAGTACCATAGGAGGTTAACTTGTTGATGACAAAGGAGAACACCCATTGCCTGGAGTTTGAGAATGCTATAAGCATTCATATCTGATCCTCAAGAGAGCCTTCAATGGAATGGAGATCGGCCCGGCAACTCCTCCTTCCTCTTCACTTCGAAGATCTGTAGGAGGTCGGGGGTAGTGGAAAGGAGGTGCAGAAGGTCAGGGATGAAGGTAGTGGGGTAGGTGGTGGGGAGGGGACGAAGGAGGTCGGGATGGTAGGGTTGCTTGATATTAAGAGCAACGAAGGAGGAGGCTGGGGGTGGTGGGCTATGCGGGAGCAGAGGAGGTCGAGGTGGGAAGTGGGCAGTGGGGAGGTGATGAATCTCCATTTTATCACCTTTATTCTTTCCTTTTGGCCTTTAAGCCTAGCTAAATACATGTAAATATCATTATTTTTCATAAATTAACATCTACTATTTATTGTATAAATATTGCATAAAATACTATATTTTAAAGCCAAAATAAAAGAATAAAGAAAAGAAAAAAAAACAATAAAATTCCAAAAGTATTTATGACCGTAATCCCAGAGACCTAGGCATCATAATGACTGGGTCGATAAGGAATAAAGTAGGGGGATATAAGGGCAAAAAATGCAATAAAGACCCTATTCACTTATTCTTCAATACTTCTTTTTAGGAGTTATTTTATTATTTATTATTTATACTTTTAATCAATAAACTTTGTACATGAAAGTTGTAAATAAAAATATAAAGAAAAATACAAAATTGATTTCACATAAAAATAAATGGAGTATTCATTCTACACTTAATAAATTGCCAAAATCTCAACTTCCCAGACCCATATCTTCTCCATATGAACTCAAAATGCATCAAATCACATTTAATTGTATATAACTTTTTATTAGCTAATTAATACAATGGTTTCATTTAATTTGGAGTTAATATGCAAAAGTTAGATTTTGGACCCCTATTTTACAATATACCCGATTCAAAAATATTCATTTTATTTATTCTTTAAATTTTTCATTATTTTATATTTTTATAATTTTATAAACATTATTTACATTATATGTACATATTTATAATGAAATAAAATTATTAAAAATAATCAAATAAATAAATAAATATACTAAAATACTTTAACGGATATGCTACACATATATCAATATAATTTATACCTATATTTATATAGATGCGTAAATAACTTTAGGAAAATATAATAAAAATATATTTATGTATATCTAAATAAGTTATAAATATATAAAATTAGTGTATGAAATAATAAAAAATAACATTTTAAATAAAAATAAGATACACATTGTATATGTAAAAATACCTATGATTATACATGTAAATATTAACTCACAATAAATAACTCCATAAAAATAAGTAAAATTAGGAATTAGACACTACATAAAATTAGAACTATTTCTTGTTTATAATCAAAATTTAATAAATTCATTCATTATTTATTATTCATTTTATAAAATACTCTTTCCTAGGAATTTTCTGGTTGGTCCGCGTGGACCAACTAGAAAGCTCTGTTAGTTGACCCCAATCAACTACCCCCTCAGCCTTCTTGCTTTGACACCTGCCACGAGCACTCAACTTTTCACCTTTTCCCCAAATATCCTAATGATCGATTCACCGTAGACATTGAACAAAAACCATCGATGGGACCACTTTGATTCACGTAGGATCTTTAGATCCCAACAATCCTCTTCAAATCGTCCTCCACTTGATCCACACCTTCATCCGCCGTCGTGACTATAAACAAAACCCAACATTCTCCTTGCCCAATTTTTGATCCCTTTTCAAGCCCTCTACCCCTAGATACTCGGCCAAGAGCCTTCCCTGGTGACAACAGCGGATCCCTTGAGGTCCAAGGCAAAGCAAGGAGGAAAGGAGGTGGTCCATAGCGGTGCTCCGACATCGTCATGCTTCTTAGCATCTTACACACTTTATCTTTTCTAGGTAGATTTCTTTGTTGTCTTTCAATTTCTGCATTTAATTTCACATTTAGGCGTCAATCTTAAGATGAAATCCAATTAAATCGATTGTTAGAGCTCTTTGCTCTGCTGAGTTTCACCAAGTTTTTGATCGTCTCTGACCTGCCTTTTACACCCCCTATTTTTAGTTTTGCATTTTTTTCAATTTGCTTGTTTAATAAAAACAAAAAAGACCATATTTTGTCCTTGTAAGCATTTCAAAATCCAAAAAAATATAAAATATTTTAAAAAAAATAAAAAAATTATATTTTATTTGTTATAGTATTTTTTCCTCCAAACTAAAAATCCCTGAAAATAGAAAAAGAAAATGATAAAAAATTTAAAAAGCACCAAAATACTTATAAAAATATAAAAATTCAGAAGACCAAAATATTCATTTCTAATTCTAAAGTTTCTTTATATTATATATTATCTATTAAAAATATTTTTGAAAAAAATTGACCCTATTTAATATTTTTAAATTACAAAACAATTTGACTTATTTAAAAAGTCTTTGATTTTGTATATATTGGACTTTAAAATACCTAAAAATTAGCAAAAATACCTGAAAAATCACAAAAATAATAGAAAAATATAAAAATCCAAAAATATTTTATTTTGCAAATTTTGATTATTTTTAGCTATATTAATAATTATAATACCCCATATTGTATTTTATACCTATATATAACTATATATAGTTTATATTAATATTATTTGTTATAAATACCTTACAAATATTTTAATACCTTTTAGAAAATAAAAAAGACAGTACCTTAGGGTATTTTTCTGATTTTTTTATATATATTATATATATTATATACAAACCTTATATCATATATTCATTATCTTATATATATTTATATACCCACATATATATATCTATATAATATTATATAATATAAATATAAAAAGAAACTAAAAATTAGAAAATAAAATTTTAAAAAATATGTAAAAAATAAAAATCAAATAAAAATTTGTAAAATAAAAAACCCATACAAAAAACTAAGTAGGCACTTGTGTACATAATTTACTTTTGTTAGAAATTGTCATTAGGCTACTATGTTTGCTCTCAATCATTTGACCTCTACATGCGTACACATATTCATCTTTGTCTGTAGAGTAAAATAAATTGTACTTCACATTTTTCTGGGACATCGGAGGAGGAGGAGGCTGGGACATCAGAGTAGTAGTAGTAGGGGGAGGAGGAGGAGGAGGAGGAAGGAAACAATGAGGAGGGGATGAAAGCCCTTTTAACTATTTTTTAAAATGTAATTCTCCTTGTGTCCCTAAAGTTAATGTCCGTTTGCATTGGGGATGGACGACAACTAATTTGAAGTGTACAAGTGATAGAACGACAATCTGGAGGACAACTGATATTTCAAAAAAGGGAGGGACATATTGAAATATCTCAGAAGGGTACAATGGATAAAAACCCTATTTTTCCCGTATTATAACTACCCATGCGATATGTATTTGTATGACTGAAGTATTTCTGTGTTTTCTTACTTCCCCCACTCCCCCCAAGTAATCAAGGTTTCTCATTTTCCCTTTGTGTATCCCCATGTTCCTAACTCTCTCTACATAACCAGCTCAAAAAACTCTTCCGACGTAAGAGATGACCTCCTAGCCACTCTCTCCTCTCTTGTCTTTCTTAAAATTATTAAATATCAATAATCCCACTCAATGTATCTACCAATTATTTTTCTGTCTATTTTGAAATATCCGTCTCTTGATGCATTACATAGAGATAAACGTGTGTTCTCATTTTTTAAAATCCCGAAGCAGAAACCAAGAGATATGTTCAATTTCATATTAAATTGAGTTTGCAAATCATTCTCTTGACCAAATCTGTTCATTAATGATAATGTATGAGTTTAACATAGTTTAATTTAGATTGATCTGTCTTGAAATATAAGTTACTTGAACATAATGAGATATGAACCATATATGTTGCTCTACGAGAGTTACACGTAGGTGCTGTAAATTTTTTTCTGAATTAAATTCAAAAAAATCCACCAAATTTCGCAAAAATCCAATGTCATTTACTATTTTACCTTAATGGTTGATAATAATGTCAACATTTAAGCAATTTAAATCTCATTGAAAAAATAGTCAGTACATTTGACCATTAAGAGAAAATAGCAAATAATATCAGATTTTTGCAAATTTTGGTAAATAAGTAGAATATTCAATCTCTATTGTTAGATTTTTAATAATTGAATTCGTAAAAAAAGAAGAACATAATTACAGGACCTCTGCTGTAACTCTCATCACAGCGGAGCATCCGGACTCAATGGGACAACTCTCTTATTATTGAACTTAGCTTACGAAACCTATTTCGAAGAAATCAACCGAACCCAAATTCTAGAATTGGAGAGCTTACCTGCAAGGGTCCAAGCGTTGAGCGCGAGTCTGTAACACCTAATATGGATGTGATCTCATCAGTAACAATCCACACATATCCGTTCTCCATCATGCCGGCATCATGTGCCAAAGAAAGCAGACGTGTGCCGAGTCTCCGGGACATGTGCACTACGAATACCCTGGTCTGCATGGTCTTCAACTTGTACAACGCCATGGTAATGTAGTCATCCGCCGCGTATGTCGGGATCACGCTGCGGTAGGGGACATGGCAGTCGACCTTGCGGAGGGAGTCAACCAGGAAGGGGATCATACCTGCTCCGAACTCGGAATCCTCGTATATAGTGACAGCTTGTTTCCACTGGAAGTTCTGGACGATGGCGGCAATGGGATCAGCCTGTGCTAAATCGTTTACAGCTATGCGGAGCAAGTAGCGCGTGTTCTTTGCCGAGAGGGAAGGACTGGTGGCTGAGAAGGAGAGAACGGGAACGTGGGTCGTGTTGGCAAGGTCCGCGATGAACTCCGCCGAGCCAGAGGTTTGCGGGCCAATTATGGCCTGTGCTCCGTCCTTCAGCAGGGAGATCACTGCAGATAGTTTTTTTTACAAATAGTTAACCTCAAAAAGTGAACATTGATTTACTTACTGAATTCTGAGATCAATTTTTCTTACTTTTAGGGAGAACATGATCCACATCTAAATTAGACTTTAAAAATGCACGCAAAAGGAATATTGATTTGATGATATTCCTCTCTTCCCAAGAATCAGCCTATCACTTGTAGGGAATACAGGGAGGGGAAGATCCACGAATAGTTTTTTTAGCTTGCCAACGCTTTCTATCTTCGAGGTAATTTAACTTTTATCAAGAGAGAATAACATTTTAGAGAAGAATGTCATTTCATTCGAAGTACAAGTGTCGCCATATTGCTTAGAGTTTAGTTGGGATATTAATCAACCATCATTTTGCCATCTCATCTTCCCTTCCTCTACTCTTGATAACATGAAAAGATTTTTGCACGCACACATACAAATTCGAATAACGTGATAGCTGAATAAATTTTGTAGATATGGATAATATAAATCTATGACTTCACGCAAAACATGGATAAACATCTTGTGTTGCCTCCATATAAAAAAATCGAGGATGCATCTATATGCTATCAGACAATACATGCAAATGTATTTTTGTGCAAATATATATTCATATAAAATTTATTACAATTAGCCATAATTAGGATATGGATAAATACTTTTTTGTGGATAATAATAATGATGGGTTTTTTGTTATACTATTATAGAAATGAACAATTTGGTATGCAGATAATTTTCTTGCAGATAAGGATAATACAGACACAAATATGAAAAATTTTGCAACTAGCTAAACAGTGGACACAAATACTTTTTTGCAATTATATATTTTTGAGAATTCAGATACTTTTTTGCATATAGGAATATATATAAATATATATTCTATAAGGATACATGTACCGATGACATGATATCTGGATTTTTTTACAAATACAAATAATATGGAAAATATGTCGTTGACCAAAATATGGTGCCTATGTTATTGTATCCACCTTCTACCAAAATATTTTTAATATGGTTTGCCTCTATTATTGTATCTATCTTCTATTAAAATAATCTTTGCGGATCCATCTGTATTAGCCCTCACGCATCATGGAAGTATGTAAATCACATCATATGCGATCTAGGTCATCTAGTCTTATTAGTTGACATGGCAGCTGGTTCAATTTTTTTTTTGTTTAAGACGAAATCACTGAAGGATATAGGAAGATCCTTAAACACATCATGGAAGCGTGAGGATCACATCCAATGCGATCGGGAGCGACTAGTCACACTAGTTGCCCCGGGCAGCGGAATTTTAAAATTTTTAATCTGATGAAATCACATGATCAAAGAAATTATACACCTATCAGGCTTGTATTTTATTTGATACTTTTTTATTTTTATTAAATAGCTACTTATGTTATAAATGTTGGGGAAATATAGTAGATTCCTTATATATAGTCCACACCCATATTTACACTTGGCATTTTACTGCATTTCCTATTTTCTAAAAAAAGGCACCATATATTCCTTCTCAGCTTATTAAAATCCAAAAAATTATAAAGCCACCTTTTAAAATTAAAAAAAGTATAGTATACATTACTAGATGTACTACCTTTAGACAAAAAAATCACAAAAAATACAAAAAGAAAATCATAAAAATTGTAAAACCCTAAAAACATAGAAACATTAGTAAAAATTATTTTTAAAAAAAATCCAAAAATAAGTTTCTATTATATATTTTCATTATATTATATAATGTATACTAAAAAAAAATTTGGGAAATTTCGGACCTATTATTTGTTTTAAAAAGCCCAAAATATTCGGCCTATTTATTTGCACACAGTTTTATACATATTATCGCTTTAAAAATACATAAAAATTAGCAAAAACTCTATAGAAATTCTCAAAAATAGAGAAGAATATCTGAAACACAAAAACAATTTATTTTTTTGAATTTTAAGTATATATATTTAAAATTTTAAAACATATATACTACTATATATTTTATAATACTTATATTATCATCATTATAATATATAGATTATATTTTAAAATGGTTAAAAAAGTATTGTTCCTTTTTTATAGATATATTTATTGCATATCCTATATATTATTTATTTCTAATAGAGGATGGGGAGTATGCACCCTGGTGCATATAATTTTACATGCACCGGGGCCTATATCTCCTACATTTTTTATTTTTTTTGAAAAATGTCACCGTGTATATTCATCTGCATATCCCTCCAATATACTATTCGAATTTCGTCGAAAACAGAGACACCTATGCCCTCCATCTAGAACAAGTCGATTAAAACAATTCTAGGACCGTTAAAATTATATTAGCCTCTTTCCCTCTAAGAAAAGCCGAACATGAGCTAGAGGAAATGCATCTCGCGCTGCAGCTTTTCCAGTTAAGAAAGCAGGAAAAATCAAACTAAATCAGCTTTGATGTTCAAGCTGCAGTTGGGGTCTAAGCCAACAGTGATCAGAGACCACCAATTACTGTAATAGCGGTAAGATCACTGACCGCCTGGCTGCGGGGAGGGAGGGATCAACAACAGTCAAAGGGGACTATTATAATAAACACCGCCGAGCTTTTATATTACTAGTTGGCGAAGGGAGTGAGAAGCTTATTGATCAAGGAAGGTTCTAAATGGAGGGCACAAGAGTTTCTATTTCTAACGAAATTCGAATGGTATATTGGAGAGAGATATATAGATGAATATACATGTGATATTTTCTAAAAAAGTAAAAAATGTGGGAGATATAGGCCCCGGTGCACGTAAAATTACATGCACCAGGGTGCATACTCCCCATACTCTTTCTAATATCTATATTATTATTATTATTTATAAATATATATTATATGTTAAAAATAAAAAAAAGAAACTTACAACTTGAAAAATTAAAACGAAAATAAAAATTTAAAAATTAAATAATACAAAAAATATAAAACAAAAAATACATAAAATTAAATATTATTAAAAACTCACAAAAATAAGAAAAAGGTAAAAAATACAAAATAACAACTTGAGTTATTATTGATTATTAATATTTGTATCTTCCTACAAATTTGCTCCCCAGAATTCAACACTCTATTGCTTGTCCACTATACACATTTCATAAAGTTAAATAAAATATTTTGACTCCACACATATTTTTCTTGCATATCTATATTATCATGGGTTAACTGTTGACTGAGAGACACTTGGTCACTACAATGATTTCTAATTGTATTTGATTAGAAGACCAATGTAATATATCTCAATCACCTCCATATCCCATCCGAATTTTAATTAATCATTATGAATCATATTCTTATGATTAATTCATCCAAGGAAAATCCAATCAATATTAAATATAGATTATGATTTTTAATTAGATCAAATTAATTTAATCATATTAAATTAATTATCAATCCAATACAACCAACAAACAATTAGGGTTTGATTGATATTGCTATATAATATTAGCTCTCACAAGTACGTACTATTTTTCTTTTTAGTAATTAGAGTACAACTTGACTTATTCATATTACTCCTCCTCAAAAATGAATCTGGCCAGACGCTCGAGTATATGTTGGAAAGGAGCATTTCCTTGACATGTAAGGCGCTAATTAGATAACCAAGCCAACATAACCCGATCTACACACCTTCACCATCCCGATTCAGAATAATAGATTAGATCAATGTACTTGCAGTTTTATCTATCATTCCTTTGATGACTAACATGATAGTATATAATATACACTCAGAGATTTATGCATCTTAAAACATTTTAGTGACCTTAAATTTCTAGTCACATAAAGCAAACAAGTTTGGTTTTGCATGTAGAAGTTATCCCACAACTATTGTAAGATAAACTAGGATTTTCATGTCATGAAACAATCATTTAAGGTTGTTGTTTGTCATGTATTTCTCTAAATACATGATACAAGAACCAATTCAGGTTAATTCTATTTTTTCATAACTTTTATTTAATGATAAACACATTAAAAAGTTAAGGTGATGATCTAATCATCTTCCGACACATCTCTACTAAATATGGAATATTTAGGGCAAATAGAGTCCGAATCATGCGAAATAAATTTGAACGATTTGTGGATTAATTCTAACATATTTCATGAAAGGAAAATAGTAACAAAAAATTATTTTGATACAGAACTGTGACTGCATGCTAAAATAATTTCAAAGCAAAATCTTTTCAAGCACCTTTAATGCCAACCTTTGGCAAATATTTTGGATATAAATTTAGATATTTTAAATAAATTTAAATATCCCAAAATTTTGTTCAAACAGTGATCTAACAATAGTTTTTTATCTTCACAGAAAAATGATTTAAAACACGCATCTTATGCATAAATCTACGAGTCCCTCACATCCGATATCCAAAGCCTTATTTCCTAGATTTTGGATCATATCCAAGACCTTAAACATGGCTCTGATACCACTTTGAAGGTGGCGTATTAGCCCTCGCACATCATGGAATTGTGTAAATTGTATCACATGTGATCTAGGTAAAGTAATCATATTAGTTGGCATTGCAGCGGAAAAATAAAAAATTATTTAAGATGAGACTACATGATATGAGAACATTTCTCATATTCTTTCATTAAGATCACACGTATATTAAGGTTACCTCTTGAAGCATGTTGTAATCCTCGATGTTTCTAAAGTAAGAAGCCCCCTGTCTCAAGTCTGATCTGACGAGAGTGCACTAGCGGGCTTGATGATGAATCATGTGGTTCCCACAATCCTGAGTGATAGCCCAAGCAAGAGATATCCTGATTTTGTCTCACGAATCCACTTATCTTCTTCACGAGCATGATGCACGGAAGAGGACGGAGTTCCTCAAGCGATCAATCAGTCAGCATGACGACAACACAACAATGATCGCAATCTCCACCAGCCTTGGGTAGAAGGATGATCTAGGATTGTGGAGAGGCAGAGATTGGACATGTATAGGGATATGGAGGGGGAGGGAGAGAGTTCCCTCTATGCAACAATTGTGTATGACTTTTCATATTTGAGGTCTACGTTTAACCCTCCTTTTATAGAATTTTGGAAGTATATATATGGATCCCAATTCACATGCACTCGGGATCAACGGTTTAGATTCATTTGTATTTCTTAAAAAATCACAAATAGATAGAAAAGATTAATTTAAACAACAATATCCAAATTATATCTTTCAATCAATTCAAACATCAACCAACTAATAAATAACTAAAAATAAAAAATGAACCATTGAGCTCACTAATTTAGGATGGACATCCACCATGGTGGCACATCATCATGGACGTCCACCATAAAATGGGTGGAATTGGTCCATTTTATTTTTGATTTAATTATTAACTGAATATTTGAATTAGTCGTATTAATAATCAAATAATTATATTTGTGATAATTGCAACAAAACCACTGAAAATTAAAAATTAATCCTTCCATCTAATATTTAATGTAAATCATATTTATATTAAATTATATGATGCGAATCCAATTCACATTAACATATAAATTATGAATCTCATTCATGATGGTCTCTCTCTAGGATATCGTGGATCATATCCACATTATCCACGTTTATTATAGATAGTATTATCCACATTGATCTTATCCAATAATTAAATCCAACTTGATTATTTGGATATCTCCATCCACATATTAATTGTGATAATTAAATATCATTTAAATATACATTTTCCAAATGCATTTAGAATATAGTTCTGGAATAATTCTTGAACTCTTTCAAGAATAATATGCCTTCTCATCAGATACATGGAGATAAGATTAGAGCGATTGCATATCCCACGTATAGTGGTTTGGATAATGAGATTCAATCTCATATCATATCTAGACCACTCAGAGATGTCTATTCAAGTCATACAAAATATCTAATATTTTCATTGTATCCGAATCATATTTAGATCAATTTCCAATATTTAAACTAAGACTAGATAATTAATCTACTGAGTGGAGTCACTAAAATCCAAACACATTTTATCACTTCGTCAGAATGGAAGCGTCATGGTATACAATCGTTTAAGATCACATCACCGTCGAGTATTCCTAACACCCATACATCCTACATAATTGATGACCTTGAATAAACTCGAAGTTCTAATCTTATTTGAATTGTCTCCTTCTTTGTTTTATCATTAAGTTTCTCTTTCGATCATTAGGAGTTGGTATCGATCATATGCTTTCCAAAAGAATATATCATACATTCAAATCCTATATTATTTCCAAAACAAGACGACAAACGTTGGAATTTTATTTATCCCAATATCTCATAAATGAGCTCATGTCCTCCGACTTAGTAGTAAACATGTATGATCCCTTTCAGAGATCATTTTATTCATGTGCCCTCATATGTACACCAGCTCACTGACGTATAGACCTTGATTAGGTTGTCATAGCTACATAAAATACATGCTTAGACATATAGTAATACATTGGTCTTTGGTCAGAGGATGTGTGTTTATATGTGATAGCATAGGACATAGGTCTTAGCTATCTCGATCTCGTAAGTCAACTCTTTGACCTAACACATCTTACAGACCTACATCAAGAGTTCTGTCAGATATCAACCTTTGGAGTAAAGATTGCCATCTCCTTCTCAGGTTGGAGATCCTTCTTGATAATCACCTGACGACACGGTTGAGTCCTCAATCTAACTCTTTAGATTTTCATTACACCAGCCTTTATGACCCAACCTTTGGATCAACAGATGTATGATATCAAAACGGTCATTGTACATAATACTGATTGTACTAAAAGACCTATTATGCAAACTAATTATTCTTCATTTCAGATTAAGGAGTGAGTTGCAATAACTTTTATTGCATAATGACTCGTCATGGTCTCACATGTCCAACATCATCCAACTGTTATTTTAATCTTTGACCAGCATCTATGACCCATCCTTTGGATCAATAGATATATGATATCAAAATGGCCATTGTACATAATCCTGATTGTACTAGGAGTCCTATCATGCAAACTAATTATTCTTCATTTCAGATTAAGGAGTGAATTGCAATAACTTTTATTGCATAATGGCTTGTCATGTTCTCACATGTCCAACATCATCTAACTGTTATTTTAATTTTTTTCGATGGATACAGATCATACTAGTACAAATATAGCAAATATAGATACATATCTTCAACTAAAATGTGATCATCCGTCTGTAAATGTAACCATCTTCAACTAAAATTGTCTTAGTTTAATATTGTTCTTGCAGTCGGCTAAAGATATGGATATTACGACTTATGTTAATTTTTTAGGGATTTTATTATTTGATCCGTTAGGTGCTTATTAGCCAAAGATTCCCTAGTGCTGTTATTTATTTTTTTTATCATAATAATTAATTAGTCGTTGGATACACATTGTATTAATATGGAGAATTAGTATCAAACTTACTCTATGTAAAAGCTGTATTACTTAAAGGGTCGACTCTCAGTAGGGTTTAGTAGCATAAATAAATTTTGAACTTTTGACTGGAAATACCATAAGTTCATGTCGTACGTTCACGCTGCGGCGACCTTAACAAGTCACGACGAACCACCTAACAAAGCCAAAGACTAGAACACGAGCGAATATAGAAAATTTTAGGGATTTTTACCCGGCAGACCCTGAAATCTTTTGCAATTACCGCTACGACCTTTGAAACATCGTAATTCCTCCCTCGACCCTGTAAACTTGCTAACCCTTACCGTGCAGACCCTGCGGTCAAGGGCCGTTAATTGACCCGTTAAAAGTAACCCGATTCTATGAATTTCAGTTTCATAATACCCATTTTGTTTCTCAAAATTACAAAAAATGCCCCTTACAGAAAATGCCCCTTCTCCCTCACGCGTCCGACCTTCCTCCACGACCCCCTCCGCCCAACCTCCCTCTGCCCGACCTTCCCTCCGCCCAACCTCCCTCTGCCCGACCTCCCCTCCGCCCGACCTCGCCTATGTCCGACACACCCTTTTTCTTATCCATTAATTTACACATTTGTGTATAATATACCCCGAAATTCCATTTTAGCCCATATTGTTTCCGTCGGCCTCATTGGACACCAGTTGAGTTGGCGCCGGTGGTGTCCATCTTGTGATTTTATCTCCTTCCTCCGACCCCATTCCATCATCAATGGCGCTCTTCCTGGGGAGGGCCGCCTTCCCTCCCGCAGTGTCGCCCTCTATCTCCTGCCGCACCGCCACAGGGCAGCACTCGCTGGACGTCGTCCACATCAGACGGGCGGCGGAGATCGCGGACCTCTCGGCCGGGAAGACGTCCCCACACCCCAACTTCGGGTGCGTGGTCGCCCGCGGCCGCGACGTGCTTGGGGAGGGCTTCCTCTACGCGCAGGGCACCAAGTGCGCCGAGCTCCAGGCCGTCGAGGCCGCCGCGGAGCTCTCCCATGGCGCCACGGCCTACCTCAACCTCGAACCCGGGGACTGCCATCGTACCATCCTTGAGAACTCCGGTGAGGATGGAGCACGCGCCGGCCTGCACCATGGCCTCGACGCTCTCCGGGTCGTTCCCGAGCAACCCAATAGCCCGGACGGCGTTCTCCTGCCCCTCGAGGATATGAGCCCGTCAACCTCGATCATGGGCGAGTTGGAGATGTCGAGTCTCTCGAGGGGGCGGCAGCATGTGGCGATGGAGGCAAGTCTCGAACTTCCGACCTTGAAGCAGTCCCAGAGGGGGAGGAGAAGGAAGGAGAGAGAGAGGGAGATGATATTAACTCAAGGTTAACTCAAGAAATTGACTCCAGTAAAGTTAAAATTGACGACAGGGTTGTGGGGGTAAGACGGAGCAAGATTACAGGGTCGAGGGAGGAATTACGATGTTTCAAAGGTCGTAGCGGTAATTACAAAAGATTTCAGGGTCTGCCGGGTAAAAATCCCAAAATTTTATTAATCCAAATTGTAACGGTGGACGAAACAGTCCACGTTATCTCGTCAACTGACCCATCAAAGAACTATTTGATTTTTCAAATTAATATAAGAGAATATATTTATTTATTTTATTCGTTACTAGCAACCGCGTGATCTATTTGTCCGACTATTTTGTGGTGGAGAAAGAACCACTCGTCCTGAACCTACAGAAGAACTTTCTCCTTTGAAGAACCTACAAAAAAATTAATTGAAGAACTTTCCCTTTGAATTCCCCTGAGAATTACATACTAACCATTTATGCTTGGCTTTCCCGTCAAAACCAGGAAGTCTACTTAGTATTCAATGATTATTTACGGAATACGTATTCAAATGCTCCTCGCAATTTAGGCAAAACGAATATGCCAGCTTTTACTGATTTGGGAAATTAGATGATAAAGATAGATAGTTATATAGATAACTTCCTAACCTCCTAATTGGTAGGGTCACAATCGAGAATTTTAAAAGGCCGCTCCTTGTTAAAAGGAAAATCAGTCAACAACCGGTATTCCATTATCGAGAAAATAAAAAATTAATTTGAAGGTTAAAATTTTGTAATAATTGGCTTCTTTCCAAGTTGAGAAATTTACTGAGGATGATTTTCATTGAAAGGAAAAGGAGCGTTGGTGCTTTAAAACTTTTTCATTAAATGGTTCGCAAGGTTACAAGTGCATGGCTAAAAGTTGACAAAATAAAAAGTTAGAAAGACCTCAACTCAACCATTAACTTGACATGCTATACAACCCGGGTTCCTACTAGCCAGAGAGTCCAAATAATCCGAATAAATATAAATCCAAAGATCTAGTTAGCAACGAATTCTAAAATGGTGTTTCAAATGAAATTTCCTATTTATTTAATCATCATAATGTCTCGAGCTTAGATCCACATATGTTATCGAGAAAAAAACTGATAGTAACATCCAGTATGAGATCAAATGAGCTTGTTAACTCATCACCCAAAATTATTAAGTCCAAGTTATCAAGTAGTATTAAATACTCTTAAAATTTCACTCTCTCACTTGGTGAGTTTTAAATGCGGTGTTATATTTGGAGAGTGTTTAAATCTTTTTCACTTATATTAACAACTTCCTCGTTGTGATATAACATATTATTTATTCCCACTAAGAGTGACGGTTGCACTCTTCATGCTTAGGTCCCATCAAGTAGCCCATTTTCACTATTAGAGGGACATGTTTTGATACCATTAATAGCATCCCGAGTTTAGGTCCCCGAACCATTATTGAGGAAAACTGACACTGACAACTTGTTAGATTCAGATCCAATTGAGCTCTTTGCCCAAAATGATAAGCATAAATTATTAAGTAATAAATTCACACCACTTATAACACACTTTCACACTATGTGAGTTTTAGTTGCGAGATTATATTTGACGGTGTTAGAACCTACCCCACTTATATTCACAAAGTCCTCTTTACAATATGACCCATCACTTATTTCTACAAATAGTGATAGTTGCATGTTCCATTTTCTAGATCCCCTCGAGTAGTCCATTCCACAATGAAAGGGACCCGCTTTGGTACTATTTGGAATGACTCAAGTTTAGGTACCTAACTGTCATCGAGGAAAATCGACTCTGACAACTTTTAGGTATCGACTTAAATGAACTTCTTAAAACCCAAAATACATAAGCCCATGGTGTCGAATAATAATCCTCACTCTTATAACTCACCCTTATACTTTGTGATTTTAGATGTGAAAGCATATTTGAGGGTGTTATAATTTATAGAAGTAAAAGTATAAATCACAACAAACAAGTAAAAATTACAAGACATTAGAACAATATTGGATATCGACAATGGAAAAAAAACAACTCTTATGTTTAATAAGTAAGCATTGAGTTATAACTAGATCTTGTTAAGTTTTAAAGAAATTATTCAAATATAATCTTACAAAATTAAATTTATTGTAACTTACTTTGATAATAAAATTTCATCGACATTTTTTTCCATGTATAATGTGAATTTTGAATTGATTTTTATTTTCATTGTAATCATTCCATTACTAAAGGTGGATATGTTATCACATTTAAAAATATAATACAACGTATAGGTAATGATGGGTGTAAAATAAAAAAATGATGATTAGTTAAACTATATATAATTTTTGTTTGTTATAAAAGTTACTGGACATTCTTCAATTATGCAGCCTTACAAATTGGATATATTTACAAGCTTGATGATTTTATACAATTTATTAAATAAAAACATAAATATTTAATTTTTAGTGTTTTTTTAAATACATTTTTATCATATATCATCTACATAATAAAAAATGATCCATAATATTATATGTTAATATTTTCAAATTTTAAAAATATAAGGATAGAAATTCCCATCAAACTAATTGGACATATTAAAGATCAATATAATGAAATCATTCTTTGGATTGTACAAGCTTAGTTTGAAAATCTAACCATATGGATTCTGATAAGACCCCAATTACGAGTTGTCAGATCATTCCAGATATGGTTACTTACCAATAACTTTTTTTCCAATAATAATAGCTAACAACATTCAGAAACAAATTACGCTAAAAATGCCATAGAGAAAGCATCTCACATTTTTCCATTCATAGAATAAAGTTCACATAGCAAGATGTCTCATTATATTCTCTTACATGCACATCAAACCAAAAGGAGAGATAAAAGAGGAACTACTAACTATATCAGTCTCAAAGTAAGTACTGCTGGCTGGCTGGCTATAGACCTTGAGATGGTTAACCATTGCATGTTGTGTTTCCATAAATCACGGGATAATTATTAGCAGTGTCAAGTAATGAAGAAGAGGAAAGTAATTAGACTGGGTAGTTTAACAGAACTCATTAAACCCAACATTTCCCATTTATTCTCGTTACATTAAGTCCTCATATTATTCCACGTTGGAGATTAGTTCACATAATTTACTTTACATATCCTAGACTTTGAAGCTGTGGACACTCTGGGATTGGAGTTTGTATTGATCTGATGAGAATATGTCGCAGCATGTCGCCTCAACCAATCCTTCAATGTTACCCTAACAACTTTCTTTTATTTCAGTAACCTAGTTTTCAAACCCTCAGTTTGTCAAATAAGGAAGCACACCAACCTCAAGAACCTGGTATCTTAAAATCACATGCTAGAATATTGAATCATATATATATCGATGGCTTTAAAATACCTATTATTGTGACCAAACCACTATTAACCACCCTTGCCTCCACATAACATGATCAGATCTTTATTCAGCCAGTTTGTTTAATGGCAGTTGAATACCATGTATTGCAAATAATTTATTATGCGTGCTTAACATATTCGGGCAATCCTATACTACATATGTTTATACTGACTTACAGATGTCTTCTGACAAGCCTATAGGCTGCATACTTGACTTGTAGTATCTACTCCAATTCATCCTTAGTGTATGACATAATATATTCTAAGTCCAAGTAAACCATTTCAATTTCACATGATACAATTCAAAGCATAAATCTTTAGCTTGCCTTCTCTATCCCAACTTAGGTTGGATATGTGTACAAATACTCATATTTACCTTTAATAATATGTACAACCTCAGAAGACCAAACTAACCATATTTTTTAGGAAGCATAACATTTATATGTATACATCACCACATCGATTCAATAGTATCAAATATTTTGGTATAAATCATCCATCATGTCTAAATAAGCAAATAAGCAGGTTAGCATTCTGTTGGACTTATAAGCCCTCGACGAACCATAGTACAATAAAAGATATTATTTTATCATGTCCATCTAGAATGAAATGAACAATTGAATGAATGCATTTTACCATTAAGGTCCTTTTGTACAATTAGGGTTATGTACCATGGCCATATCAAATACCATGCAACTGGGAGGACACATCTGACTTCAAACATGTGATATTCAATAGAGATCTCCAGTCTAAGAAAGAGATGGCAATCTTTTTTCTAAAGAATGAATTCCAACTGACTTCTTGATGCATGTCCTCTGCATGGGAATGGAGATTTAGAAATGTTGGAATAATCTCATTAAGGGGTTTACTTGATGAGAGAGATAAACTAAGACTTGTATTGTAATAGTCACGATTGGACACACATGATTTGACTTGAGACAGATAAGCATCTATATTCTTGAGTTTGCACATTTGACAAACCAATATGTTGGTGGCCTCAAAAAGGTCTATATACTGATGCGTTGGTGTGCATATGAAATCATATGAGATGTAGTATCTCTCAAAAGAATCATACATGTTCATATTTGTTGAACTGGGAAACAAAGCTCACTCATGAGATATTTTGGGGTCAAAATAAATCCCAATGCAAGGTTGATGAATCCATGATTAATTAACATTCTGTCTGCATTTTTCTTAAAACCCTTAACAAATACGTGCAAATATCCATTAAAATCCATCTTTTACTAAAACTTCATTCATGAATAAAAATGCACTTTTATGCATCAAAAACATGTAAATAAATAAAAGAATAAAAACAAGAAAAGAAGGAAGATTATAAATATGCATATATGTGTGTGTAACTTATAGAATATAATATAACAGAAAGATATATTTATATAACCTAACTCCCGAGACCAAGTCAGCATGCATTGGTTAACAAACAGACAAGTAGGGAGAGATAAGGAAGAAAACCATAAAAATAATTATTTATTCACTTCACGCATTATTTACTATTTATTCGATATTTATCAAAACTTTAAAGATTTTTAATTAATTCATATGCTAATATTTCTCACCAAACTCTTCTCCTATTTATTTCTAAAAATGTATAGAAAAATATAAAATAAGTTAAAAATATTATCTTACATATATGCCAAGAAATCCAACATTCAAATGGTCAATTTATCAACTTCTGAATATCATAACTTTATCATACGAACTCCAATTTGACAATACTTATTTTAAAATTCATAAAATAAAATGATCTAATTAATAGATGTGATTTCACATAAATCAGAGTCCGTTTGCAAAAAGTAGGTTTTGGGATCTAATGACAACAGAGTTTCTGAGCTACTTATTTTATTTAGAACACACTATTTATAGTTTCAATGATTTATAATTTTTAATTATTTTCTTATCTTGTATTTTAACCACGATTCATTTCGGAAAATTTTAACACTATTTAATATTTTTAATAAATCAAATACCCTAATTTATAGATGAATTTGACATGTATAATAAATAGCTATATTTATTAATACATTTAAATTAATTTATTAAAATCTAGAAAAAATTCACATATACTCTATTTATTGTCCTTTTAATCAATAAAATATAAAAATAATATGTTATTTATTACTGGTTGAACTTAAAACCAAAATCTTATTTAATAAGTATAGTATATATACATATTTAATAATATTTTATTTTTTGTTTCATTAAGTATTTATTATTTATAAAAAAATTATATAATTTAGATAATTTAATTATCTATACTTTCCCTTTTTATACCTATTAAAAATAATGTTATTTATTAATATTATCTTATTTATAATGAATTTAATATATGGCCAATCAGATGCTCACACATGTCAGCACATGGTTTATCTTCCTCAAGAACTGTTCGTTGGAGCTTTTGTTCCAACGACTCGTTTTCAACAATTTTTTCAGTGACCATCTTTAATCCTAAACTCCACCTAAACAATTTATTACATCCTCCTAACATCCTTAGTCCACACCAACCCTAGGATTAACACCTAACTCCCTTTGATTCACCGGGCAAAATATCCAAAGACGATCCGTTCATGCTAACTTCTACCTAACTACCAGATCTAGTAGCTGACCACCATCTTCTCTGATGTTCCTAGGTCGCGTACGGCTGTGATAGAGCCTCTTCAATGCCCCGTGTGGAAAAAGCGTGATCGGATGAGGGTTCCAGGGTAGCCAACCACCTTACATCCCGCCACCATGCGCGTTGAGCTCCAGGTATACCATCCTGTGGATCAGAGACCCGAGGGTTGTATACCCTTGAATCTTGGTTAAACCACTTCCATATCATTTTCGAGTTCATCGAATCTCATGCCGAAACTAGTTGATGTAATCACATGATTAGCTTGCCTTAATTACCATCTTCAAACCACATCAACATCCTTCTTCAATTCAACTTCGATTTCACCCAAATTTTGAGCTTAACATTCAATTCCTGGAACTTATCTTTTATCACATGAATCTTCAAGTTTCTTGGTCAATTTGTTCGAAGCGATAAAATATCTATATATTTGCATGTTGATAAGATCATTTGGAGTTGCCACTTTCATCATACATACATATGGAGCAACGATGAAGCATCGATTTTCATCATTTGAGCAGTGCAGTCAGAACTGGGGTTTCAAACCCTAGTTGAGCATCGAGCCTTCACCGTTGACCACCTCATCGATGTCTTCGTTCTTGTCGTGGGCGAGCTCGGAGTGGATAGGTGATCCCCTCCTGACCCTACAGGAGGAGTTCCATTACCGCCACGTCACTTTAGCATCACCTGATATCAAATAGAGGAGGAGAATCACCGCCGCCCGTGAAGAGTTTGGGGAAGAACACACAAGAAAATGCTCTATAGGCACGTGACGCATGTCCAGATCCCACTATCCAGATCCTTCCTCGCCATATAATCGTGACCGCCCGATTTAAAGCGGTGGACCAATTGCATCATAAGCACTACTAGTTGTTGGATTTTGCATGTGCCTCTAAAGTTTTCCAGTGTGTACATTTAGGTCCTTGCATGGGGACCTAAGTGTAAGAAAACTTATTTTCTTTATATTTTAGTCCCTGACGAAGGACCAAACTACAACGACTATATTTCTTTTATTTGCATTTATACTCATGTATACTTAGTGAACTTTGGACACTCTAGAGACATCATTTTTTATTGATTTTTCTAGGGTAGTTACACAACTATCCTAGAGAGGTTTTGTTACAATTTTGAGGTTTTTCATCACGTATTTGATTTGATTGTTTCGACCTTTTGAACTGAGTTTTCTCTTCGAGCACATTGCTCGAGCTTTTTGTGGATCTACTATATAGTATAATTATACATATCTCTACCACATTATACTATATTGTAGATCTCCTTTGTTTGAAAAATATCCCTTTGAAAATTAAATACAAATTAGAAAATTAAAACTCCAATAAAAATCACAAAAACTAAAATCAATAAAAAGAGTTTCTCTCTTTCTTCGAGAAGAAATTAAAAATCATACAAATATCTTTTTCTTTCTCAAAAATCTTGATGTGCTATTTTGCTTCCTCAAGCTTGGCCTAGGGATATTTACATGAATAAATAAAATAGTGTAGATAAATATAAGAGAGCAGCTTTATTCACTATTCTTCTTCACTTTTATCTCTATCTCTCTCCTATTATATTGAATTTTGTTTCATCAATTGTTTTGTTTTGAAGGGTTCCTCTACACCGAAACTATTTCACATTTCTACTACTCGCAAAACCCTAGTTATCAAAATGATGCCATTGCCCGGGAGGCATTAGCCATACTTCGATTTTTGGTCATATTTTTGTGATATTTCTTTTTTCTCATTTTCTCAGTTTTTCTCGAGTATCTTTGTTTTTCTCAATATGCTTTTGATTTTTTACAGATTTTTCGAGTTTTATCGATTTCCTTGATATTTTTTCTATTTTCTTGGTTTTTACGATATTCTCAAATTTTGAGTATGTTTGCTGATGATTTTTGCAATGATTGTAGGACTAGCCAGTTTTTTTAGGAAATTGACTCAGCTAAGTGCATAGATATCATCTTGTTTTGTACGAGCTGATTGGAGAGGTAGGGAGAAAAAGCAACTGCAACGATTTTTCTTCACGTTTTTTGTTTTCTTTGACAGAGGGCACTTGCCCATTTTTCTATTTTTGTGAGAGAGGAAGTGGTGCTTGCTTGCTTGACTTTGGTAGAAGGGGTCCACTAAGGACATCTCGACTTGTAGACTAGACTTTAAACTTTTCCGAGGTATGTTTCGCCAGGTACCGGTGCACTTGGAAGATCTCACCACAGGTTTTGGTTTTCTATTGATTTTTCTTTGTTTCATGCGATTTCGTGGAGCCTAGGGGTGTACACATGATTGATTAGACAAGTAAAGTAAATCCCACTATCCTAATCCACACTTAAGCAAAAATAATCGTTTTTTGAAAACTGATTTGTTCTTACGCTAGAGCTGCTGATTTAGGGTTCGGTTTTTACATTTTTTTCATGCATTAGTATAGGTTTACAATTTTTGCATGGATTACCCTGGATGTAGACTGTTGGCACAAGATATGATTTGTATCTCTACATGCATCATCATTTTCCACAGTATTCCATGATTCTCCTCCGTGAGACACATTTTGAAAACTAAAGAAGAACCGACCTCCCATTAGATATTTTTGAAAATATCTGAAAAAGTGAAAACCCTCAAAAATTGAAAAATGATTTTCTCTTTTAAAAACTTGACAAAAATATAAAATACCTAGACTAAATTTGTATTGGGAGAGTAATCCCCTCATTAATTTAGGTACAACTCTAGACAGAGTGGGTGAGGACGCAACCTTAAGGATTAGAGCCAAAAATCCCTAGACTTGTGCCTTAATTACCTATGCATCACTTTTTGGTATATGATTGCAACTGTAAGAACTTGTCTCTGACCATAGAAAGTCATTTTGGTGTACTCATACCTCACAATCAACTTTGGGCCTGATATATCCCATCAACCCGAGAAGATGGTACCACTCTTTCAAGGGAGCGTGTATGCTAGGTGACAGGGTGATACCCTCTATGAGTTCGCTTAGTTCAATTGATTGATCACAAATAAACTTGAAAAGATAAAAGAGCAAACTCTTACAGTCTCCACCATGTGTAGTTGGTGAATCTGGGGTTTGCATTGTGTTCGTATGCGAGGTGTGCATTAATCCATGTCTTATACGCCTTTGCACTAGTGTTCTTGACTTGACTTCGTATTCTCTCACATACTTCCTTTTGACATTGAAGATGACGACTAGACATATTTTTCTCTTAGACTTTGTGAGCTTTCGACGATCCACTGTTCATAGTATGGCTTCACAGACTCAGGATGACCCTCTTCCCAAGTCGGTCCTACTTAGTCACGAGGAGAGTCAGACTCAGACCCCCTCGCCTCCTAGACCTTCAGTTGAGGCAGACCCAGACCCCAAATTTTTTTCTATTTCTCATGCATGTTGTTTATAGAGTTCGTATGAGACTTTTTCCTTATCAAAGAATTCAAAGATCATGGCTAGAGGGAAGGGACTAGTTGAGAACAGAGCTAGGAGAGACTAATTGATGAGAGACGGATATATGAGAGACCTGATCCAGCTTTGGATACTACTGAGGGGATTCTAGACACATTACAACAAATGAGTCTATAGATAAGAGATGAATGTAGATCTAGGATGAGCTTAGAGCTGAGATCACTATGCTGACAACGTAAGCCGGGAACCCGCCACCACCTAACGTGGTTCCTGCTACTTTGAGAGATGAGTATGACTCGGGAGCTAGGATGCTACACCATTGGATTCAGTCACCACTGAATCAAGGGTCATACGAGTTGAGACCGTCCTTCATTTCTTTGCTTCCAAGTACTATGGGAACAACTTAGAAGAGCCATTTACCTTCTTACATCAGTTCAAGATGATTTGTGGTATGGCTAGCTTTCCAGGAGTTACATAGGAGTCCATACGCCTCAAGGCCTTCCCCTTCACCTTAGCAGATAAGGCGCTTTACTGGTCGAGTCACTTGGGGAGGGAGATTTCTATGTGGGATGATCTGAAGTCCACATTCCCATGTAATATTTTCTCTGGGATGGACAAACATGATGAGGAATCAGATATCCAATTTTAAATAGTTACCACATGAGTATTTCGTGAGGCATGTGATCGATTCAAGGATTTGATAGAAAGATGCCATCATTACGAGATACCATTAAAGGTGCTTGTACATAATTATTTTGGAGGACTCCAACTGGATATCCTGGCCTAGTGAGCTCCGCATGTGGCGGCAGTTATCTGAATAGGGATGCTGGGTCAATTCGGTCCATCTTTGAGGGGATGACAGAGAATTCACATGTTGATTCCACTCAGGCATTCCAGAAGGGACCACAACTACCACTCCACCGAGAGCATCAAAAGGTGGTGCATGCTTTTGAGTCTGATTCACGGTCTGACATGGGATTTATTAGTGAGAAGCTGGCATTGGTTGACATGATTCAGAATCAAGTCCAAGAGTTAGAACCACTGCGAGAGTTGGAGAAACTCATCACTTCCTCAATAGTTGAGCGATCTGACGAAGAAGGTGACCGAGTTGCAGCTTTACTACCAATAGTATCACACTCCTTCCACTTCTCAACCTGTACGGAGATCCTTACTCGCTCCTCCCACCCATCCGATTCAGTTTGTTCAAAGCGAGCCAGTACAACTTATTGAGACTCTACATATTGATTGGCATGAGGATCCATCTAATGCTAGCTTGAGTCAGATCGCTAGCCCTGGAGATGTTGATTCTCATGCTACTCTTGAGATAAACGATATTTGTTATGCTCATGTTCAGTCTTCACCACACTTTACTCCTCAAAGCATACATCATCCGCAACAGCAACAATATAGTCATCCGTAGCATGGACATCCACATTTCTAGCATCATCATCATTCTACACAATAACATTCTCACCAGCACATATATCAGAGACCACATTCACATTATTTTCTTGCTACACATTCACAACCATATCAGTATCAACAACAACATTCTTCTTTTACACTACAGAGATCTCCTCAACCTTATATGACACAATAACACAGTCCTAGGCATGAGAGAGTAGATAGCTAGGGACACCACTCTGAGTCTAAGATGTCTTCACAAGCCCTATCACTGAACCATATCATGGTCATGTTGAGCACATTCTAGAATGCACACAGGACAGAGATGGAGCGGGTCAACCATCGTCCAGATGAGCTAACCGCACCCAAGACAGTTCTCCCAACCCAGCCTCAGATGCATCTAAACAATAAGAGGAGGCAGTCAGATCATATAGACACCACCACAGTTATGATCTCTTTCCTGAATTTTTATAAACTTCATTCGTCTCAGGAGCGGTAGATCACCACGAGCCATTGATCGAGAGGAGGAGAGGGCACATGATAAGAAGCGAGAGCCGATCCATGATGATCATGATACATATTCCGATGCTAAGGAGGAGGACTGCTATGATGATGAGGACCAACACGATGTCTAGCTTGATGATTAGAGAGGGGGAGCGATGCAGAGATAGTATAGATGGACACAAGCAAGTCAGACAGCGATATCATGCTAGATCATGCATATGCTTCAGATGGAGATTTTTCTTCTCCCATTTTATAGTATTTTATACAAACTTTTGAGATTTTGGATGTACATTCTCATTCTACTTTAGACGAAAATAAAAAGAATTTTGTTGTTTCTGAGATTATTCATGAGAAATAGTGTCGATTTAGAGGAACCACATGAGCTCTAAAATTTGGCATACGACTTCATGTGTTAATTCATAATAAGGTACCTAAGAAGAAGAAAGATTATGTATCTCATTATCTCAGATGCCAGATTGCAGATTCTGCATTCCATCGTACTCTCTTAGATAATGGTTCCTTGATTAATTTGCTTCCATCTTCTTTGCATGATAAGCTCAAGGTAGATCCTCTTTACAAATCACGAGCAATACTTTAGTTTGTGTAAAGTCTTGAACTTGGCATATCTCGAATTCTGTATAATATGATCCGGCTCATCAAGAGGAAACCAATGGAATTCGTTTCGTGTGAATCAGACTTCATTTCGATTTGTTATGAATTTCGGAAGAAAGAGAAGGAGGGTTAAGACGTCATTAACCCATAATGACTATCATTAATACTAATTAAACATGATTAAAGAAACTAATGATGGATTGGAAACCACTAATGTTCATTAGCAAACACTAATCAATAGTTAGCAAAAGATAAGCGTAAGCCGCGAAAGTTAAATCGTGATTAGTGAAAGTTAATCACGATTAGTGTTAATTAAGTGTCATTAACGAATCTAGAATCATATGGAATATTCTAACTTAAGCCCCGAGTTTGGGATAAGTTTTGGCCAAAACCATGGGCCAAAACCATGAATCAACAAACCATGGTTAAGGTATAAACCATGGTTTTCTAACCATGGTTAGTGGTTTTCTGGGGCATATAAATAGACCCCCTACCCATTCATTCTCTACGATTTCCACTACCACCACCACCCCAAGGGCTAGGGTCGAGAGGTCAGGAGGAGGAGTGGGAGGCGAGGGAGGAGCGCTAGCGAAGCGTTGCTGAGAGAACGAGGAGGAGGAAGGTATGATCCTCTCTTAGTTTGCCTCGTAAGCTAGGCTTTCAATTCATCCCCTTGTTCTTCCAAGTTTTATTCTTGATTTATCTTTCTTTTCGATTTGTTTTCCTATTATGGTTCGAGGAGAAATCTGTTTAACATCCTACTTAGGTGCGGGCAGCTATGCACGTCAGTGAACCCTGTGATTCGTCACATGTTCACTCACCTAAGATGCGTGGTGTCTACCGATTCTCCATCGCTTATGTTTCTGTTATTTTAAATTATGCTTTTATAGTTATTTTGATGGAGAAATATGTGTAATACCCTACTTAGGTGCGGGCGGCTATGCACGTTAGTGAACCCCGTGATTCGTCACACGACCTAAGATGCGTGGTGTCTACCGATTCTTCATCTCTTGTTGTTTGAGTATATTCTTTCAGTTTCGTTGTTATTTTCCTCTCTATTGATTTTATAGAGGAAACTCTTTTCATTTTTATTTTGAAATATATACCAATAAAAGGGGAAATTCTGCCGAAATTTTCCGAGAAATTTGTCCCGATATAAGGGGAAATTTTGCCGAAATTTTCCGAGAAATATATCCCGATATAAAGGGAAACTCTGCCGAAATTTTTCTAGAAATATCACCCTATATAAGGGGAAGCTCTGTTGAAATTTCAAGAGAAAATACGTTCGTGGCATTCTTCGTGTTCTTCGTGTTCTTCACATTCTTCGCGTTCTTCGTTCGTTCTTTGCATTCTTGACACATTCTTAGTATTTTTGATACGAAAATGAAATTCGATCTTTTCAGGAGCCTTAAAATAACCTTTCTAAAAATGAAACACGATAAAGCCTTGCATACACGAGAGAGAGCTCAATTAGGTAACGAAATCATTCCTTTTGCAGTTGGGTTTTCATACGAGATTATTGAAATTCTTGATTCTTTGCTATGAAGAACCCTAATTTTTGGCTATTTTTGAAAAGTCCGAAGAGTTGCTTTGTGATTTCCACTAAAATAAGATTTAAGCATCAAATTGATGCGGTAGTTTCAAAAGTTAGGGTTTGGGAGTTAAAATAGGCATAAACACATGTATATATGCATATGAATAATATATATGTGAGTCTATACTAAGTATTGCTGATTATGCAAATCGAAGACTTAACGAAAGAATTACATCATGGGAATTGATGTGGTTTGAGTTGGATCCAGAAAAGGATCGTGTGTCACGTTAAGGATGATTGGGAGTAGTACTACAGGTCGGGAGTGCAACCTGACCTGTAGGTTTGTCGGAAGGAACCCGTATTGGCGTTTCCCAACCTAGGTGGTACATGGTTGCCCTGTTATGTTAAGTGCGCATGAAATGAATTGCAACACATGGTACCGGGAGCCAATATCTTCGGGTTGAACGACGAAAGATGTAGTCGTGTCATGAGGAGGCACGGGTGGTTCAATAGCGACTGGGTCACGATAATATGTATTTAAAGCCGCTAGGTTATATGATTAAATGTCAGCATGAGGTTTTAAGCAACCGAGTCCTCAAGGCCGGTGTGTTCATTTGTTTTCCAGGCTGATGGTTTGAGACCCTGTTTAATAAAAGAAAAGAAAAATTGTCAGGGTAGTATTGGAGGATTGGTTGAGGTGACGTGCGACGTCATAAGCTTACCAAGATCAACGCAATCTCTGATCCCGAAGTGTCCACAGCTTTGGAGTCCTTATAGTGGTGAGGTAATTCTCCTGGACTAATCCCTGACGTCGAATAGAAAGGAATAATACTTAAATTAACAAGAAGGAATGAAACCTTTAATGATAACAAGTTTTGCTAAATTACACAATTTGTTTGCTTTTCTCTTCTTCGTTACTTAGTATTCGCTAATTTTTATCCTATGATTTATGGAAAATCCAACATGTGTCGGTGAGCCATCGCAAGGACCTTAGTAGACATCCACCCAACCACAGTAGCTTTACTTTGTAAGGTAGTTAGTAATCTTTTGTGTATTTTCCTTCCAAGTTGATGTACATGTAAATGGTTATAGTGGGATAATGTATCATCTGAACTTTATTTTATGAATGGAAAAGTGTTGATTTCTTCTGAATATACTTTGTTTGCAGTCTGTTTTTGAATGTTAGTTGTGATTGCTGAATGAATTATTGCTAAGTAACCAGATCAGGTTATGGGAGGATCCGACGGCTCGGAATTGGGGTCGTGACAGTTTGCATATTGATTTGTGAAAAGACTTAGAAGTGTGCAGAGGAACATTATCATGACCCTTCCAGGCTTGCAATTTCCAATGGAATTTACTATCCTAGATATGGCATGGCCTACGCAATTACACCTTGCTCCAATCATTCTCAAGAGACCTTTCTTGCAGACAACGAGAGCACTCTTTAATTATGATGCCGGGAGAGTATCATTCCACATAGACAGCAGAGTGATATACATTGAGATGGTGAGAGGATGTAGTAGTCCCAGATCAATATTGTCTTTTACTTCAGAGGACACCAGTCTTGCAGAGGATTGCCAACACATAGATGAAACACAATCTCTTGATCTTGAGAGTGTTTATTTTGATACCCACGATATCCTACACGAGAATGGGGTAGATCGCATGGTACCTAGTTCTTCAAGTGACTGTTCACATACAGACATCGAGTTCACATCAGATCCAGATGATTACTCAGTTGCAGTACACATCTCAGTGTCGCAGATTGAGAGTACACATATTCCAACACAAGAGTCAGCTGGTTATATTTCACAGATCATACAATCTATTCAGTGTAGAAAGTCTGAAAGTGTGATGGATACACATATAGACACCTTCTGTAGTCTGACTCTAGAGATGCACATTTCAGTAGAGAGACCTATGCCACACACAACGTTCATTCACAAAGAAAGCTCTACTTGACGCGAGTACAATAGACAATTCAGTACAACCCAGGTTGAGGTGATCTACTTTGTACATGATACATGACTACTATTCCACTTCATTTCATCCTGTACAGAGACCTATGAACCTTTTGTTTTTTTGGTGTACACCACTTGTATATTCTTCGTAGTCCACAATCATCCCCATTTTTTTGTTCGTCCTATATGCTTAGCATACCCAATCCTAAGAATCGGAGGACCGATTCCCATTGATTTGTGCTGTTTGATTTTGTTTTTTTACTTTTCTTTAGTCTTTCTTTCTTTTACACTAATCAATGGTCCTTAATTTTTGACCACATTCTTTTTCTAAACATAGGATGCTTTATCCTAAGTATAGGAGGGATTTAGTTTTCCTTTTTATCTTTTGTTCCTTCGTTTGTATATTCTTTTTCCTCAGTCACCTCATTTTATCTTCCACAATACTTACGATAACGTTATCATAAGAATAGGGGGCTTGACTAACTTCTGTTCTTTTATTCTTTTTCATCCACTTTTATTTAGCATGAGTTATGTCCTCCTTTTTCTGTTTTGATGCTATGAGGATATAGCACTAGCTAAGTATAAGGGGGTGCACATATATTGTATATATACTTTTGTCTATAACTTGTACTTTTATGTATTTTCTATATCTATAAAAACCAGAAAAGTGGGGTAAGGGTTAGTTTAAAGTCTATTTATGTATTTATTTATTATTTATAAAATCCTTGTAAATAAGTAAAATACTTATTTAAAATTTTTAATTTAAAATTTGTATTTAAAATATGCATTTAATATGCATAGTACTTATTTAAAATCCTATTTATTAAAATGTGTAAAAATTGTTTAATCTTTGTAAAATCTTGTGTATATCAAAATTTATTAATTATTTAATCCAAATAAAATATTGGTAATTTATCTTGTAAAATTCTTTTTCATATTCTTGGTTATAAGAATTGAAAAATCCATAAAAAATACAAAAGTCATAAAATTAGCAAAAATTACAAAATTCTTAAAATCTATAAAATGAGCAAAATTCAGAAAACATAGTTGCATTTGCATTAGCATTTTTTAGAATAAGTTAGACTTTTATAACTAAAGATTGGGAATAGTCTAAAGGATGGAGCTTGATATGGCCTTTAACTTTCATTGTAAGGAGCCTAATTAGGAACTGGAATTTGACTCTTCAGGTCATTGACTTAAATATTTGGGTTCCATGAGACCATATTTGAGAATTCAACTTAAACTTGCCTAAGTAGAACACTTGATGTCATCCATTTAACTCTTCATCAGTGAACTAATTTTGGACACATGCACTTTGCACTTAGCTCAACTCGCATGGGGTGGTGAAGGGCAGTCCATTTTAGTGATGTATTTTCATCATTGTGTAGTGGTGTGGACGTCTAAAGATGGGAGTTGTGGGGTTGAAGTAATGCTTTGAATGAGGGAATGGTCTGTTGGCACAATTCCATGACCTCAAAAAATGGACGGAATAAAAAGATGTTATATCCTTCGAGGCACAAAAATATTGATGCAATGCATGAAACATTACAAAATCAATTCAAAAAGAATCCACCAAATACAAATATGATCACAATGGTCCAAGCTTCCATCAAAAAGCCTACACATCTTAGTAGACTTAGCTACCCAAACAATCAAGAGAACTGGGGGGATACTATCACACCAGTTGGGCTTCACAAGGAGATGTGACTACACAAGTCACACTCTAATTATTTTCTCATTCTTGTACATTTCATCTATATTCGATTGTGGACACAACACGACCTGACCTTAGAAGGGAATACCCCCTCAACGAGGAAAGAGTAGCTGGATGAGGAACCAATAAGAATGTATTCTTGGGATGGACGGTTTCTTTGCTTCTTTAAGCAAGAAGAGCTAACACAATTCACACATAGTACATATTGAATTCAAGGTTCATAAAGTTAGCAATATGGATGAGTTTATCTAAGCTGGTTGTTCAAGTGAACCTAAATAAGAATTTATGGAACTTGAGGATTGTTGAGACGAAATCCTAATCCTAGTTAAGGCTCCGACAAAATGATTATTTTAGGCCTAACCAAGCTTTATCCTTTATCTTTTCTCATTAATTGGTTTAGGAAAATAAATACATCCCAACTTTTTTTCCCTTATTTTTCAAATTAAGTGTTTGTTAAGGGACTGACAATGTTTAAGTATAGGGAGTTGATGAATCCATGATTTATTAACATTATGTCTGCATTTTGTCTTAGAACCTTAACAAATACATGTAAACATACATTAATTTTCATCTTTTACCAAAACTTCATTCATGAACAAAAATGCACTTTTATTCATCAAAAACATGTAAATAAATAAAATAATAAAAATAAAGAAAAGAAAAAAAGTCTGATTATAAATATGTATATATGCACAATATTACTTATAGAATATAAATATAGATGAAAGATATATTTACATAAACTAACCCCTGAGACCAAGTCAGCATGAACTGGTCAACAAATAGACAAGTAGGGGAAGATAAGGAAGAAAATCATAAAAGGAATTATTTATTCACTTCACACATTATTCACTATTTATTCAATATTTATCAAAACTTCAAAGATTTTTAATTAATTCGCATTTTCATATTTTTTCGCCAAACTCTTCTCCTATTTATTTCTAAAAATGTATAGAAAAAATATAAAATCAAGTTAAATACATTAACTTGTATATATGCATAGAAATCCAACTTTTAAATTATCAATTTCTTAACTTCCGAACATCATACCTTTATCATACGAACTCTAATTTCATCTACTCACCTTTAAATTACATAAAATGATATTATCTAATGAATGGAGGAAATTTCACTAAAATTGGAGTCCGTTTGCAAAACATCAGTTTTGGGACCTAATGACAACTGGGCTTCTAGGCTACTTATTTTATTTACAACACTTTATTTATAATTTCAATTATTTTATAATTTTCAATTTTTTGATCTTGTATTTTAACCATGATTTATTTTCGATTTTTTCGAAATTATTTAATATTTTAAATAAATCAAATACTCTATAATTTATATCTATATTTATTAATACATTTAAATTAATTTATTAAAATCTAGATATTTTCATATACACTCTATTTATTATCCTATTAATTAATAAAATATACACTTAATATGTTATTTATTAAATTATTAACTTAAAAATGAAAATCCTATTTATAAGTATAGCATATATACATATTTAATAATATTTTAGATTTTATTTTCATTAAATATTTATTATTTATAAAAATTATTCAATAATTTAAGTAATATAATTATCTTATTTTTCCTTTTTATACCTATTTAAAATAACATTATTTAGTAATTATTAGTGAATTTTAAAATCTGGCCAGCCATGTGCTGACACATGTCAGCACATGGCTCATCTTCCTCAAGATCTGGTTATTGGAGCTTTTGTTCCAATGACATGCTTTCAACCATTTTTTCCACAGCCATCTTTATTTCTAAACTCCATATAAACCATTGATTACACCCTCCTAACATACTTAATCCACGCCAACCCTAGGATTAACACCTAACTCCCATCTATTCGCCTATAAAAATCTCCAATGATGGTTTGTTCATGCTAACTTCTCCCTAACTACTAGATGCAGTAGCCAACGACCATCTTCTCCTCTGTTCCTAGGTCGTATCCCTCTATGACAGAGCCTCTTCGCTGCCCTGCGTGGAAGGAGAGTGACTAGAGGATGGTTCTAGGGTGGCCAACCACCTTGCATCACACCACCATGCACGTTGAGCTCCAGGTATACCGGCCTATCGAGCAGAGACCCGAGGGTTGCATACCCTTGAATCCCAAGTAAACCACCTCAATTTCATTTTCTAATTCATCGAATCTTGTGCTGAAATTAGTCGATGTAATTACACGATTAGCTTGCTTTAATCTCCATCTTTGAACCACATCAACAACCCTCTTCAACTCAACTTCGATTTCACCCAAAATTCAAGCTCAACATTTAGTTCCTGGAACTTATCTCTTATCCTGTGAATCTTCAAGTTTCTTGGCTGATTCGTTTCAAATAGAGGTTGATAAGATCATTTGGAGTCACCACTTTCATCATACATATATCTGGAGCAACAATGAAGCATCGATTTTCATCATTTGAGAAGTGTAGTCAGAACTGGGGTTTCAAACCCTTGTTGAGCCTCGAGCCTTCACCGTCGACTAACACATCAATGCCCTCCTTCTCCCCTTGGGTGAGCATGGAGGGGATAGAAGATTCCCTCCTAACCCTATTGGAGGAGTTCCATTGCCGCCACATCACTTGAGCATCATCGGAGATCGAACAGAGAGAAGAACTGCTGCTGCCGGCGAAGAGTTTGGGGAAGAACGTACAAGAACATGCGCTACAGGAATGTGACACATGTCCAGATCCCACAGTCGAGATCCATGTTCGCCATCTAGTCGTGGCCGCCCAATTCGAAGTAGTGGAACAATTGCATCATAAGCCCTACTAGCTATTGGATTTCACGCGTACCTTCATACTCTCCAATATTTACATCTAGGTCCCTGCATCGAGACCTAAGTGTAAGAAAAATTATTTTCTTTACCTTTTGGTCCTTGATCGGGGAATAAAATGGTAGGTACTATATTTATTTTATTTGCAGTTATACCCATGTATATTTTGTGAACTTTGGACACTCTAAAGACATCATTCATTGATTTTTCTAGGGTACAACTACCCTAGAAAGGTTTTGTTACATTTTTAGGTTTCTCATCGTGGATCTAATTTTATTTTTCGAATTTTGCATCCATTTTCAGATTTGCTTGTGTTTTCTCTTCGAGCCCATTGCTCGAGTTTTTTGTAGATCTACTATATGGTTTCATTATACATTTCTCTACCACATTATACTATATTGTAGATCTCCTTTGTTTGAAAAAATATACCATTGAAAATTAATAAAAATTTGAAAATTTAAAATCAAATAAAATAAAAAAACTAAAACCAATAATAAGAGGTTCTCTCTTTCTTCAAGAAGAAATTAAAAATCACAAAAATATCCTTTTTGTTCTAAAAAATATATGTGTTGCTAATATACTTCCCAGAGTTTGATCCAAGTACACTTACCTAGTTAAATAAAATGGCATTGATAAAATAGGATAGATCTGCTTTATTCACTATTCTCCACCTCTTCTCTCTCTCCTATTTATTGAAATTTGTTGGATCGACTAGAGTTCTGTTATGAGCGATTCCTCTACACTGACACTATTTCATATTTCTACAACTAGCAAAACCCTAGTTATTAATGGTCATCTAGTTTATGAAACAAGACACAAATTCAACATATTAGTATAATGATTATTTTTTTTTTTGCATTTTATGTATTTATTAAAAATGAAAAGGAGTCCCCTTTTGCCATGTTTACATCTAAAAACTCCAAAAAAATATAATTTTTTTGAAAAAAAATCCAAAAAAATCATATATAGTATATTTTGTATTTAGTGAGTCCAAAAAACAAAAACCCCTAAAAATAGAAAAAGAAAATGGGAAAATCATACAGCTCCAAAATTCAACAAAAAATATAAAAATTCTACAAAAATACCAAAATTAAGTTTTCTATTTTATAATTATCTATATATTATTATTTGTATATCAAAATTAATTTGGGTAATTTTGGAGTTTATTTACTATTTTTAAAAAAATCCAAATTAATTTTCGATCATTTATTAACCCCTTATTTAAGATGTTTTTGACTTTAAACATACATAGAAATTGGCAAAAATCCCAGAAAAATATCAAAAAATAGACAAAATAGAAAACCACAAAAACAATATGTTTTACTATATTTAATTTATTTTGACCTATTTTTATCTCTATTATATCTAGATATACTTTATATTGTATTTATACATAGACATACAAATATATACTTATCTATATATACTATATCTAAATTGAAAGAAATATAAACAATGAAAAAGATAAATATAAAATGTAAAATTACAAAACCAAAAATAAAATAATATATATATATATATATAAAATCCAAAACCCATAAAAAGACCTATGTAAATGAATGACTTGGTTGTGAATAAATACTCATAGGCTACCTGTTTTGCTCTTTGTGGTTCGACCTCTACATGCTTGCCTGCTATGCATTTTATGGTAGGGAAAATAAATTTTAATTCCACATTTTTTCTACTAATTGAATCATGATTATCGTGGTTTAATTGTTGATTAAATGGATTTTGTTGAGTGGTCACATCAGTGACGCTAATTGAGTTTGATTAGCATACCCTTGCAAAATCCCTTTTTATCAGATGGCGCCGTTGCCAGAGAGCAATGAGCGTAGCCTATTTTTACCAATCATTGTTGTATAGTCATGTATCTGATTCATTAATTCATTATTGTAAATATTCAATAATTTATTTGCAATTGATTCTTTGATCCATTGTTCTCAATACTCATTGATTTATTTGATTCTTTATTCTTTGATTAATTATTCATTAAATCTTTGATTTGATTATTTGATTATATAAGCTAATGCCAACTTTTTTTGACTTTGTTGTGAGGGCCCGCCACGCGAGGACAGTTTCTTAGGAGGCCGATGCGGCCAAGCTTGGAGGAGGTAGGTCTTCTCTTTATGACCAGCTAGAGAGAGCACCAAGGAAGCAAGGAGGAGGATTAGCTTAGAAAAAAAAATCAATTTTTAATTTATGGTGAGAGAGAGATAAATTTTGGCATGTAATATAAATTGGACTCTACTCTTCATAACGAGGTCCAATTCCCGGGTGTCTATTCACCTGGGGGCCTCGTCATGGTTTTTCCGTGTTTTCTCACCTTCTTTTATTTTGTTTCCCGTTGTTTTGAGCTTTCCGCCTTAATTTACTTTGTTTTATGTGCATGGAGCCCCTACATTCAGGTTTTTTGACTCGGTAACTAGGTCCACACCTTAATAAGAATGCATGTTCATATAGTCTCTTACGTATAGATCTAGTCAATATATAATTATTGGTTATTTAGCTTCGAACCCGTACGCCGTGAGAGATGTCGTACAACGTTGGCAAGACCTGTTATAGCGGGCACTGAGACGTCTCCAATATCGGACTTTAGGGTTTGATTCTGAATATCTAACATATGGCTCTTCACAATTAATAACAACTACAGTTTAGGGCGATTATGTCGATTTCACACCGCCATGTAGATAGGTTTAAAAACTCTGTTTTGCATACCACACGGAGAGAGCAGGGAAGCACTATAAGTCCTCTAACTCAACATGCATCATTAGATTCAATGGTGAGATCTCCATCATTGAATCGACTTGCACGGCTTTTTCGTTATCTCCCTCTGATTTTGAGCACATTGGACTTAAATGAAAATCTACAAAAATGTTAGGCACTGGTATGAAACAGATCCAAAAAAAGTGAAAATCTAAAAAATTAAAACAAGGGGACTACTAAATAAACTTTGACCTTAATTAAAATTCGTAATGAACTATCATTTTTTTGGGTTCATAAAGCCCTCATTATTTTCAGGTACATTAGGAGGGGATCAAACCCCTCCCATGAGTGAGGCACGACCCTCTGAGGATTAGAGCCCAATTCCTAGTCTGTGACTGCCTTGTGGATTGCTTGGATTTCCGATGTATTGATGCTTCTATCATACATGATCGAGTAGGGCCTTGTCAGCGATGGTTGTTCATGCCTTATGTGGAACACCGACAATGGTTTGAAGTATTGAGCTTAGGCCACGCCTTCACGGGGGTGTATGTCTCATCGGTTTGCATCTGAGTAGGTTCTTGCACGCTCACGGGTGATTCTGTTCCGAGAGAGAACTAAAGTATTAGCTTTTCCTATTGGATTCCTCTCTATATTTATTTGGATGAGTAGGGATCCAGGAAGGGTTATAAGGACCTCAAAAAATGCAAACTACAGGTTATAAAGGAGGAGGACAAGTACGAGTACTCTTCTGGCAGTACTCTCTTTCCTACAGGGTTAGCGTACTAAGGCCTTGTTACAAGATATGCCTGAAATAACAATTCTGAAACTGAAAAGATAATAAATAGCCGAACCTTTATGGCTTCACATGGTATGAGCTGGTGAACCTAATTTTGTATTCCGTTTGTATAGATCTAGATTAAGGTTCAAAGATCGAGTCTCGTGCACTAGCGTAAATTTTGTCATGTGTTTCTCCCTTTGACCCCCTCTCAGTTTGAGCCATTCTACTATTTTGCACTCCATTTTATTCCTCGTTGAACACCGTATAGTTCTTCTCGCATCGTTCTTCCTGCTTCATAAAGTTGATCCGTGGATAGCATAGTCGGGATCCCGCCGACAACCACATCGATTCCATGGACTCAGCCTCGACAATAATTTGAGGCGATTCTTGAGAACCCGATCCGGACCATACAGGTCGATCTTCGGACTCCTCGTTTTCTAATCTTCCATTTGACCACCCAATAATCTAGGACTTCTCTTTTCCCACCTTTGTCATTATGAATGAAAGTCAATTATAGTCAATATCCTTTTCATTCACAACACTTTGGGAATGACCTTAATTCCAGAATTCATCCGGGCAGCCAAGAACAGATTTCAAGTGACCTTATTGGGATTCTCTCATCTTGCAGATAGAAGCCAAACCAAGCCCTGGATCCCAACATAGAATTCATCTCCTCATATTCAGACCCTAAAGTGGCACCTCAAGGAAGAGGAAAGGGTCAGCAGCCAACCCAGCCTGAGAAAGCAAAGATGCCTGACCAAAATCAGGTGAATGCACAGTTATTAGCATCTATCCAAGCTATCCAGCAGCATTTGATTGAGAAATCCCTAGAACAGACTACATTTCAAGAATATTGAATGATGTGATGAACAGACTAGAGGGAGGAGGAGGAAGACATGGAGGACGAGGTGGTGGACCCCAAATGATGAGGAAGAGCCTAAACACGGGAGGCCCAAACCAACACTGAAAGAAACATACAATCTTGGAGACAGCCAGATGACCAAGTGGATCCTCATTCTACCGGTGTATGCTTACTTTGAGATGAAGCACCAGTTCCTTGCTCTTCTTCCATCTTTCCATGGAAATACCATTGAAGAGCCTTACATTCATCTGCATCAATTTTCACGCATATGTCGTACTACTCACTACCCCAATGTCCCCTTGGATGTTGTAAAGATGATGGCATTCCCCTTCAGTTTACAAGGCAAAGCCCTCTACTGGGTTAACCATCTGGGGAAGGTTGTGACAACCTGGGAGGAATTGAAATCTGCTTTCCTACACAAGTTTTACACTCTTAGTCGGCTCAACCAGATGCGGGCAAGAATTAGCAATTTCTCTCAGCGAGCCCATGAATCCATTCATGAAGCATGGGAGAGATCCACCGATTTGCAGGAGAAATGCCCTCACCGTGAGATTCCGAGGACCAGCTTGGTCCAACACTTCTTTGGGGACCTGAACGTAGAAATTCAAAGGCTCCTTGACACAGCGTGTGGGGACTCACACTTTAAAAAGGATGAATATGTCGTCTGGTAGATTTTTGAGGAAATGGTCGAAGGAGAGGCCGTCCTCTCTTCATCCAAGGCGTATCAGAAGCATCCCCAGATCCTCCAGAAGCAAGTACACATGGCAACATACCGAGAGGATGAGAGAGATCAGAGCTCCAACCTTAGCATTATCGGGGGCCATCTCTTGAAGGTTGATATCATAGAAAAGCGATCACATGACCTCAAAAATTTTGTTGTGATCGAGAAAAGGATGCACAATCTCAATAAAATGGATCATATCACCAAGCAGTTGGAACTGCTGGTAGGCACCATTAACTTTGTACAATCGGCAAACCATCCCTAGATGCTCCAGCTGAGAAGAAGGACGATCCAGAACCACCAAATCAGCCTCAGCTGAGCCAACAGCCACCAACAGTCTAGCACATGTACTACGTGCATGCGCCTGACCAGGGCCAGCCACATCAGTAGATGGTTGTTTACCAGCCAGACTTCCTTCCATCATCTGATCTAGCCTTCGCACCACCACCCTTTATTAAAGAATCAATGGGTTTTGGGGTAATGATGCACAACCATCCCGTCCTACCAATCACCCTCAGGGCAAGCTGTAAGCCAACAAGCAGTACCACCAACCACAGGGTGGTTGTTTTGTGTAGTCCTCATAGCTGCCTCCACAGTATCATCAGCCTCCCTAGTATGCCAATCAATGGAGGCGGAATCAACACTATCAGCAGTCGCAGTGCCATCAGCCACCACCATACCACCTGTATGCAGCTGCCCAACCTCAACAGTACCAGTAGTATCCTCCTCCCTCATACAATCAGTTTCGGCTTCCTCCATTACCTCCCACCACTAGTGCATTTTTCGAAGTGACTGATAAGTTGTCAAGATTGGAACCAAAACTCAAGACACTTCCAGCAGACCTGAAGTATGCATTCTTTGCAGGTGAAGAAAACGTGTATCAAGTCATCACCAGCAGTAGGTTGACTCCAGAGTAGGAATCTCGACTTCTCGAGGTTCTAGAGAAGAACCATAAGTCACTTGGTTGGCACGTATCAGATCTCCGCAGGATAAATCCTACCTTGTGTTCACACCACATTTACTGAGAAGAAGATGCAAAGCCATCCCGCGAATTCCAAAGAAGACTGAATCCAAATCTCAGGAATGTCAACATGAAAGAAATCACAAAATGGTGTGAATGCATGATTCACTTATCCCATCTCCAACTCAAAATGGGTGAGCCCCTTGTATGTCGTTCCAAAGAAGACAAGCTTACCATGGTTACAAATGACAGAGGAGAGGAGATATCTACTCGGGTACTGACATCCTGGCGGATGTGTGTTGACTACCAATGACTTAATGTTGCAACTAAGAAGGACCGCTTCCCCCTACTATTCATTGATTAGGTTTTGGAAGACTAGCCGACAAGGAGTTCTTCTGCTTTCTAGATGGGAACTCCGGGTACAACTAAGTGGCAATCGTCCCTAAGGACCAAGAGAATACTACCTTTACTTGCTCGTTCGGCACCTATGCTCTCAGGAGAACGCCCTTTGGATTGTGCAATGCACCAACGACATTCCAGAGATGCATGCATGCAGTCTTCGTCAAGACGATATGCAGTTTTCTTGAGTTGTTTATGGACGACTTCTTCATTTATGGTAACAGTTTCGATTCTTCTCTTGAGCACCTAGACAGAGTACTTCAGAACTGTCATGAAGTAAATCTAGTGCTATCATGGGAAAAGAGCCACTTCATGGCCATAGAGGGAATTGTGTTGGGTCACGTCATTTCCAAACGTGGCATGGAAGTCGACCCGGCAAAGGTAGATGCGATTGCCAATCTTGAGCCACCTCAGACAGTGAAGAATGTAAGGTTATTCCTAGGGCATGTGGGATTCTATAGACGGTTCATCCGAGACTTCAACCGTATTGCCCGACCTCTTACAGAACTTATATGCAAGGAGACCGAGTTCAATGTTGATCAGTAGGTTCTCCTTTCATTCAATCAGTTGAAGGAGCTTATCACTCAAGCTCCAGTCCTAAAGCCACCATATTGGTCTCTACCCTTTGAGATCATGACGGATGTGTCATATTTTGCAGTTGGGGTTGTTTTAGGACAGAGGAAAGACAAGGTGCCCTATGCCATTCATTATGCCAGCAAGACATGAGATAAAGATCAAAGATATTATACTATAACCTAAAAAGAGTTGCTGGCTGTGGTATTCTCCTGGGAGAATTTCAGATCCTATTTGCTTGGATCAAAAGTTACCATCTTCACATACCACTCAATTATCTGATATTTACAACAGAAGAAGGATGCCAAGCACAAACTGATTAGATGGATCTTTCTCCTCCAGGAATTTGATTTGGAAATAAAGGACAAGCTTGGAGTTCAGAATGTGGTAGAAGATCACCTCTCCAGAATTGAGTAGCAAGAGCCTCCGTTGAGCAGTGCACCCATCATGGAAACCTTTCCTGACGAGTCGATTTTTATCATGGATTTACTCCCTTGCTATGCTGATTTTGTAAAATACCTCATTGTGGGGTAGTACCATCAGATTGGACGAAAATTTAGAAGGAAAAATTCTTGTCTATAATCCACTTCTACCAATGGGAAGATCCTCTTTTATTCAGGGAAGGATCAGATGGCATTTGACGCAGGTGTAACCCTCAAGAGGAGCATCTTAGTGTCCTCGAGCATTGTTACCCGCTCGAACCTAGAGGACACCACTCTGGAGACAAAACGACAGCAAAAGTACCTTAGTGTGGCTTTTGGTGGCCCACACTATTTAAGGATGCAACAACTTTCGTGAACGATGCACTGATTGTCAAAGATTGAAAGGCACTCTCACCGCAAAAGATTCAATGCCCCTAAAGATCATCCAGATTGCACATGTATTCGATGCTTGGGGGATCAATTTCATGGGACCTTTTCCCAACAGTCAGGGATATGAGCACATCCAAAAATATAAAAGCTTGTTGAAAAAATCCAAAAAATCATATATAATATATTTTGTATTTATTGAGTCCAGAAAACAAAAACCCCTAAAAATAGAAAAAGAAAAGGAGAAATATCATAAAGCTCCCAAATTCCACAAAAAATATAAAAATTCTACAAAAATACCAAAATTATATTTTTCCGATTTATAATTATGTATATATTATTATTTATATATTAAAATTAATTTGGGTAATTTTGGAGTTTATTTGCTATTTTTAAAAAAACCCAAATTAATTTTGGATCATTTATTAACCCCTTATTTAAGATGTTTTTGACTTTAAACATACATAAAAATTGGCAAAATCCAGAAAAATATCAAAAGAATAGATAAAATATAAAACCACAAAAACAATATGTTTTACTATATTTAATTTATTTTGACCCAATTTTATCTCTATTATATCTAGATATACTTTATATTGTATTTATACATATACATACAAATATATACTTATCTATATATACTATATCTAAATTGAAAGAAATATAAACAATGAAAAAGATAAATATAAAATATAAAATTACAAAACCAAAATAAAATGTTATATATATATAATCCAAAACCCACAAAAATACCTATGTAAATGAATGACTTGGTTGTGAATAAATACTCGTAGGCTACATGTTTTGCTCTTTGTGGTTCGACCTCTCCATGCTTACCTGCTATGCATTTTATGGTAGAGAAAATAAATTTTAATTCCACATTTTTGTTATTAATTGAATCATGATTATTGTGATTTAATTGCTGATTAAATGGATTTTGTTGAGTGGTCACATCAGTGACACTAATTGAGTTTGATTAGCATACCCTTGCAAAATCCCTCTTTATCAGATGGCACCGTTTCCAGATAGCAATGAGCGTAGCCTATTTTTACCAATCATTGTTGTATAGTCATGTATCTGATTCACTAATTCATTATTGTAAATATTCAATAATTTATTTGCAATTGATTCTTTGATCCATTGTTCTCAATACTCATTGATTTATTTGATTCTTTATTCTTTGATTAATTATTCATTAATTTTTTGATTTGATTATTTGATTATATATGCTAATGCTAACTTTTTTTGACTTTGTTGTGAGGGCCCGCCACGCGAGGACAGTTTCTTAGGAGGCCGATGCAGCCAAGCTTGGAGGAGGTTGGTCTTCTCTTTATGACCAGCTGGAGAGAGCACCAAGGAAGCAAGGAGGAGGATTAGCTTAGAAAAAATCAATTTTTAATTTATGGTGAGAGAGAGATAAATTTTGGCATGTAATATAACTTGGACTCTACTCTTCACAACGAGGTCCAATTCCCGGGTGTCTATTCACCTGGGGGCCTCGTCATGGTTTTTCCGTGTTTTCTCGCCTTCTTTTACTTTGTTTCCCGTTGTTTTGAGCTTTCCGCCTTAATTTACTTTGTTTTGTGTGCATGGAGCCCCTACATTCAGGTTGCTTGACTCGGTAACTAGGTCCACACCTTAATAAGAATGCATGTTCATATAGTCTCTTACGTATGGATCTAGTCAAATTATAATTATTGGTTATTTAGCTTCGAACCCGTACGCCGTGAGAGATGTCGTACAACGTTGGCAAGACCTGTTATAGCGGGCACTGAGACATCTCCAATATCGGACTTTAGGGTTTGATTCTGAATATCTAACATATGGCTCTTCATAATTAATAGCAGCTACTGTTTAGGGCGATTATGTCGATTGCATACTACCATGTAGATAGGTTTAAAAATTCTATTTTGCATACCACACGGAGAGAGCTGGGAAGCACTGTAAGCCCTCTAACTCAACATGCATCATTAGATTCAACGGTGAGATCTCCATCATTGAATCGACTTGCACGGCTTTTTCGCTATCTCCCTCTGATTTTGAGCACATTGGACTTAAATGAAAATCTATAAAAATGTTAGGCGTTGGTATGAAACAGATCCAAAAAGGGTGAAAATCTAAAAAATTAAAATGAGGGGACTACTAAATTAACTTTGACCTTAATTAAAATTCGTATCGAACTATCTTTTTTTGGGTTCATAAAGCCCTCATTTTTTTCAGGTACCTTAGGAGAGGATCAAACCCCTCCCATGAGCGAGGCACGCCCCTCTGAGGATTAGAGCCCAATTCCTAGTCTGTGACTGCCTTGTGGATCACTTGGATTTCCGGTGTATTGACGCTTCTTTTGTACGTGATTGAGTAGGGCCTTGTCGGCAATGGTTGTTCATGGCTTGTGTGGAACACCGACAATGGTTTGAAGTATTGAGCTTAGGCCACGCCTTCATGGGGGTGTATGTCTCATCGGTTTGCATCTGAGTAGGTTCTTGCACGCTTACGAGTGATTCTATTCCGAGAGAGAACTGAAGTATTAGCTTTGCCTATTGGCTTCCTCTCTATATTTATTTGGATAAATAGAGATCCAGGAAGGGTTACAAGGATCTCAAAAAGTGCAAACAATTTACAAAGGAGGAGGACAAGTACGAGTACTCTTCTGGCAGTACTCTCTCTCCTATAGGGTTAGCGTACTAAGGCCTTCTTACAAGATATGCCCGAAATAATAACTCTGAAACTGAAAAGATAATAAATAGCCGAACCTATACAACTTCTCATGGTTTGGTGAACCTAATTTTGTATTTCGTTTGTATGGATCTAGATTAAGGTTCAAAGATCGAGTCTCGTGCACTAGCACAAATTTTATCATGTGTTTCTCCCTTTGACCCCCTCTCAGTTTGAGCCTTTCTACTATTTTGCACTCCATTTTATTCCTCGTTGAACACCGTATAGTTCTTCTCGCATCGTTCTTCCTGCTTCATGAAGTTGATCCATGGATGGCTTAGTTGGGATCCTGCCGACAACCACATCGATTCCATGGACTCAGCCTCATCAATAATTCGAGGCAATTCTTGAGAACCCGATCCGGACCATACAGGTCGATCTCCAGACTCCTCGTTTTCTAACCTTCCATTTGACCACCCAATAATCTAGGACCTCTCTTTTCCCACCTTTGTCATTATGAATGAAAGTCAATTATAGTCAATATCCTTTTCATTCACAACACTTTCGGAATGACCTTAATTCCAGAATTCATCCGGGTAGCTAGGAACAGATTTCAAGTTATCTTATTGGGATTCTCTCATCTTGCAGATAGAAGCCAAACCAGGCCCTGGATCCCAATATAGAATTCATCTCCTCATATTCAGACCCTAAAATGGCACCTCAAGGAAGAGGAAAGGGTCAGCAGCAACCCCAACCTGAGCAAGGAGTGATGACTGACCAAAATCAGGTGAATGCACAATTATTCACACTTTAAAAAGGATGAAGATGTCGTATAGAAGATTTTCAAGGAAATGATCGAAGGAGAGGCCATCCTCTCTTCATCTAAGGCGTATCAGAAGCAGCCCAGATCCTCCAGAAGCAAGTACACATGGCAAAGTACCAAGAGGCAAAGAGAGATGAGAGCTCCAAGCTTAGCATTATCAGGGGCCATCTCTCGAACGTTGATATCATTGAAAAGTGATCACATGACCCTGAAAAACTCGTTGTGATCGAGAAGATGATGCAAAATCTCCATAAACCGGATCAGATCACCAAGCAATTGGAACTAGGCACCATTAACTCTATCTAGTAGGCAAAACCATCCCCAGATGCTCTAGCTGAGAAGAAGGACGATCCAACACCACCAAATCAGCCTCAGCCGAGCCAGCAGCCACTAGCATTCCAGCACATGTACTACATGCAGGCGCCCGACCAGGGCCAGCTGCAGAATTTGATGGTTGTTTACCATCCAGACTTCCTTCCATCATCTGATCCAGCCTTCACACCACTACCCCTGATTCAAGAAGTCAATGGTGTTTGGAGTAATGATGCACAACCGGGTCGTCCTACCAATCACCCTCAGGGCCAGATGTAAGCCAACAGGAAGTACCACCAACCACAGGGTGGTTGTTTTGGGTAGTCCTCATAGATGTCGCAATAGTATCACCAGCCTCCCTAGTATGCTAATCAATGGAGGCAAAATCAACACTATCAGCAGCCGTAGTGGCGTCAGCCGCCGCCATACCACCAGTATGCAGCTACCCCACCTCAGCAGCACCAATAGTATCCTCCTCCCACATACAATCAGTTTTGGCTTCCTCCATCACTGCCCACCACCAGTGCAGTTTCTGAAGTGACTGATAAGTTGTCCATATCAGAAACAAAACTCAAGCCTCTTCCAGTAGACCTGAATTTTGCATTCTTTGCAGGTGAAGAAAACATTTATCCGGTCATCACCAGCAGCATACTAACTCCAGAGTAGGAATGTCAACTTCTCGAGGTTCTAGAGAAGAACCATAAGGTGCTTGGTTGGCACGTATCAAATCTCCGCGTGATAAATCCTACCTTGTGTTCACACCACATTTACTTAGAAGAAGATGCCAAGCCACCTTGTGAATTCCAAAGAAGACCCAATCCAAATCTCAAGGATGTCATCATGAAAGAAATCACGAAATGGTGTGATGCATGCTTCATTTATCCCATCTCCAACTCAAAATGGGTGAGCCCCTTGCACGTCATTCTAAAGACGACGGGGCGTACCAGGGTTACAAATGACAACGGAGAGGAGATATCTACTCGGGTGCCGCCATCCTGGCTGATGTGTGTTTACTATCACCGTGTTAATGCTGCAACTAAGAAGGATCACTTCCCCCTACCATTTATTAATCAGGTTTAGGAAAGACTATCTGACACGGAGTTCTTCTGCTTTCTATATGGGTACTCCGGGTACAACCAAGTGGCAATCGTCCCTAAGGACCGAGAGAATACTACCTTCACTTGCCCGTTCGGCACCTATGCTCTCAGAAGAACACCCTTTGGATTGTGCAATGCACCAGCGATATTCCAGAGATGCATGATTGCAGTCTTCATCGAGATGGTAGGCAATTTTCTTGAGTTGTTTATGGACAACTTCTCCATCTATGGTAACCGTTTCGATTCTTGTCTTGAGCACCTAGACATAGTACTTCACAAATGTCATGAAGTCAATCTAGTGCTATCATGGAAAAGAGCCACTTCATGGTCATAGAGGGAATTGTGTTGGGTCACGCTGTTTCCAAACATGGCATGGAAGTCGACCCGGCAAAGGTGTATGTGATTGCCAATCTTAAGCCACCTCAGATAGTAAATAAGGTGGGGTCATTTCTGGGGCATGTGGGATTCTATTAATGGTTCATCTGAGACTTCAGGCGCATTGCGCAACCTCTTACAGAACTTCTATGCAAGGAAACCGAGTTCAATGTTGATCAGCAGGTTCTCCTTTCATTCAATCATTTGGGAGTGTATCACTCAAGCTCCTGTCCTAAAGCCACCATATTGGTCTCTACCCTTTGAGATCATGATGGATGCGTTGGATTTTGCAGTTGGGGTTATTCTAGGACAGAGGAAAGATAAGGTGCCCTATGACATTCATTATGCCATCAAGACATGAGATGAAGCTCAAAGAAATTACACCGTAACTGAAAAAGAGTTGTTGGCTATGGTATTCGCCTTGGAGAAGTTCAGGTCCTATTTGCTTGGATCAAAAGTTACCATTTTCACATACCACTTCGCTATCTGATATTTACAGCAGAAGAAGGATGCCAAGCACAGACTGATTAGATGGATCCTTCTCCTATAGAAATTTGATTTGGAAATCAAGGACAAGCCTAGAGTTTAGAATGTGGTAATAGATCACCTCTCCATAATTGAGCAGCAAGAGCCTCCGCTGAGCAGTGTACCCATCATGGAAACCTTTCTCGACGAGTCGATTTTGGTCGTGGATTAACTCCCTTGGTATGCTGATATTGTCAACTACCTCAGTTCGGGGGTAGTACCGTCAGATTGGACAAAGATTTAGAAGGACAAATTCTTGTTGATAATTCACTTCTACTAATAGGAAGATCCTCTTTTATTCAGGGAAGGAACAGATTGCATTTGGCGCAGGTGTATCCTTCAAGAGGAGCATCTTAGTGTCCTCGAGCATTGTCACTCGCTCGAATCTAGTGGACACCACTCTGGAGACAGAACGAAAACAAAAGTACTTCAGTGTAACTTCTAGTGGCCCATACTATTTAAGGATGCAGTAGCTTTCGTGAAACGATGCACTGATTGTCAAAGATTGAAAGGCACTGTCACCACAAAAGATTCAATGCCCCTAAAGATCATCCAGATTGCAGATGTATTCGATGCTTGGGGGATCGATTTCGTCGGACCTTTTCCCAACACTCAGGGATATGAACACATCCTTATTGCCGTTGACTATGTAAGTCGTTGGGTTGAAGCTATTCCCCTCAAGCTGCTGACAACGGCACAGTGTGTCGATTCTTGAAAGAGAACATCATTTCACGGTTTGGGGTTCTGAAGATTATCATATCAGACGGGGGTAGTCAGTTCATTAACAAAGAGGTCAAGAAATTAACGAAGGATAACAACATCGAGCATCGAGTCTCATCTCCTTATCATCCACAGACCAATGGCATGACCGGACTATCAAATAGAGAAATCAAGACAATCCTGCAGAAACTTGTTAAGCCGGACAGAAAGAATTGGTCCCAACTCTTGGACTTCGTCCCATGGGCATACAGAACTGCTTACAAGTCTCCTTTGGGTAGGTTGCCCTATCGTCTTGTGTATGGAAAACTGTGTCATCTTCCCATGGAACTAATTCACAAATCCTTGTGGGCAATCAATATGTGCAATTTGCACAAAGAAGTGGCCAGAAAAGAAAAGATGATTGAACAGACTCTTGGAGTTTCGAGACTATGCATATGATAACACATTGATGTACAAAGAGAAGGCGAAACACTGGTATGACCGACACATCAGACGAAAGACCTTCGAAGTTGGACAGAAAGTGTGGCTATCTGATGCAAAGTTGAAGATCTTCCCAGGCAAATTAAAGAGTAAATGGACAGGGTCGTTTCTAGTACGAGAAGTGTGTGACAATGGCAACATTGCAATATCAGAATTGTCTCCTGATGCACAGCTAGTTGTTGTCAACAGTCAGCTACTGAAGCCTTACCTTGATCCTGATACTTTCTTGGTTGTTGCCGATTCAATCCAAGTACTGCGTTCTGAAGATAGATCCATAGTGTTGGCAGCATCAAAAGATTCAGATAACACACCACAAAAACTTTTCCACTAATCTCTTTTCTTTTCTTCCTTGCTTCTTTTCTACTTTCCAGTTCCAGCATTCATCCTGTATATATATATATATATGTATATATGTATATATATTAAAAAAATAAAAAAATAACAAACAAATAAATCAACAAAAATCAGGTGTATCACCCCTTTTTATCAGTCTTCTATACTTGGTTGTACTTTGTCCTAAGTATAGGGGGTGTACACCCCAATTGCATTCATTCTTTGATCCCCTCCATTGTCTCCTCTTCTCTCCTATATTTAGGGTTCTCTTACCCTAAGTATAGTGGGGAGACAATCCGTGTATGATCTATTCATTCTCATCCTTGACCATCCCTGCCTTGTGTACAGCTTGCTATACTTAGGATTATTTGATCCTAAGTATAGGGGGACAATCAACTTCCTGTTCATTTATTCATCTCCTCATTTATTTGTTCTCTAGACTTTTCTATACTCAGTGCAAGTTATGTCTTCTCTTTTTCTCTTTGATCTATGAATACATAACTCGAGCTAAGTACAAGGGGGTCGTATATAAAATGTATATACTTCAAGCCATAACTCGTACTTTTGTATTCTAAATAAAACTTATAACTAAAAATAATGTTAAATTCATTACAATCTTCTAATAAAAAGATGTTTATAGCTCCTCAAACTCTTTTTGTACATACTAATTAGTAAATCAGGCAAAAATACTTTTGCAAAATGTTTGAAAAATAGTTTAAAAACCCTTGTGAAAAATCTTTCGAAAACTGTTTGGAAAATATTTTGTAAAGAGTATTCAACCTTTGAAAAACCTGTTTGTTTGCAAAATTTTATTTTCTTTACGTGAAATAAAAATGTTTGAAAAACTATTTGCAAAAGGTTTGAAAAACAGTTGCAAAAATACTTGAAAAATCTATATATTTTGTTTCAAAAACCTTTGCAAAACGATTTTCAAATACATGTAAATGTATGTAAAAAACGGTTTGTGAAAGTTATGTTGGGCTATAGTTTTCAAATTTGTTGAAAATGATTTTCAAATACGTTTGAGGTGTATATGCATCATACTCAAAAATTCTGTATATATGTATCTGTTAAGAATCAAAACTTTTGTAAATATAAGATACATCCCCATGTAAAGAAATACACTTAATTTCTTAACATAAACCTTCTACTTTCAAAAACACCAAAAACATTTTATACACAAATAACATTTTCTCTTTGTATATATTGATTAATAAATCATGTTAAAAATATTTTTGCAAAATGATTTGAAAAATGGTGTGACTCATTTGAAAAACATTTTGTGAAATATTTTCAACCTTTGTAAAAATATTTTGATATGCAAAAATCCTTTTCTTTGTGTGAAATAAAGATTTGAAAATCTCTTTGTAAATGATTTTGAAATTTTTTTGCAAAAATATTTTAAAAAATGTATATATTGTTTGAAAAATCTTTGCAAAATGACTTTCAAATGATTATAAATATTTGCAAAAATTATTTTGTACTATAGTTTTCAAAATTGTTTTCAAACAAATTTGAGAAATGAAAGCATCATTAAAATAAAATGTAAAATAAATAATAATGTGTACATAAAATTCATTACCAATTGTCTTTATATCTCTATAAATTAACTGTTAAAATTTGTAAATTCTTAAGTCTTGTAAATAAAAATAAGCACGCCCGTGTAAATAGATGTACATATTTTAGACTTTGTGCGCCAAAATTCTTTTATTTCCTTTTGTAAAAATTCTTTTTCTTTTCAAAATTCTTTGAAAATTTGCATCATTCTTTCTGCATTGTACATAACATTTGCATAGCATGCATATTCTTTTCAATTAAGCTTGATGATTGAACAAGTCCAAATAAAACCGAAGATTGGAGCTTGATTGGACCTTACTGCATCTAACTGCACTAGAACCTTATAGGAACTAGGTTTAAGGTACCTTAGGTCTATTCAGACTTAATTATTTGAGACTCAGGGCTAGGTTCAAGTCACCTCAACTGACTAACTAGAATTTTTCGAGACATACGCATGACTCTTGCCAGTCGTGACCTAACTTGGACACTTTCACCTTTCACTTGGCTTAACTCAGTTGGAGTGGTGAGGGGGTTGGATTTGCCGGTCTGAGATGAGCACGGTGGAAACATTCGTCCTCAGCTAGGGAGGGAAGTGCACCCCAACCTGGTCCAGTTTTATTGAAGTCGAATGACATGAGAGTGTGGGTTGTGATAAAGCTTCAAAAGAGGGATAGTCTGATAGCTCAAGAGGAAAAATTCCTTATGTAAAAGCTGTTGTAAATAGTATGTTGAAAAAAAAACTCCAAAAAAGTGAACAGGCCTGCAAATAAAAATAAAATTCCTACCGGAGTATGTATATATGTTGTATAGAAAATAAGCAAGCTTGAGCATCAAAAAGTTACACCATGTGAGCATGCAACTGGATGACTTGACTACACTGATCTTTGTACATGATGAAATGAAGTGGAAGAGTAGTTATGCATCATGTACAAAGTATATCATCTCAACCTGGGTTGTGCGGAATCATCTATTGTGCATGTGCGTACTGGTCCCTGACTGTCTGAGTAGAACTACCTTTGTAAGTGATATTTGTGCATTGCATAGGTCTCTATACTGAAATATGCATCTCTAGAGTCATACTACAAAAGGTGTCTATATGTGTAGCCATCACACCATCCGACTCTCTACACTGAATAGACTCTATGATCTGTGAAATATAATCAACTAACTCTCGTGCCGGAATGTGTGTACTTTCAATCTGTGGCACTGAGTTGTCTACTGCAATTGACTGCTCATTTGCATCTGATGTAAACAATGTATATGTATGTGAACAATCGTCTGAAGAACTAGGAACCATATGATCTACCCCATCCTCATGCAGGATATCATGAGTATCAAAATAAATGCTTTCAAGATCAAGAGATTGTGTCTCATCTATGTGCTGACAATAATCTGCAAGAATGGTGTCCTCTAATGTGAATGATAATACTGATATGGAACAACTACATCCTCTCGCCATCTTAATGTGTATCTCTCCAATGTCTGTGCAAAATGATACATTCCCAACATCATAATCAAAGAGTGTTCTCACTATTTGCAAGAAGGGTCTCCCGAGAATGATTCGAGCAAGGTGTAACTACGTAGGGCACGTCATATCTAGGACAGTAAAGTCCACTGGAAACTACATGCCCAGAACGGTCATGATAATGTTCCTCAACATGCTTCTAGGTCTCTTCATAGATAGATCTGCAAACAGAAGTATCACTTGTGATTTGTAAAGAGGACCTAGCTTGAGCTTATCAAGCAAAGAAGATGGAAGTAAATTAATCGAGGAACCATTAGCTAAGAGAGTACGATGGAATGCAACATCTGCAATCTGGCATGTGACATAGTGAGATCCAGAATCTTTCTTCTTCTTGGGTACCTTGTTTGGAATCACACATTAGGTAGTCTTGCTCAATACATGTTTTTCAACTCGTGATCTCTTTTTCCTACATGTTATGCATCTGTTCCTCAGCTGATTCTTGAGCGTAGGAAAATGATCCAAGGCATTGTGAAGTGGAATATTCATGAAAATACGATATTTCAATAGATGATCAGTTTTTGGAGTGACAACAATCTTTTTGGGTTTTTTCCTTCCTTTTCCATACAAAGCATTGGAAAAAGGAACAATCTCATGAACAACAAAATCTTTTTTATTCAAATTAGGATCATCATGTACGTCAAGAGTTTCAGAAGTTTGTACAAAACTCTCTAGAATGGGAGAATAAGCATCTACTTCGGGAGTGTCTGCATGGTATGGCATGGTATCATCGTCTGATTTGCTTATGTCCACGTCAATTATCTCAATATCGCTCCCTTCTCTCTCATCATTAATCTGGACATCACGTTGATCCTAATCATCATGGTGGTTCCCCTCCTCAGCATCAAAATGTGTATCATCATGGATCGGCTCTCGCTCCTCATCATGTGCCTTCTCCTCTATCAAGTGCTTGTGGTGATCTACTGCTCCTAAGACGAATGAAGTTAGATAAGAAATGAGGAAAAGAGATCGTACATGTGTTGGTGTTTACCTGATCTGAGAGCCTCCTCTTGTTGTTTAGATTCATCTGAGGTTGGGTTAGGAGAGTGGTCTTCGGTGTGGTTAACTCATCCAGACGATGGTTAACCCGCTCCATCTCAGTCCTGTGTGCGGTTTAGAGTGTGCTCAACATGTCCCTGATCTGATTCAGTACCAGGTCCATTGAAGACATCTCAGACTCAGAGTGGCAACCCTGGATATCTATTCTCTCATGCCTCAGAGTGTGTTGTTGCAGAGCATATGGCTGAGGAGATCCATGTGGAGTATACGAAGACTATTGTTGATGTTGGTATTGGTATGGCTGTGAATGCAAAGCAGGTGGTGAAAAGAATGTGATCTCTAAGAAGCATGTTGGTGAGACGACTGCAGTGTGTAATGTTGTCGATGTTAAAAGTGTTGACATCCATGATGCGGATCATTGTACTACTACGGTTGCTACTGGTGTAAAGGAGTAAAATGTGATGCAGGTTGAATCAAAGTGTACCATATCCCGTTGATCTCAAGAGTGGCTTGAGACTCAACATCAGCATCTCTAGGGTTGGTGATCTGACTCAGATCGACATTGGATGAGTCCTCGTGACAATCAATATGTGAAATCTCAGTAGGCTGCACATGCTCGCTCTAAATAAAGTGAATCTGATGGGTAGGAGGAGTACGTAATGATCTTTGAACAGGCTGAGAAGTCGAAGAAGGACGGGATTGCTAATACTGAAGTTGTAAGCCCGTTACCTTATTCATCAGATAGCCCAGCCTACAGAGGAAGTGATGAGAGTTTCTCCAACTCTCGCAGTGGCTGCAGATCCTGAACTTGCTTCTGAATCACATCTACCAATGTCAATTTCTCATTAATGTATCCCATGTTGGTATTTGATCCAGAATCTGAAATATTTGTCACCTTTTGTTGCTCTCGATGATGTGGTGGTTGCAGGGCCTTCTGGAATGCTCAAGTTGAGTCAACGACTCGCGAGTTCTCTGCCATCCCCTCAAAGATGGACAGATAGACTCGGTATCCCGATTCAGATAATTGCTACCACACGCGGCACTCACAAGGTCCTGGATATCTAGCTGGAGTCCTCCAAAATAATTTTGTATAAGCACCTTCAAAGATATCTCATGATGAGGGCATCTCTCAGTAAGATCCTTAAATATATCCCATGCCTCGAGGTATGATTCATGTGATAACTGTATGAAATTAGAGATTCGAATCCGCATCATATCCGTCCACCCCAGAGGAAACTATTTACACAGGAACGTAAACTTCAGAATGTCTCACATAGAGATCTCCCACCCCAAGCCAGTTGAGTGCCTTATCTACTAAAGGTGAAGGGAAAAGCTTTGAGGCAGACAGCTAACGAATCTCCATTTCATCACCTTTATTCTATCATTTTGTCCTTAAAACATGTAAATAGAATTAATTTGTACAAGATATCATCCATCATTTATTACATTTATTGTGTAAATAACAAGGTTTTTAATGCCAAATTATAGAATAAAGAGAAGAAAAGAAAAAATCATAAAATATTGAAATATTTTATGACCCTGACCCTAAGACCAAGTCAAAAAGGGAGTTGGTCAACAAGGAATAAAGTAGGGGGTGATAAGGGCCAGAAATAAAATAAAAATCCTATTCTTTCATTCATTATTAGTGCATTTTGGTACCTATTTTATTCTTTAATAATTATCCATCAAATGAAGAAACTTTGTACATAAAAGTTGAAGATAATAATGTGAATAAAAATACAAAATTGAGTTTGAGCAAAAATAATACATTGTGTACCTTTTATACCCAAAATAAAAAGCCAGGAACCAAACTTCACAAACACTTTTCACAAGCTATTTAATGGTGGTGGTTTTATATTTTTTTGAGTTACTGTGTGAAAGTTAGGTTTTGAGCCCCTATTGTACATTATACTATTAAAATATTCATTTTATTCATGATTTATTATTTTTACAAATTTAAATTTTTTTAATTTTGTAAATATTATTTATAACATATGTACATATTAAAAATAGAATAAAACCAAAAGGAACATGCAAAAGAAAATAAATCTATGTGTAAACATAGATAAAATACCTATATTTCTACTTGTAAATAAATAAAAGGGAAATATAATCTTTTATTCTCTATTCCTTTTGTAAATATTGTTGATATTCTATTAAAAATACAAAACCAAAATAAAACTCAACAAAATATATTAACATAAAATAGTATACATAAAACATAGGTAAAATACCTATAAATAAACCTACATAATATACTTTCATATTTATTTAAGTATACAAATAACATCATAAAAATAAAAAAATTATACTCATAAAAATAAGTTATAAATATATAAAATAAAATAACAAAATAATAAAATAAAACAAAATAAAAATAAAAATGCACAAAACATAGATGAATATACAAATATATACATTGTTAAAAATTAACTATTAATAAATAAAGCCAAAAAAATAAATAAAAATTTTAATAAAATACTACATAAAATAATAAAAAATTTTATTTTATACATAATAAAGTCATTTACTATTTTAAATTAATTAGTTTTGAATAAATATGTTATTTTGTCATGTAGCGGTCCCAACTGGACGAATCACATCACATCGCGAGGTGACCTGGGTCAACTGCCTCCTCTGCTCCAGATTTGACGGGCATGTCTCGTCCTGCGATTTTCTCCCTTAATTGTCGCTCAATTATCACTCAATTGAGATTTCTTCCTTCAGACGATCTGATCTATCATCATTGTACATACGCGTCATACCTTCTAATCATGTGTACATATGCCAAAATCCTTGTTTTTTCCCGATCAAAATTTAGGGTGCTCGATTAGGTCTATAAATAAAGCCATCCGCCTCATTCTTCAAATGTAGTCAGCATTAAATACTTGCGAGCCCTAGTTCAACACCTTAAATCGTTCCTCGTGACAGGGGGATCAATTGCCACGCTTGGCCGAGCTCCAAGAGCAAGGGGTTGCACCCACGGCCGCCGCCTCCCGACCCTGCTCCCTGGTCAGCCCAGGTATAAGAGCTGCATCATTTTAATTTACATTGCTTAATCTTCTTCTTAGCTTCTATTTTTAGTAGTTAGTTTATCTTCTAGTTAGTTATATTAGCGTAATTTAATCCGCCCTTACTTCGCCGGAGTTGAGCTCTGGTGAGCTCCTCCGTGAACCATGACCATCGCTCTGTCATCTATTCCACCCCCACATCATTCCCTCTTCGCTTCCCTTCACCCCAGGAGCTCCCGTTTCCCCAGATCCTTGGTGAATTTGGAGATCCACTTCTCCACCTCCATCGCTCATCGGAGAAGTGCCACCCACTCCATCGACCGTCCAACCTCGCCCAATATGGTGCTCGGACCTGCCTTTTTGCCTTGCGAACGTTCCTTACAGGTCTGGAGGGTTATACGATTCCAGATGAAGTTGAATTTTGTAGGATCAAGCCACATGGGACTCTCGAGCTTCATCGTCCTTGTGGAGGAGCTCCAGTCAACGTGGAGGCGCTCCGCCTCCACCAGTACATGGAGGACCACCGTAGGCAACTCTTAGACAATCTTCGAGCTTCAAAGGACATCGGAGGTGCGAGATGCCAGGTCGCAACAGAGTCATCGGATCACGCCAAGTCATCATCGACGGATCAACCCTGCTGATTTAATCTCAGGCATTGATATGCGAAGCATCATCAGTCGGTGGATGAGCGACCGTGGCAAGTGAGAAGACCAGAGCCCTTAGACGGCGCACGTATATGGGGTAAATTGCACATCTGAACCCTAGATTTTTGTATTTATTATTTAGTCCTATAAATAAAATATAGCGTGTAAAATAAAGTGAAAGTTTCGCATAAAGGACCCTGATCTTTCTGTAAGTACAAATAGGTCCAGTTTATGCCACCTCACGTGTCGTCCCACGTAAGGTGGAAAAATTGTAGAGATACTGCTTTAGTTTTGTAAATTAATTTTAGGTCCAATAAAATGAAAGTCACATTGTATACTTTGGTAAAAGTTGTTGAGAGGCCCCTGAATTTTTTTGATAATTACATTTTGGTCCCTCGCAGCCACATCACGTGTAGTCCCACGTGATGGAGTAAATTTCACATATACCCTGGTGGATTTTGTAATTGTAAAATGATTTTTGAAGATTAATAATTGTTTAGACACATTGGCGTATTTACAGAGGAACACTTGATATTTATTTTTATTGTGTTTATGCCCCTGCCAGGACATGTATTTTTGTGTGCTTTATCTAATTATTAAAAATACCTAAAGTGCTCCTAAAAATCCACAAAAATAGGGATAAATTCTTCATGCCTTGTATTTTTCACGGTATGATTTTTAATTAGCATTTTTTATATTTTATGTATTTATTAAAATGAAAAGGAGACCCATTTTGCCCTATTTACATATAAAAATTCTAAAAAATATAAAACCTATTTGAAAAAATTACAAAAACTTATATATAGTATATTTTTGTATTTATTGAGTCTAGAAAACAAAAACCCTTAAAAATAGAAAATGAAAATGGGAAAAATCATATATTCCAAAATCCCATAAAAAATATAAAAAATTTACAAAAATAAAAAATATGTTTTTTATTTTATGATTATCTGTATATTATTATTATTAGTATATTAAAATTAATTTGGGTAATTTTGGAGTTTATTTACTATTTTTTTAAAAAAACCCAAATTAATTTCGGATCATTTATTAACCCCTTATTTGGGATGTTTTTGACTTTAAACATACATAAAAATTAGCAGATGACCCAGAAAAATATCAAAAATTAGAAAAAATATAAAACCACAAAAACATTATGTTTTACTATATTTAATCTATTTTGACCTATTTTTTTCTCTATAGTATGTAGATATAATTTATAGTGTATTTATACATATACATACATATATATACTTATCTATACATATTATATATAAATTATAAGAAATATAAAAATGAAAAATATAAAAAGAAAATATAAAATTACAAAACCAAAAATAAAAAATATATATATAATCCAAAACCCACAAAAAGACCTATGTAAATGAATGACTTGGTTGTGAATAAATACTCATAGCCTTCCTATTTTGCTCTCTATGGTTCGACCTCTACATGCTTGCCTGCTATGCATTTTATGGTAAAGAAAATAAATTTTAATTCCACAATTTTCCTATTAATTGAATCACGATTATTGTGGGTTAATTTTTTATTAAAGTTGGGGTTCGTTGAGTGGTCACATCAGCGATGCTAATTGAGTATGATTAGCAGACCCTTGTAAAATCCCTATTTATCAACAACCTACTTCGTAACACCTGGATATCTAGCTATATCGCAAATCATTTCAAACTGTTGCAAAAAGGTAAATGGCTCCTCTATAGCATTCTAGTAAAACTTGGGAAGCAAAGATATGAAGGACGATCGTAACTCATTTGGCCCTTGATTTGGTGGTAACCGAATCCTATGATTTAGCATCCTAGCTCATGGGTCATACTTGTCTCGTAGTGTCGCAGGAACCACGACAGACGATGGTGGATTCCCAGCTCCTGCTCTCAGCATGGTGATCTCGGCTCGCAACTTGTTATGGACTCTAAACTAATCTCTGATATGTAGGTCCATCTGTTGTAAAGTGTCTAGAATACCTGTGGTAATGTTTGCGGTTGGATCTGGTCTTACATCTATATGCATCTCCTCAATTGGTCGGTCCTCGACTGGTCCCTTACCCAGAGCCATATTCTTCGAATCTTCTGGGATGGAAAAAGTCTATAACTGCTTGGTAAAAAGTGTGCCGGTGAAATAGACAAAAATATGAGGCAAGGGTTCGCATCAATCGAAGGCATAAAAGGTGAGGGACTCTAGGTCTGACTCTCCTCATGATTAGATGGGACCGACTCATAAAGAGGGTCATCCAGAGTCTGGAAGAAGTACAACGGATGGTAGATCGTATAGATATCACGGAGTCTGAGCGTAAAAGTCATCGAATCGTCATCTTCGATGTCAAAAGATTTCCAAAGAGAGCATGATGTCAAGTCAAGAGAACGAGGGTGAAGGCATATAAGACGCGGTAATGCACACCTCGCAAACAAACACAATGCAACTCCAGATTTACCAATACAACCTAGTAATGACCGTAAGAGTTCGGTCATTTATTTTGTCAATTTTACGGTTATTTGGCAAACAGATATTATCACATATTAACGTGAGCTAATAGGTGTCTGAAATTACCTCTTAATACTATCCCGAGTCTATACAAGAAACCACTTATTCTAAGTCACTATGGGAGTAAGTACAGACCGTTTCTGACTACCTAAGTTACTTGAGGACTGTGCTATTGTGGTGTCCTCTAAACCCCCCACTCTATTAAGGAAATCCGGATCGTTTCCCGCTACCTAAGAATCCCTACTAAAGAACAGTTAGTAATTATACATACTAAGTAGTATTTCAAAAGAGATTCAGACTATGCTTCTAACCTTAAGTGTCGTCCCTCACACACAAATCTGGAAAGTGTACATGCAATCCATGCATTGGGGTTTGCTCTCCCAAAACAAATGATTCTTTATGTTGATTTTAGGTCACATATTTAAGCAGTACCGATTTTATTTTCTGTTATCTCTTTTTTTGGGATGAATTTCCAAAGCATATCTAATGAATTTTTTATCCTAGATAAACATGCACCTAAGTTGCAAGTCCTAGAACTATCTACGAAGGCACAAGCAGAGAAAAAATCAAAAAAAATCCTAACAAGCACCTAGCCTCAAAAAAGCCATGAAAAAATCGATGATGCGAGAAAAATAGTGGTGGGTGCCTTACTCTCCCAAGTGCTCACCACTCGTTGAAACAGACCCCGAGAAAAATAGGGAGGGAGGTACAATTTGGGATGCCCTTACGGGACCCTTTTCTATAAATACAAAATCATGGGCAAATACCCATATTTTTTACAAAAATATTACAAAAAATTCTAACTAATTTTTGTCCTCTACAACCGATTCATGAGAGAAGGAGTCGGTCTCTACATTTTCAACAGACTCGGCTTCCAAATAAGCCGGATGATCCTGTAGGCCCTGCAAAATTTGTTAGAAAAACAAACACACAAAAAGTCATAACATTTAAAGAAAATAAAAACCATAAAAATCCAAGAAATCAATGAAAATAATAAAAAATGAAGAAAATCGATAAAAGTTGTAAAAACAAATCAAACAAAAATCAAAGAAACTCAGAAAAATCATAAAATCAAGAAGACCAAAAAATATCGAAATAGAGACAAAATCGTAACAAAGCTAACACCTCCCTGACAGTAGAGCCATTTTAATAATGCGGCAAACTGCAATTAAGTCTGGAGCTTCAATTAATTATGTGATTCTTGTTGAAGATGAAGGTCCGAATGTGCAAATAGTTGCTCTGTATCATGAAGAATACCTACAATTAAGATTTATTGCTTGATTCGAGCAAGAATCGACCAAAGAAATTAAGCATTTGTAGGTTATAATTTGTTTCCAGAAAATATGAATGAACTGAAAATGGGATAGAAATGGAAGGCAAGTTTGAACGATTTCGAAGCGAATTAGAGGGATGGTTTGGATGTGCATCTAAGAAGGAAGTTTAAGGTCTCTAATTACATATTTAAACAAACTAATTGGGTCATGAGAATCAAGAAAGAAAATAAGAAGAGTGGATGAGTACCAGGGAACTGCAGGGCATGTGGATCCGTAGGTGGCTGCTCGATGGGTCAGCTTCCTGGAGCTGGACGCGTACGGCGGTGGCGATGCAAGGCAGTTTGGAACCTTGGAGTTGTCCTTTGATGCACCTCCTTCCACACGGAGCGGCTAATAGGTGATATCGCCACCACAGGTGGTCGGGGCAAGGCGAGAAGGTAGATGGGTCAGCCAGGTGGAATTCTAGAAGTGGTTAGCTCAGGAGAGTTAATTGTTAATGGCGATGTTGAGGACCTTTTATAGAGCAATCTGTAGGGAGTTAGGTAGAATCCAAGGGCTGGTGTGGATTAGGTTAGTTAGGAGAGGAGAATGGAAGGTAGGTTGAAGGAAGGAGTTAGGAAATGGCAGGAATAATTGGTTGAATGTTGTTTGCAGCACGAATAACCTGGTTGTTGGAGGAAGAAGACAAAGGTGCTGACACGTGTCAGCACCTGGTTGGTTAATGTCAAGAAATGTAGTAATAAATAGATATTAAATAGATTTTAAATAGGTATAAAAACAAAAAATGTAAATAACAAAATTTTCTAAATTATGATATAATTTTTTATAAATAATAAATATTTTAAAATGTAAATATTAAATTAATAAATAATTTTTAGCGTTTTAACTCAATAAATTAATAAATAATATACCATTTTTATAATTTATTAATTACTAGGATAATAAATAAAGTACGTAGGAATTTTTTTAGATTTTAATAAATTAATTTAAGTATTTTTAATAAATATAGATATAAGTGATGTGGTACAATTATACCTATAAATTAGGGTTTTTATTTATTTTAAATAATAAATAAGCTCCAAAAATTATGAAATAAATCATGGTTAAAATACAAGATCAAATACGTATGGGTCATATTCTTCATTTTGAGATGATAAATCGATGAAAATATGGGAAGGGGGTTGATAAGTCAGTCCAGCGGGCTCGACGGCGGGTGGGGAAGAGGTGGCCAGCCCGCCCCGAGATGGAAAGGGAAGGATCCTCTCTGTCTAGCTCCTTTCTGTCTGTGACTTCTGATTTCCCGTGTAGCTTTCCCAACCTTTGAGACTTGATTGACTACTCGACCCGCGAGCATCTAGGAATCAAGAAAATAATTATAAATTATAAAATCATTAAAACATTAAATAATGTGTTCTAGATAAAATAAATAACACAGAAACCCGATTGTAGTTAGGTCCAAAAATCAACTTTTTACAAACGGATTCTGATTTTAATGAATCACCTTCATTAACTAGAGAATAATATTTTATGAACTTTAAAGGTAAGTAGAGTGAATTTGGAGTTCATATAAGAGAGTTATGATGTTCGGAAGTTGAGATTTTTACAATTTACAAGTTGGGTTTCTTGTCATATATGCAAGATAATATTTTCAACTAATTTTTATATTTTCCATGTATTTTTGTAAATAACAAGGAAAAGAGTTTGGTAAAAAAATATGTTCAAATGAATTAACTAAAATACATGGAAAATATGTTCAAAAATAATGAAGAATGTCTAAAGTGTGGACTTGATTATTTTTATTTGTTTTCTTTCCTTATCTCCCCCCCCCAATTATTTTTTTGTCGATCAATCCATGTTGTCTTGGTCTCGAGGGTTAGGTTATAAAGATACCGTTCAGCTATATTTATTTTCTAAGTCACATTGTACATATATACAAATCTACAATTTGGCTTTCTTTTTATTTTCTTTATTTTTATTATTTTATTTATTTACATGATTTTAATGCATAAAAGTGCATTTTTATTCATGATTAGAGTTTTGTTAAAATATAGAAATTAGTGGATATTTGCATGTATTTGTTAAGGGTTTTAAGACAAAATGCAGACAGAATGTTAATGAATCATGGATTCATCAACTACTGAACCGGAAGACATGAGCTCACTCATGAGGTATTGGGACGAATTAAATTCCATGCATGGTCATTTTGTTTTGGAAGCATGATAAGAATTTGTAGGTATGATATATGCTTTTGGAAATCATGTTATCGATACCAAATTCCAATGACCAAATGAGAAACTTAAAGATAAAAACTCTGAAGAAGACAGTCCAAAAGTGATCTAAAACTTCGAGTTATTCAAGGTCTTCCAGTATGAAGGATGTAAGGGTAATAGAAATACTCGAGGGTTACGAGGTCATAAACGATTGTATAACCATGATTCTTCCATTCCAAGGGAGTGATGAAACATGTATATACTTTAGTGACTCCTCTCAATAGAGAAGAAATATAATATTAGTCCAAATGTTGGACATTAATCTGAATACGATTCAGAAAAAAGAGAAGATTTGATTTACGACTTTCATTTAATCAAACATCTATGAGAGGTCCTGGAGATATGGATTTGAGATATAATCTCAATATCCAAATCAATATACGTGGAACATACAATCACCATGTCCTTATCTCCAAGTATTTGCGGAGAAAGCGTATTATTCTTGAAAGAGTTCAAGAATATTTCCATTGATTAATATATCTGAGTGTTAAGAAATTGATAATTAAATATTATTTAATTTTCATGAATAATATGAATATGATTCATATTATTTATACACATGAGAATGGAAATCCAAGATAATTAAATATGATTTAATTATCAAGGATATGAATAATGCGGATAGCAATATCCATATTAATCATGTATTTTATAGTTATAATTTATAATATATTACATAGAGCTAATTGTAAATGGTATTTATCAATTAATTGTTGATGTGAATTGGATTCACATTGGACAACTAATTGAAAATACAATTTACATTTTATTTTGGATATGTGAATATGATTCACATCTTTTCAATGGCATGATTGAATTATTCAAAAAATAATTTAGAATTATTCTTGCGAACTAATTTGCAACAAAATTTGTTGGAAATAAATGAAGGATTATGTGAGATATAAAATCTCACATAATTGGAACAGGGATCCACCTTCCTAATATGGAAAGTGGACGACCACCCTTAACTAATTTAAGGTGGTCGTCCCCTCCATATATGGGCGGTAGATAGCCTCCTTCCTTATCATTCTTTGCATATTTATTTAATTGAATTAATAATATTGATGTTTACTCAATATATTAATTTAAATTAAATTAATTGTTGTTGCATTTTTATAGAAAAATCATGTCCATTGAATAAAAACACAAACCAATATCAACCATTGATTTTCTCTTGCACAAGGATTGTGATCCATTAACTTCCAGAATACTATAAAAGAAGAGGTCTTTTAACAACAAAATTGCCCCTCATTCTCATTACACGTCCCCCACCTCAAGTGCGGTCGTATCCTGTGACTTAGAGAGAATCATCATTATTGCTACGTTGTCGAGTCACCGCTTCGACCGCTTGTGGATCACTATCTTCCTTAGTACTCATTACATATGAAGAAGACTTCAGATTTTGTGAGACGAAATCGGAAGATTCGTGGCTTAGACATTCATCTCGGATTGCGAGAAACGTGCGTCTCAAACGATTGCAACCACGCTTCAAGAGGTATTCCTATATCTTGTTTGTGGTTATGATGAAATAATTGGAGAAGTCTTATAGAATCATGTTGTTTCATCTCATTAATTTTTTTTTTGAATTTTGATACCCCAAGCTAATAGTATGACTAGTCGCTCTAGATCGCATTAGATGGGATCTTCACGCTTATGTGATGTGCTTCAGTCTTTACCCATAGCTTTTAGTGGATGGTTGATGTTGCTCCTCCATCATATTCTTCCTCACATGGCTCTGTTGTTGAACTAGCTGATGTATAAGACGAGTCTCTAGAAGACTCTTTATTTTTTACCTTAGTGGTGACTGATGGCTACAATACTCTACCATTTCGGAGAGTCACAACATTAGACAACACAAAATCTGAAATACATGACTCGATTGGATCGGCGGAGACATTACAAACTACCTACTCTTTGGGCTTGAAATTATTGGGGCTCACCTCATTCTAAGCTAGAATCGGAGTTTTGATGGCAATGAGGTCGTCAAGCTTCTGGGACATCTCTTCTAGGCCATTGACGAGTTAGGACAAGTAGTCGAGAGCTGAGTTCACAAGAGCAACCTCGAATGAATCAACATGTTGATCACACTAGGAATGCTACTAATGTGGTTGTTAGTGGTAATACTGAGAATTATGGTGAGGAGGAGGAGTTGGTATTGATGAAATTGTGGAGGATGAGAATACTGAATGTGAGAAGCATCCACGTATGTGATAAGATTAGAATCGGTAGTACATGGGATGCTAGTATTATTGATTTTGCCTTCAAGAATTCTAGTATGGCGGACGCTAGTTCAGTGGAGGATCGTGAGATCCCTGGACAAACATCCCACCAGAGGGTTAGTGAAATGATTGACTTGTTGAAGATCAGCCCTACTGTAGTACGTCTGGATGAGCCAATTGGGCATCGTTGTTCCATATGCCATTCACCTCTTGGATTCGGGGAGGTGGTAAGAAAATTGATCTACATATTATGGGGGTTGGGGCTCTAGCTGATAGAGTACAATCTGCTAAGATGGCGATAGGGGCAGCTGAGCAGGTGCTTGCACGTAGTATACGTGTTGGGCCTGAGGCTGATATGCATTCGGTTGAGGTTGATGTGGCGATGGTAGCTCCTTCAACTCAGCGGGAGTGGTGGCGATGGAGCTCACAGATTGCACTACATTGATGGTATTCACAAATAGCTCCAGTTACCTTGAAATCTGACCCAGCTTGTCTAGGTGTTAAGTCCTCTATTCGATCATAGATAACTTATCTAAGTCATATGATCATTTCTCAACTATGTCTACTTTGGACAAGTGGCTCCCTATGATGCTGAAGTTGGAGCTCTCATCCATGTCTTGCTCACTGAATGTCGCCATATTAATGGGCTTGTCGTTGAGCTAAAGTTGTTGCTGATATGCACGGGATGAGGATATAGTGGCCTCACCTTCGACCATCTCTTAAAATATCTATTAGAGACATCCTCATCCTTGTTGAAGTGAGAGCCACCACAGGAGTCATCTACAAGCCTCTGACTTTAGAGTGAGTCCCTCGAAAAGTGTTGGACCAGGCTATCCTCAGGAAGTCATGGTGGGGGCATTCTACTATAAATCTTGTAATCTCTCCCAAGATTTATGAATTGATTCGTGCAGTCCTTGGGAGAAGTTGTTGATTCTTTCTCGCATATGGTTGAGACAACCCAATGGATAGTACTTCTGTAGGAGTGCAACTTCAGTTCCTCCTAGGTTATCACGACCTTCCCTAAATGATTAATCCAATATAGAGCCTTGCCTTGAAGACTAAAGGGGAAGGTGGTCATCTTGACTACACCCAATGGAATGTTATGGTAGTAAGTGGTACGACATATGCGAGAGAACTGCTAAATATGGACGTAGGGTTCTTCATTTGTGTTCCCATGGAAGGAGGGAAGAAGAGCCAGAAACTACAGCTTCAATTCAAAATATCTGTGGATGATAGGGATTTGTATCTACTCTGTCATCTAGCCAATGCCAGGATTGTATGTTTTTATGAGAGTTGGCTTGGGAGCCTCTCTCTTGGGCTCATCTTCTTCGTCGTCACTATATCCATCTTTTTCTTCTTCATCACCTCCTCCTCCTCCTCCTCTATTTTCTCTTTCTCTCTCCTCAAGTCATCCAACATTTCTTGGAAAGGGACCTGGTCAAGAGCCTGATTTGTCAACTATTATTGTATAGCCTAGATGGATGCGAGAAGTTTTGGATTGATGGTGTTCTGATCTGGTTGTCCCTGATATGGTTGGTTCAGTCTCTTTCCTTCTCTTGAGGAGCCATCTCTGATTCAAACTTAGAGGAATTGATCTAAATGGGGAACAATATGGGCTCTTGATCTGCATCATGAAATATACTCTGATCAGACTGGCAAATGGGGGCACAAGGTGAAACAGATGATTTGGAATTAAGCTCTATTCTAGATGTGTGTGAATGGAGCATTTTATATTGACTGAAATCAATCTCCATCCACAAGGGGAAAATGGCGAGACAAGAGTAATCACAGTTTATTGAAATAAAGGACGAAGTCAAGGAGTCTGGAGATCGGTTCACAAGATCCATACCAATTCTCAGGAATCGCCTCGAATTATTGAAGATGTCAAGCTCGTGAAATAGATGTGGGTGTTGGTAGGGTCCTAACTAAACCATCCATGAGTTGTCATTTTGGAAGAACAAGAGGATTAGATGAGGAATATAAAAGTACTACGATAACAATAGAATGAAATAAATATGGAGATAAGAAGAAGAAGACTCGCAATGAGTAGAATAAAAAGAAATGAAAATATATGAAATGAAAAAGGGTGCAAGTGCACAGGACTATATCTTTGACATAATTCTAATTCAAACAAATACATTACAAGTATGGATTCACCAATCCAACACAATGTGAAATCGTGAGAGTTTGGCTATTTTTATTTTTTTTCAATTTTATTTTTATTTTCAGGCAATATTTGAACAAGTCATTAGATGCTAACGCTATAAGAGAGTGAGTACTGCGAGAAAAGTATATTGTACTTTCCACTTCCTTTGTAACCGGTAGCCTACACTATTTCAAGAGAATCCCTAATATTGGGTCTAGATCCACTACGTAGCAAAATAATAAAGGAGGAAGCTAATAAGCGGAACCACTATTTCTCCCACAAAATGAGGTACTCGTACGCAAGCCAATGATACAGACACACCTGTGAAGATGCAGCCTAAGCTCAATACTTCGGGCTGGTAGGATGTTATAAACAAGGCGATAATACCTTCGTTGACAAGGCTCTACTCTCTTACATACGATAGAAGAGCCAATACTTCACTTATCTAGTCAATAATAGGGCCGTATTTAGGCCAAGTTTTGGGCTCTAATACTTATGGGCCGTGCCTCACTCAGTTTGGAATGTACCTAAAAATACTTGTGGGCTTTAAAAACCCAAACAATGGTGGTTCGCTACGAATTTTAATTCTGATCAAAATTTATTAAACAATCCCCTTGTTTTAATTTATTATTTTCACTTTCTGAGCATAATGATTTATGTATTTTTTTAATTTCTTAAGTGATAAAAAATGATAGAGAAGATGAAAAAGCCGTGCAAGCTGACACTAAGGTCGAAATTTCACCTTAGTACCTAATGATGCATGCAAAGTAAGAAGAGCAACAACACTTGCCAACTCTCTCCATGCGGGATGCAAAATTGAATTTTTAAATTTATATTACATGTAATGCAAGTCAGTTAAATAGTCCTAATTTGGATTTCTTATTAATTGTGAAGAACTAGATTAATTTCAGCTAAGCCCAAACGTAGATCTATAGGAGCATGCAAATATTAAGTGTTTGAACCTAATTTACTCAACAAAGAAATTCCTAAAAATCTAAGGGCTCAATCACAAAAAACAAATAAAAATAAAATGAAAACTCAAATCACAGAAAATAAAGAAAAATAATGAGCAAATAGGGATAACAAAATGGTAGAAAGCAAAGAAAACCGCAAAAATATTGATGAGGGCCCTAGGTGAATAATCACTCGGACAATGGACCTCAGAGTGTGAAGTGTTCAAAATGTCCAAATACCCGTATTACTACACATTAATAATGAGAAATAAAATGTATCTCTTGCATACAAATAAAAGAAAAACACTATGCTAAAAACTCTGCTCTTCTCTCTCTGTGTGTTACTCTCTCCAATTGATCTATAGACAAAAGGTCAATCTCCTCGCAGCACGGGTGCACCAGCTACCAAAGAAGTCACCTTCGCCATGTAGTATCTAGCAAGAAATTCAACAAAGAAAATGGACAGAAGCAGATAAAACAATTATAATAAAAGAGATGAAAGACAAGAAAATATGCAGATGAATATTTAAACAATAAACCTATCATATGCTTTGCTCCTCGGTAACACATCCATTTTGTTAACAAGGCTACTCAGAGGATCCTAACTTCCAGTCTTGGAGGGTCTATGTGCCTGAGAAGTCAGGTCCGGCATGAAGGCTAGGGTTTAGAACTTATCACATCACGAAAGCGTGAAGATCGCATTATATGTGATTGGGAGTGACTAGTCATACTAGTTGCCCTGGACGGAAAATTTAAATTTTTTCAAGCGATGAAACCACGTGATTCGAGAACACTTTCAAACCATTTCATTAAGACCATAAATAATATATTGGAATACCTCCTGAAGTATGGATATGATCTAAGTCTATAACATAAGATACCGCATGTCTCAAGTCCGACCTGATGAAGGAGACATTTGAGAGAACGTTGATGAAATGTGTGATTCTTGTAATCTAAGATGAACATATAAGAAATGAACATCTAGATTTCATCATACGAAATCAAAGTTATTCTTCACATGCAAGGAGTGTTGAGAACGACTAAAATCCACGAGCGGTTGAAGCGACAACATGACAACGTAGCGACAACAGTGAGTCTCTTTAGATCAAGAAGTGGACAACACTCTTGAGAGAGATGGGGTGTAATGAGAATGAGAGAGATAGCTTGTGAATTATATTGTGTAAAAGAAGAGCTAGGGTTGCCTCTTATTTTATAATATTTTGGGAGTCCATGGATCATAATCCATGTGCTACACAAAATCAATGGTTGAGATTGATTTATGTTTTCATTCAATGGTCCTTATTTTGTTGTATGAATTTACAATAACAATTAATTGAAATTAATTTAAATATATTGAATAATTATCAATATAATTAAATTTAATCAAATCAGTGTGCATAAAAGGATTATGAAGGAGACAATGCTCCTTACAATTGAGAGGGGATGACCACTCTTGATTTAGGACTCAAGGGTAGTCGTCCACCCTCCTTATATGGAAGGTGCCTTCCTCTTCCTATTATGTGAGATTACATATCTCACATAATCCTTCATTATGTTCAACAACTTTTTATTGCAAATTATTTCACAAAAACAATTCCAAATTATTTTGTGATAATTTCAGTCATGCCATTAGAAGTTATGAACCATACTCACACACGGGATTAGCTGATAAGGCAGACTGTTCTTAGCAATGAATGGAGTGGGAGAGTCAAACACCATATTCAATCTAGCTCTTTAGATATTATCCAAGCACCAACTTCAATCTAACTCTTTAGATATCATCCAAGCACCATCCTTTATGATTCATCCATTGAATAAATAGTTGTATGATCGTTAAATTGTTCATGTTACATAACCCTAATTGTACTAAGGGAACTTCTAGTGCATTCATTCATTTGATCTCAGATAGGGAGTGAAAAAATCAGTAACTTTTATTATTATATCAAAGATTACAATAACATTTATTATAAAAATGGTTTGCTTTGGGCTCACATGGATAACAATCTTCCACTAGTCCTCATAACCATTCAGGTACAATCTTTAAACCCATACTTATAACATGTTAAATGAAAACCTTTTGTGTCAAAGGTTTGGTAAGGGGATCAACAACATTGTCGACAGAGGCCACCTTGGTAATGATGATGTCACCTCGCTTTTGAATCTCCCGAATGATGTGGTATTTTCTTTCCACGTGCTTGCTCTTTTGATGCCATCTAGGTTCCTTCACCCAAGCTACTGTGTTATCGCAGAGTAGCAGGATGGGATTATTATAGGAGACTTTGCCAAGTTCTAAGATGAACCTGTGATGAATGCAAAATCCAACCAACGGTTAATTGATATAGAGTTGTCGATGTAGAAATAACTGCAAAATCATACTCAGGTTATCAAACAAAAATCAATAAAATAGGGAAGAGAGTGTGAGAAAATGATAATAAAAGCAGGCTTTCTCCTATTTTATCGACACTATTTTATTTATCTAGGTAAGTGTGCCTGGGTCAAACTCAAGGAGGCAAAATATTAATACTTCGGTTTTTGATACAAGAAATAAATCCTAAAAATGTTCACTTTCTTCCTTATTTTATAAAAGACTCAAAAGTAGCTCGATATTGCAAAAATCAAATCGAGAAAACAAAGCGAGGAAAAATCGTAGAAAAATACAAGAAATGTTTCTTAGGTAATTATCAAACTACCCAAAAATTCGAAAAGAAAATACAACAAAAATAGAGTACAAAATACCCCTACCGACCAAGGGCACAATTGAAAGAAAAGTTATTTTTCATATTACAAAAAGGTCTCTAACAGGGACTAAACTATAAAGAAAATTAAAAGTATTACATTTAGGTCCATATGCGGGGACCTAAATGTAATTTTGAGAAATGTTTGGAGTTGCAGGCAATGATGGATTCCTCGTTGGGTTTATGTTGCAAATTTTCTACACTTCCATCTGACGACTGAAATTATATTATGTCACGCGATCTGGACCATCCACCTAGGACACGTGGCGTGAGCCTGTACGATCTAGCATTCTTGGAGTTCTTCTCTTCCTCCGCGTAGCTGGCATCGAGGGTGACTTCTTCGATTTATCCACAGCACTCGACAGCGAGCTTGGGACTCCGGTAGGCCTAAAGGGGTGACGCCTTCACCCCTCGAGCTCACCTGCGGTAGATCTCCTCCGTAGGTGGTCGACATCGACGAATAATCGTCGGTGAAGATGGCAGTTCAGGCAAGCCTGGAAGTTGATTGAAAACAGTGGTTCTTTGATCTTCTTTGGTCTTTGGAAGCTCCAAATAGGGGAAATAATACTCCATCTTTAAAGTGAACCTGCAAATAAGTTTGATAATGTTCGATCCACGAGTAAATCGGCCAAGAATTTATGATTTGCAGATCTGAAATGTATTTCCAGAAATAATGAAGACAATGAACTTAGAAGGAAATGGAGGCGATTTAGGTGTGAGTTAGATTAGTTAGGGAAAGATGAGAGCGTATGGTGTCTAATCACGACAATTAAGGAACCTAGTTACATACTTTACTACGCTAATTCGGGCATGGATATTGAGAATTAAAAAGGCGAAATATGGAGGAATACATGTGGTTTCAAGATGTAGGACCTCTGATCTTTGCTCGACGGGGCGGCTTCCCGGAGCTCCACGCTGCGTTGGCGATGCAAGGACAAGATGAACCTTGGAACCTCTCCTCCGATCAATCGTCTTCCACACGGTGGCCTTAGTCGAAGTTGTCACCTCCTTGTCAGGGCGGAGCACAATGGTGAAGGTGGTGGATCGGCCAAGTGTTTCTGGAAGCTATGAGTTTAGGAGCAGTTAGTTGTTAATGGTGGTTTTGGAGAAGCTTTTATAGGTAAACGAAGGAGAGTTGGTTACTGATCAATCGTGGGCGTGTAGGAGGGTAGTTAGAAGAAGAAGATCAATGGTTACGAATGGATGAGGAGGTTAAGAGGTTGTGTGGAGAAAAAGGCAAAGATCATAGGTTGGAACAAACTCGCTGGCCGACCTCTTGGGGAGAAAGGTCCCAGGTGTTGACACGTGTGAGCACCTGGTTGGCCAGGTTGAGTAAATAACTAAATAATTAAGGAATAAATAGTAAACAAGGGTATTTTAAAAAAGAATAAAAATGAAAGTTTTAAATTATTAAATTATCTAAATTATGGTATATTAGTTCTAATAAATTATAATTATTTAACAAAATATAAATATAAATAAAATTAATACTTAATAAATAGGTTTGGTATTCTTAACTTAATAAATTAATAAATATTATATTAATTTTATATTTTCTTAATTATGAGATTAATAAATAAAGTAGATAAGATTTTTTTATTTTAATAAATTAATTTAGATATATTGATAAATACAAGTATAAGTCATATAGTTCATTTATACTTATAAATTAGGGTTTTTTATTTATTTAATATAATAATAAATCTCCAAAATTTATGAAATAAATTAATATTAAAATACAATATCAAAAAATAAAAAAAATTTATAAAACATTAAAATAATAAATAATGTATTCTAAATAAAATAGATAGCCCAGAAACCCAGTTATGGTTACGTCCCAAAACCGATGTTTTGCAAACAGACTCTGATTTTATAGAAAACATCTCCATTAATTAGATACTATTATTTTATGAACTTTAAAGGTGAGTAGAGTGAAATTGGAGTTCGTATGAGAAAGTTGTAACGTTCAGAAATTGAGAATTTGACAATTTGAAAGTTGCATTTCTTAGCATATATATAAAATAATATTTTAACTTATTTTTTATATTTTTATACACATTTTTGGAAATGATTAGGAGAAGAGTTTGGTGAAAATTATGTTTATATGAATTAATTAGAAATCTTTAAAGTTTTGGAATTTATTAGATAATTAATGAACAATTCCAGAGATGTACAATTAATTATTTTTATTCGTTTTCTTCCTTATCCCCCCCTACTTATTTATTTGTCGACCAATCCATACTGACTTGGTCTCGGGGATAGGTTATAAATATATCTTTTAGCTATATTTATTTTTCTATAAGTCAAATTGTACATATATACATATCTACAATTTGTCTTTATTTTTAATTTCTTTATTTTATTCTTTTATTTATTTGCATGATTTTGATGCATAAATTACATTTTTAATAATGACTAAAGTTTTGTTAAAAGTAAAATTTAATGGATATTTACATGTATTTATTAAGGGTTTTAAGATAAAATGCACACATAATGTTAATGAATCGTGGATTCATCAACCTGCGCAACCACACTGCCTCCTTTGAAGCATATGATGTAGGAGTGTATTTTGCTTCAGTTGTTGAATTTGTTGTAGTGTCCTTCTTCTTGCTTCTCCTGCTCATAACATCACCGTTCAACAAGAACACAAAATCCTAATGTTGACTTTCTATCATCATATCAACCTAAAAGTCTGAATCAGTGTATCCTAGGACTTGGAGATAACCATCTCCATAGACCAAGATGTAATCTTGCATCAGTCTTAGATACTTAAAGATGCTCTTCATTGCATTCCATTGTAGTTCTCCATTGCAATATTAATAACGACTTACCACTCCCACTGCAAGCAAGATGTCTAACCTTGTGCACATCATGGCATACATCAGGCTTCCTACATTTGGTGCATGGGGGCATCCAGCCATGGCTATCTTATCCTTGACACTTTGAGGAGACATCCCTTTAAATAGGTGGATACCATGTTTTAAGGGAAGGAAACCCTTTTTGGAATTATCTATGGGAATGTTCCAAGATCTTCTTAATGTACCCTTGTGACAATCCCAAAATCCTCTTTTCTCTATTTCTGAACAGCTCCATACCCAAGATATAAGAGGCTTCTCTAAGATCTTTCATCTCGAAGGTATGGGATTAAATCTTAACATTGATCATCGTCCATGTATCATTTCCAATGATAAGGATGTCATCTACGTAAAGCACGATGAATTCCATAGTGCTACCACTAATTTTTTGTATACACACAATTCATCAAGATTCTGAAAAATCACAACTCTTTATGGTTTCATCAAATCTGATGTTCCAGCTATGAAAAGCTTGTTTGAGACCATAGATGGATTTTTTAGCTTGCATACTTTGCCTTCATTGGTTATGAATCCATGGGGTTGTTCCATTAGATATCCTCCCCGAGTATCCATTGAGGAAAGTTGTCTTGACGTCCATCTGCCAAATGGCGTAGTCAAGATATGCAGTTATATCATCGTAGTCAATGCCTTCTCTCTGTGTGTAGCCCTTGGTTATGAGTCATGCTATGAAGGTCTTTACCTTCCCATCAAGTCCCCTCTTTCTTTTGAAGATACATTTACACCCAATGGTCTTTACCCCTCAAGGTGGATCCTCTAGGGTCCATACACCGTTCTTATGCTTGGAGTCAATTCCAGACTTCATTACTAGAATCCATCTATACATGTCATGATCCATGGGTGCATCATCAAATGAAGTTGTAATATTGCCACTTTCACCTGACACATGGAATCTGTACCACGTGTTTCAACCATCCTCGAACTCCTTAAAAGAGGTATGGATGTTACATCTTCGTTTACATCTTCAATTTCTGGTTTAGGAGGCTAAGTATCCTTAGGGGATTCAATGAGTTCATTTTATTTTTGTCTTGACTCTTGAGGAAGTCATCCTCCAGAAATTTTACATCTCTAGAGATGAAGATCATTCGATTCTCAGGGTCATAAAGTTGATATCCAATACCGTCCTTTACATACCCAATGAAGTTGTTAGCCATGTGAGCCCGAGGCGAACCATTCTTTTAAATAATGTTATTGTAATATATGTTTTATCAATAAAAGGTATTGATTGTTTTACTTTCTTTCTGAGATTAAATCAATGAATGCACTCTAAGGTCCCTCTCTACAACTAGGGTTCTAGATTTTACTCATTTTTAAGGATTTTAAGAATTTTTAAATTTTTATGGATTTTAGACTTTACATTTTTATGAATTTTACTATTCTTAAGTACAAGTTTATAATAATTTTACAGGATAAATTACCCATATTTTATTTGGATTAAGTAACTAATGTAATTTACAAGTTTAATATAAAAGGTATTATACGAGGATTATATGATTTTTTACACATATTTTAATAGATGTAGGATTTAAATAAGTGTTATACGTATATTAAATACATATTTTGATTAAGGATTTTAAATTAGGATTTTAAACGTATATTTACTTATTTTTCAATGTTTTTATAAATAATTAAATAAAGAGGTGGATTTTAAGTTAAACCTTCACCCACTTTTTATGGATTTTATAGATATAGAAAATACATAAAAGTATGAATTATGGATAAAAGTTTATATAAAATACATATGCACCCCCTATACTTAGCTTGTGAAATGTCCTCATAGAGTTAAAGAGAGAAAATGGGACATAACTCATGCTAAGTAAAAGTGGGTGCAAAAGAATAAAAGAATAGAAGACAGTCGACCCCCTATACTTATGATATGATCATCGTAAGTATAATGAAAAACAAAATGAGGTGACTGAGGAAAAGAATATACAACCGAAGGAACAACAGGAATAAAGAAGATGAAATTATAGAAATCACTTAGTCCCCCCATACTTAGAATAAGGCATCATAAGTATAGAAAAGAGTGTGGTCAAAATTAGGGACCAGTTATCAGAGTGAATGAAATGATATACAAGTGAAAAGCAAACAAATCAAAAATCGATTTGCGAGAATCAGTAGGCAATTGGTCACCCTATATTTAGGATCTGGTATCCTAAGCATATAAGACGAGCAAAAATGGGGATGATTGTGGTCGACGAAGAATATAAAAGTGTGTACTCCAAAAAAATCGAATGGCTTCACAGTTCTCTGTACATGATGAGATGAAGTGGAAGAGTAGTCATGCATCCTGTACAAAGTAGATCACTTCCACTCAAGCTAGATGATCAGTAGTCTCTGCTAAGTGTTTCAGCATCTGCCCATTCATTGTAAATGGTTCTACACCAGGTGACACATTTGATATAGCAATACTACCATTGTCATGCATTATTCTGACTATATACGGTCCTTCCCAGTTGCTTTTCAATTTGCCAGGAAAATTTGCAACCGTGCATTGAACAACCAAACTTTCTGTCTAGGAACAAAGATCTTGTGTCGGATATGTCTAACATGCCATCGCTTCACTTAATCCTTGTAAATGAGGGTGTTCTTGTATGTCTGATTTTGAATCTACCAGCTCATTCAAATCTAACTTGCTCTTGGCTCCTGCTCTCTGTAGTTCTAATGAAATTTCTCTGATAGCCCATTCAGATTTGTGAATGATCTCTATGGGAAAATGACATGGCTTTCCGTAAACTAGTCTGAACGGTGTAGTACCTAAAGGAGTTTTATAAGCAGTACGATATGCCTAAAGAACATGGTCTAGAAGCTGTGACCAGTTCTTCCTATCTGGTCGTACTAGTTTTTGGAGAATAGATTTCACCTCCTTATTTGAGACTTCAGCCATGCCATTCGTCTGGGGGTGGTAAGGAGAAGCTACTCTATGATCAATGGAATAACTCTTTACTAGCTTTTTCACCTCCTTATTAATGAAATGGCTACCCCCATCTGAAATGAGAATACATGGAATACCGAACCGTGAAATAACGTGTTCCTTCAGTAACTTGCACACTGTCTTGCTGTCAGCGGTTCTTGTGGGTATATCCTCCACCCATCTACTAACATAATCTACAGCGAGAAGTATGTACTCAAAGCCGTTGCTGGAGGGAAACAATCCCATAAAATATATACCTCATGCCTCAAACATATCACAAATGATAATAGGTTGCAAAGGCATGGCATCTTGAGCACCAATTGTCCCTATGACTCTCTGACATTCTAGACATCTCTTCACAAATGTGCAAGCTTTCTCTAGAAAGAGTCGACCATCAAAATCCGCTTTGAAGTACCTTCTGCATTGGCCTCTTCCCAAAATGATGTCCTCCTACCACTAAAGAATGGCACAGAGTGAGGACACTGTTATATTCCTCCTCAGGAATACATCTCATATAGATACAATCCGATCCTCCATGAAAAAGAATCAGATTCTCCCAGTGGTAATATCGTACCTCGGACACTAGCCTGTCGACTCGATCTTTTGTCCAACCTTGCGAACTTTTTCGTGTGACTAGAAAGTTAACTATGTCTGCATACCAGGGGAGTTCTGTAACTGTAAAGATAATCTCATCTGGAAATCTCTTTGCAATCTCAGGTGTGTAATCATCTAAAGGTTGTTATGCTCTAACTATAGATGGGGAGTAATCAGCTACCATGTTCTTTACCCCAGGCTTGTCTCTAATATCCAAATCAAATTCTTGGAGTAAGAGAATCCATCTGAGAAGGCGTGCCTTGGCATCCTTCTTTTCCATTAAAAATCGGATAGCTAAATGATCAGTATAAACAGTGATTTTTGAGCTAAGAAAATAAGATCTGAATTTATATAAAGCAAACACTACTACCAACATCTCTTTCTTTGTTACTGTATAATTTCATTGTGCCTCATCTAGAGTACGGCTGGCATAGTGAATGGCAACTGGAAGATTGTTCCTTCGCTGTCCTAATACAGCCCCGACCACAAAATCTGAAGCATCTGTCATGATCTCAAAGGGTAGAGACCAATCAGGAGGTTGTAGTATAGGAGCACTGATAATCATTTCTTTTAGAGTGAGGAAGGCATGATGACATTTATGATCTAAAAAGAACTCGATGTCTTTGCCTAAAAGTTCAGTTAATAGTCGGCCAATCTTGGAGAAGTCCTTAATAAACAGTCAGTAAAAGATGTCACGCCCCAGAGAAGACCGTAACTAATTTACGTTGGAGGGTGAATCGAGTTGTTTGATGACATCCACCTTGGTAGGGACAACCTCCATGCCTTTCTTAGAGATGATGTGCCAAAACACGATCCCGTTTGTAACCATAAAATGGCTCTTTTCCCAAGATAGAACAAGATTGACCTCACAACATTTTCTGAAGAACCATGTCTAGATGTGCTAAACATTTGTCAATGGACTCACCATAGACCAAAAAATCGTCCATACAGACCTTGAGGAAATCACCGACCATATCTGCAAAAATGGCAAGCATGCAACTCTGGAATATAGCAGTGGCATTGCACAATCCAAAGGGCATCTGTCTAAAGGTATACGTGCTGAAAGGACATGTGAAGGTGGTTTTCTCCTGATCTTCAGGGGCAATAGTAACCTGATTGTATCCGGAATAACCATCTAAGAAGAAAAAGTACTCCTTCCCTGCCAACTGTTCTATCACTTGGTCTATGAAAGGAAACGGGAAGTGATTCTTCTTTGTCGCGGCGTTCAGCTTTCTGTAATCCACAAATACTCGCCACGATGTGATTACTCTTTGGAATCTCCTCTCCACTCTCGTTCTTAACTATCTGAATGCCCGACTTCTTTGGGAAAACATGCAATGGGCTAACCCATTCAGAGTTGGATTTAGGATAAATAAAGCCGACGTCACACATTTTGTGATCTCTTTCTTGACAACATCGTGTAAGTTGGGATTCAACCTATATTAAAACTCTCTGGAAGGTTTGTTATCATGATCAAGATAGATATGATGAGAACACAAAGCAGGATTTATCCTATGGATATAGGATACAGTCCACCCCATGGCCTTATGGTTTCTTTCAAGAACCTCCATCAGACGGGATTCTTGTTCCTCGGTCAAATACGTGTTGATAATGACCGGACACTGTCAGTATGGACCGACAAGGAAAGCAAATTTCATGTTTGGTGGAAGGGTTTTTAGCTTAGGTAAGGTCAGATCTAGTTCTGTGATATCATCTTTTGATTTAATGATTGGATCTGTACTGTTGGTGGATGTTTCTACCTTATGGTCATTCACCATCTCAACATATTCTAAAGTCAGACTACATAAGATGTCTAAAACATCATCCAACTTGCTATCATGCTCATCCTCAGAATGATTAGAAAGATAATAATTCGGCTAAGTAAAAATCAATCTCAGTATCATCTGAGGTGAAGGGATTTTGTAAATTCTCTGGGTCTGAAATATCTGCACAAAAGTCCTCAGATTTCTGCTCCATGTGATCTTCACCCTCCATGCTAAAATAAAGAGTTCCGTCAGAGGAGCTGCCAATTGAAGTCTCGGACCCATCCCCATCTAGGATATCTTGGGTCTCTACTTGATACCTCTCAAGGTTGTCCAGGCGGACCTCATCCAAGAAATCACATGTAGGTAAGGAACTCAAAGCATCGGAACTAGTTGTAGACGCAACACTAGATGGCGAGCTTGGGACTCCGGTAGGGCCAGAGGGGTGACGCCTTCACCCCTCGAGCTCGCCTGCAGTAGATCTCCTCCACAGGTGGTTGAGATCGGCGGGTAATCGTCGGTGAAGATGGTGGTTCAGACAACCTAGAAGTTGATTGAAAATAATGATTCTTTGATCTTTGGTCTTTGGAAGTTCCAGATCGGGGAAATAATGCTTCAGCTTTAAAGAAAACCTACAAATAAGTTTGATAAGCTCGATCCACAAGTGAATTGGCCAAGAATTTATGATTTGCATATCTAAAATGCATTTCCAGAAATAATGAAAACAATGAACTTGGAAAGAAATGGAGGCGATTTAGGTGCGAGTTAGATCGGTTTGGGAAAGATGAGAGCGGATGGCATCTAATCACGACATGTAAAGAAGCTAGTTACATACTTTACTATGCTAATTCAGGCTCAGATATTGAGAATTAAAAAGGCAAAATATGGAGGAATACATGTGGTTGCAGGGTGTAGGACCTCTGCTGCTCTTCGCTCGACGGGGCGGCTTCCCGAAGCTCCACGCTATGGCGACAACGATACAAGACCAAGATAAAAATATGTTTATATGAATTAATTAAAAATCTTTAAAGTTATGGAATATATTGGATAATTAATGAACAATGCCTGAGATGTACAATTAATTATTTTTATTTGTTTTTTCCTTATCTCTCCCTACTTATTTATTTGTCGACCAATCCATACTGACTTGGTATCGGGGATAGGTTATAAATACATCTTTCAGCTATATTTAATTTTTTTATAAGTCACATTGTACATATATACCTATCTACAATTTGCCTTTATTTTTATTTTCTTTAATTTTATTCTTTTACTTATTTACATGATTTTTATGCATAAAAGTGTATTTTTATTCATGACTAAGGTTTTGTTAAAAAGTAAAATTTAATGGATATTTACATGTATTTGTTATGGGTTATAAGATAAAATGCAGACATAATGTTAATAAACAGTGGATTCATCAACTTGCATAACCACACCGCCTCCTTTGAAGCATCTGATGTAGCAATGCATTTTCCTTTGGTTGTTGAATTCGTTGTAGTGTCCTTCTTCTTGCTTCTACTTCTCACAACATCGTCATTCAACAAGAACACAAAACCCTAATGTTGACTTTCTATCATCAATATTAAACTGAAAGTCTGAATCCATGTAACCTAGGACTTGGAGATAACCATCTCCATAGAACAAGATGTAATCTTGCATCAGTCTTAGATACTTAAAGATGCTCCTCATTGCATTCCAATGTTGTTCTCCATAGCAAGATTGATAACGTCTTACCACTCCCACTTCATGGTAGATATCTAACCTTGTGCACATCATGGCACACATTAGGCTTCCTACAACTGGTGCGTGGAGGCATCCAGCCATGGAATATCTTATCCTTAACACTTTGAGGAGCCATCCCTTTAGATAGGTGGATACCATGTTTTAAGGGAAGGAAACCTTTCTTGTAATTCTCTATGGGAATATTCCAAGATCTTTTAATGTATCCATGTTGTGACAATCCCAAAATCCTCTTTTCTCTATTTCTGAACAGCTCCATACCCAAGATATAAGAAGTCTAAGATCTTTCATCTCGAAGGTGTGGGATTGACAAATCTTAACATTGATCATCATCCATGTATCATTTCCAATGATAAGGATGCCATCTACGTAAAGCACGATGAACATGATGGTGCTCCTACTAATCTTCTTGTACACACATAGTTCATCAAGATTCTGAAAAAATCATAAATCTTTATGGCCTCGTCAAATCTGATGTTTCAGCTACAAGAAGCTTGTTTAAGACCATAGATGGATTTATTTAGCTTGCATACTTTGCCTTCATTGGTTATGAATACATGGGGTTGGTCCATTAGATATCCTCCTCGAGTATCCATTGAGGAAAGTTGTCTTGACATCCATCTGCCAAATGTCGTAGCCAAGATATACAACTATATCATCATAGTCAATGCCTTCTCTCTGTGTGTAGCCCTTGGCTACGAGTCACGCTATGAAGGTCTCTACCTTCCCATCAAGTCCCCTCTTTCTCTTTAAGTTACATTTACACCCAATGGGCTTTACCCCTCTAGGTGGATCCTCTAGGGTCCATACACCGTTCTTAAGCATGGAGTCGATTCCAGACTTCATTGTTAACATACATCTATCCATGTCATGATCTGTGAGTGCTTCATCAAATGAAGTTGTATTATTGCTGGTTTCTCCAAACACATGGAATCCGTACCTTTGTGGTGCAACCACCCTCGAACTCCTTCGAAGAGGTACGAATATTACATCTTCAATTACATCTTCAGTTTTTGGTTTAGGAAGCTGAGTATCCTAAGGGGATTCAATGAATTCCTTCATTTTATTTTTGTCTTGACTCTTAAGGAAGTCATACTCCAGAAATTTTACATCTCTAGAGATGAAGATCATTTCATTCTCAGGGTCATTAATTTGGTATCCAATATTTCCCCTTACATATCCAATGAAGTTGTTAGCCATGTGAGCCTAAGGCGAACCATTCTTACGATAAATATTATTGTAATATATGATTTATCAATAAAAGTTATTGATTGTTTCACTCCCTTTCGGAGATTAAATGAATGAATGCATTATAAGGTCCCTCTGTAAATTTTGGGTTATGTACTTTGGTTGTCTTGATAATCATACAGTTGTTGATTCATTAATTGAATCATAGAGGTTGGTGCATGGATGAATATCTAAGGAGTTAGATTGAGGACTTATCAAGCACCGTCAAATGATTATTAAGAGATGATCTCCAGCCTGAGTAGGAGATCTCAATCCTTTCTCATTAAGGCAGATATCAGACCAATCTCTTGATGCTGGTCCTCTCCATGGGAATAGTGATTCGGTGGTGTTAGATTAGTTAGGACAAAGGGCTGACTTAATGAGATAGAGATAACCTAAGTCCTATGTTGAATACTGTGACAATATAGGCACACATCCTTCGACCAGACACAGATGTGTTACTATATGTCTGAGTGTGTACGTTTGGCAGACTAATAGGTTGATGACCTAACCAAGGTCTGTACACTGGCAAGCTGGTGTGCATGTAAGAGCATAGAGTAATACGATCTCTCAAAGGGACCATACAAGTTTACTTGTGAACCGGAAGACATGAGCTCACTCATGAGATATTAGGATCGATCAAATTCCATGCATAGTTGATGCGGTCTCACTACCCTTGTTAATTCAATCAAATTAATGGTCAAATTAATCGATGTCGTTCATTACAGCCGGATAATGAGAGCATATCAAAAACCACTTTGATTTAATGTCAAGTTAATCACACGTGGCTAATTTATTTTACTTGGGCAAGCCCAAGGTCGAGCTCAGGGAGGCAGCTGTCTCCTTAGGCATATTTTTAGCAATTTTCAAGGTTTGATTTTCAGAGGATATATTTAGTTATTATTATTATTTTCAATGTTTTATGCAAGACACATGCACAATCCAGTCAGTTTACAAGTTAATTTTGATAAGTGATCAGATCAAGTCTAAAAATTACGAAACTTGGCCAGATGATGAAATGGGATGAAATTCAGCTACATTATTTTTTTTAGAATTTTCTGACACTAAATGAATTTACTGTGAATTAAAAATGAATGCAGGGTGATTTTAACTAAATTAATTTTAATAAATATCAAATCAGAATATTTTCAGGTATCAAAATTATCCTAGATAGATCTAAGTGTGAAGAATCCAGAAAAATTAATCAACCTAAATTTCTATGTGAAATGCACCTATTAAAAATTAATTAAGTAAATCACTAAATGATTTATTCATGCCTCGAGATGCGTGCAAATGAGTTGACTTTTTTTTACACAATGTGAACTTAATTATCCTAGATCTAATGTGGTTTTTTGGGGATTTTTGAAGTCACAGAGAAATTACTACAAATTAACAGGCATAAATGGGCAAAATATTACCAAATTCAACCAATTAATTAATATAAAAATCCACTAATATTACAAAAATGTGTCAGGTGTCACGTATGGAGGAGGACAACATAAGCTATATAGTGCAATTTTCAAATTTAAAATGAATTAAAATGAGTGCCTAAATATGCGTGCAAAGACATGGGTATAAATGCAATTACAGGAATTAAAATTGATAAAAATAAAACGTGCTGACAGGGACCAATATGTAATTACCTATAATGTTGTGAGGGTGGATGTAATTTTCCCACAGAACATGTGCTCCTCACGTGAGGTCTCCTAGCAGGGATTGAAATGCAAATATGGAAACCTTCAGGGGCCTCGTTGCAATTTACCCAGGACGCACATGCAGATCACGTGGGGGTCCCAGGCTCGGTTGTCTTCGGAGGCTTGGGTAGCTCTGGAGGTTCGGATCTGGCTCGGAGTAGCTTCAGATGATCCGAGCCTAGTGGTCAGGGATGAGGCTCGGATCGGACGACGTGGCTTGATCTGGACCGTGGATCAAGTGACAATCCAACGGTCAAGAGATACTGAGACGGAGCGCGTCTGGATCCGTTAGATCGCAAGTGATCCAACGGCGATGGTTCGCTCCTGAGGCGAAGGCATAGTCGATCAGTGACCGTTGGATCTAGATTGATCCAACGGCACCTGGAGCGCGATGAAGCGGTGACGTGGATGCGTCTGGAAGGTCGGATCCTCCTGATCCTACGGTTGTGGGACGTGGGCGACGTGGCTTGATGGGTCCGTTCGATCAAGAAGATCGAACGACAGCTGCTCTTCTTCTTCGGTCGGCCGCCGCCTCCTGCGACGGAGAAGACTGGGCTCCGGCGAAGGGGGCCTGACTCTGCCTCATCCTCTGGGCATCGATGAAGCTCGTCAGAGGCTCCTAAGTAGCTGGTAAGATTCGTAGAAGCTTCGGGGAGTCTCTGGTGGTCTCAGGAGTGGCGGAGAAGCTCTGGGGCACGGTGGCGGAGGAACTTGGAAGCAGCTCCGATGAGTCTCCGACCAATCGAAATGAATGTACCTGCAGGGGGTTAGAAGCTAGCCGAAGCATGCTATGTGTCCGTGGGGTGAACTGGAGTGAAGTGCGAGGCTTGTGAAGGAGTAAGGGGGTCCGGTGATCGAGCTCCGCCAAGGTGGCGGAGCTGACGCCAGTGAGAGGTGAAGCTCGCCGGCGGAGGGAACAAAGGGTAATGCGAAGATCAGAGCTCCCTTGCGGAGCTCGGAGGATGGTTGGAAGAGAGAGAAGTGAAGAGATGACGGTGGAGAAAATAGGAGAAGAAAGAAGAAAATAGAGAAGAAGATCAGAGAGGGGTGGAGGTGTCTACCTGGGGTCAAAAGCTCGGAGGGAGCTTCCTGGTCGTCGCTCGAAGGCCGGTAGGGGACCTGAGCTCTTGCAGTTCACGGATGAAGCAACAACACGACGGTGGAGGGCCTTGGATCTCGCCGGAGGAGGTTCTCGATCTTCGCTCGTCCTCAGGTCAAATTGTTGTCACTAATTTGAAGGTGGGAGCTCGGAGATACTCTACGTGGTGGCGGATAGGGGTGAAAGTGGCCGGAGGTGAAGTATTTAAAGGATGGAGGTGACGGCATGGATGGCGAAGAGGTGGAGTTCGTGGGTATCGTGGATCGAGGTTGAGGGTAGTCATGGAGATCGAGTGGGTTGGTGAGGATGAGGGACGTGTGGGCTGCGTAGTGGTGGTGTCAGGTAGCGGAGAAGGGGATCGGCATGGTGCCCAAAATAGAAAGGGGGCGGACCCTTGCGTACGGTGAGAGACGTGGGCACGGGGTGTGCGAGAGGTAGATGACGAAGCTTCGACTGTTGGATAAGGCGATCCAACAGCCCAGATGGAGGTGCGGGTTAACGCTTGGGATTAGATCTAGGAAGCGAAATCAAAGGGCTCAGGACGCGCCACGCGGCGGATGCAGGGCGAGGTGCTAACGGGCGGTCCTGACGAGGTTTGGGGTTTGATCGGAGGGTGCATACAACGTGCGTGATGGAGGGCCAAGATGCAATGCTTCTGGCGATGATCGGAGAGGTTGCGCCGCGAAGGGACGGCGTGATTAGATTAGATCTGCGATCGGATGGTGGGGAGAGAAGGCGGTGATGGATGGTATAGATCAACGCGCTCACAGTGAGATCGGATGGCGCACAGAGTGCCACGTGATGGACTGTGAGCGAGGCGTTAACGGACGGTGCAGGTTTGAGCTGGGTATGATCAGACGGCGGGGAACCAAGGGTGTGCGTGGAAGTCGTTGGGTTGTTGGATCTTGATTGAGATCTAACAGTCAGGAGTGCTGGCGGACTGGTCAAAGGGGCGGACCACGTGGCGCAATCAGAGGGCGTCATGTGGCCAGCTCTGAGTGGCTGAGAAGAAAAAAAATAAAATTATAGGGAGAAGGAGGCCGAATTTGGAAAAACTCAAAACATGAAAGTTGTAGATCTCGATGAGATCTATAAGTTTCCTGTTGACAAAAAATAGGGATGAGGTAAAATATGATACAAAAATATAAGAGTACAAATATACATATATGTAGTATACAAGGGGGACCCAAAAACCCAAGTTTTGCGTACGAGCTCCGAATTAAATGAATGTCTCATTTTAAAGGTCTCTAGATGTGTATTAATCTGAAGGTGGGTAGACCTAATTCAGAGTTTCTAAGAGAGATATATTGGCATTCTAAGATCCAGGGGTTTGGGGCTTTATTGGGTATTTTATAAGAGAGGGATTTTGGCATTCTTCCTTATATTATTAACTAATAGTGTACACATTATAAGGAAGGTGTGATTTGATTTTGGAGGGGATATAAAATAAATAGGTGGATATTTTACAAGTGGATTTTACAAATGAATTGGCTTCTTATTTAATGCAAATATGAATGCTAAAATGCATATACTGTGGATTGATGCATGAATGCTATTTATGCAAGATAAAGGGAAATATGCTGCTAAATACCCTGAGACTAAGCTCTATTTTCAACTTTAAGAGTGATGAATCACAGATTCATCAACCCCCTATACTTAAACCTTGCTCGCCCCCGAGCAACTAAAATGAAATGCAAGAGTGAAATGATTTTGGGTTCCATACCAAAGTCATGAACAAAAGTTGAAAATGGAGCATGACTCGACCTTTGGATTAATTGTGTGGAGGAATCTTATTGGGATCTGAATTTAAGACCTAACAGACTTCAAGTTCCACATCTTCTGTTCAACACGCCTCAACAGTCAAGTCAGAACAAATCCTCAAACACAAATTTCTGATGACTATGATTCTTACTTGTACTGTGTAAGTGAAATGTAACTCTTCACATCAAAAATGGCTCGGAAACAGCCTCCTCTAACAAGGTAACTCAAATAACCCGATCCAGTAACTCTTTCCTCGAGGAGCGGGGTATTCCCTTCTAAGTTCAAGTGCAACCAGCTTAAGAGGAGGGGGTAGAGAAAAGAATGGACGGTAGCCAGTGCAGCTACCTATCCCGGGATGCCTGACCAGTGTAGCCAAGTCATCCTGCTGCATTTCTTTGCTAATATACATACTTCGACAGGTATTTTATTTTCACTTGGATATGTCTGATTTTTTTGGAGTTTTTGCATTTTTTTGAACTATATACAAGGTGCAGCATGTACATCAGGAGTTTTCCTCTTGAGCCAGTACACTATCCCTCTTTTGAAGCATTATTGCAATCCACAGTGTCCTGTCCTCAGACGTCAACACTACCAGACTAGGTTGAGATGCACTACCCTCCCTAGAGGAGGACGGATGTTTCCACCCGTGTGCTACTCCAAGCTAAAGGATTCTACCTCCTCACCACCTCATCAATGAAGAGCTACGTGCATTGTGCTTGTCCAAGTTAGGTCACTGTCTAAAAGAATCATGTGTGTGCAGAGATATTCTACTTAGACTAATCAAGATGACATGTGAACATAGACTGGCGGACTCAAAGAATTAAGTCACTTGACCTGAGAAATCTCAACTCTAGCTCCTATAAGGTTCCTCTGAAATTAGGTGTATTAAGGTTAAATCAAGTCCATCCTCAATATCTACTCATAACTTGGTTCAGAACCCCACTAACTTTCACCTCGTGTATGCAAGATATGCAGATGAGAGGTGCAGATGACATGCTATGAATAAATGAAATGCAAGACTCTATTTCTTTTCAGATGCAGAGATGATGTGCAAGAGTAAAATAAGAAGCCTTTGAATTTTTTTTCATTTTTTTCATCATTTTTTTCATGAGACTTTGGTGTGCCTCCTACGTTTCAACATTTCACAAGATTTTTCTAAGTATTATATAGATTATACAAGTGTATTTTACAAAAAAGTTTCTCCAATTTTCCCCATATCGTAATTATTAAGTAATATATACAGAAAATACGTGAAAGTACAAGCTATGGGTAAAGTATATATGTAATATATACACGCCCCCATATATTTAGCGTGTGCTATGTCCTCGGAGCACAAAAGGCGATGAAAAAGACATAGCTCGTGCTAAGCGTAAGAGAGCCAAGGGAGGGAAAATGTATAGAAGTCGTCCTGCCCCCCTATACTTAGTCTCTGGCAGCCTAAGTGTAGAAGAGGGTCAAAAATGAGGCAGACGGGGTCAGGAAGAGAAATGTATGAATATATACAAGGCGAGCATCGGTCCCCCCTATACTTAGGCTCAGGTCAGCCTAAGTATAGGATTGGAGTGAGTATGAGGACCAATGTGATCAGGAGGATGTACAGAGAATAGACTCAGGTGGCTCATACACCCTATACTTAGGATCTGGTCATCCTAAGTATAGCCGTAGATGGAGATAGATGAAGCTGGGATGGGTCATTAGAGTCGTGGAAGAGAGCAGAATGTATAAGAATGATGAGTATATATAAGTGTGTCGGTCTGAATCTTTCAAGATGTTGCTGATGGCGAGAGCTCACTGATGCAATGTCTCATGCGCAGCTCGAAGTGTGTCCGCTATATTTGTCTCGTGCATGAATACAATCTCCTCAACATGGACTAACTGCTCATTGGATTTGACAAAGTGCTTCAACAGTTGCCCATTCACTAGGAATGTTGGTGCATCATTTGCGAGATCTGAGATCTCGACACATCCACTATCGTGCACCGTACGGACAATGAATGGACCTGTCCACTTGGACTTCAACTTGCCTTGGAAGACTTTCAGCCTTGCATTGAACAACCATACCTTCTGTCCAGGAACAAAGGTCTTTCGTCTGAGATATTTATCATGCCAACGCTTCACCTTGTCCTTGTACACCAAACTGTTGTCATATGTGTGGTTTCTGACTTCCATAAGCTCATTCAGATCTATTTCTCTCTGCTTTTGCCTAAGGTGTGTGTTCCAATTGACCTTCTTGATTGCCCATTATGATTTATGCACTAACTCTGTAGGCAAATGGCATGGCTTTCCGAATACCATTCGGAATGGGGAGGTTCCTAACGGTGTCTTGTAAGTTGTCCTATAAGCCCATAGGACTTGATGCAAGATCTGAGACAAGTCCTTCCTGTCTGGGCGGACAAGCTTCTGCAATATAGTTTTCACCTCCCGATTTGACACCTCAGCCATACCATTAGCCTGTGGGTGGTAAGGGCTAGTGACACGGTGTTCGATGCCGTAGTCCTTCAGAAGTTTCTTCACATCTCTGTTTACAAAGTGGCTACCCCCATCTGATATCAAGATCTTGGGGATCCCAAACCTAGAGATGATATGGTCTCTGATGAATTTACAGACAGTCCTGCTGTCTGCGACTCGGGTTGGGATAGCCTCCACCCACCTGTATAGGTAATCTACTGCAAGAAGGATGTACTCGAATTCGTGGCTAACAGGAAAGGGGCCCATGAAATCGATGCCCCAGGTATCAAATACATCACAAATGATGATGTGCTGCATAGGCATCTCATCCTTGGAACCAATGGTTCCCCCCATTCTCTAACATACTGGGCACAACTTCGCAAAGGTGATGGCATCGCGAAACAGAGAAGGCCAGTAAAAGTCACACTGAAGTACCTTCCATGCGGTCCTCTTCCTGGAGTGGTGTCCTCCTGCCTCCAAGCTGTGGCATAAAGAAAGGACACTCTGGTATGCCTCCTGAGGAATACACTGTCTCCAGACACAATCCAGTCCTTCAAAGAAAAGGATCGGATCCTCCCAATGGTAGTGTCTAGCATCCGACTTCAGTCAGTCAATGTGGCTCTTGGGCCAATCCTCGGGAACCTTCTTGGAGACAAGATAGTTCACGATATTGGCATACCATGGGAGTGAGTCGACAACAAAAATCGACTCATCAAGGAAGGAGTCTTGAATTGGTGAATCCTCGGCAGTATTAAGATCTTCGAGACGGGAGAGATGATCGGCTACTATGTTCTTCTTTCCAGGTTTATCACGAATATCCAAATCAAACTCCTGGATAAGAAAAATCCACCGAAGAATACAAGCCTTCGCGTCCTTCTTTTCCATCAATATCGTAGTGTCATATGGTCGGTGAACACAATTAGCTTGGATCCGATTAAGTGAGATCTGAACTTGTCCAAAGCAAACACTACCGCAAGCATTTCTTTTTCCGTAACTGTATAGTTACGCTGAGCGGTGTAAAGTACTTTGCTTGCGTAGTGGATTGCAAACGGGACGCCATCCCTTCTCTGTCCTAACACAGCCCCTACATCAAAATCCTATGAATCCGTCATGATCTCAAAAGGTAGAGACCAATCTGGGGCTTGTAGGATAGGGGCGTCCATGATCATCCCTTGCAATAGCTTAAAGGCCTCAAGACATCTGTGATCAACGATAAACTCCATGTCCTTTCCTAAAAGCTCAGTTAGTGGTCGGGCAATCTTGGAAAAATCCTTGATAAATCTCCGATAAAATCTGACATGCCCGAGGAAAGACCGCAACTGTTTAATGTTGGTTGGTGGCTGGAGTTGTCTGATCACATCCACCTTGGTAGGGTCAACCTCCATTCCTCTCTTGGAGATGACATGCCCCAACACAATGCCCTCCATCATCATGAAGTGACTTTTCTCCCAGGAGAGCACCAGATTAACCTCACAACATCTTTTAAGGTCTCGTCCAGATTCCTAAGACAAGAATCGAAGGAATCGTCGTGGATCGAGAAGTCATCCATGAAGACTTCCATGAATTCGCCGACCATTTCGGCGAATACAACATTCATGCACCTTTGAAAAGTACCTGGAGCATTGCATAACCCAAAGGGCATGCGCCTGAAAGTATAGGTACCAAAGGGGCATATAAACGTGGTTTTTTCCTGGTCCTCTGGAGCTATGGCTACTTGATTGTAGCACGAGAACCCATCCAAGAAGCAGAAGAATTCTTTCCCCGCTAGTCTCTCTAGGATCTGATCAATGAACGGTAGGGGGAAATGATCCTTCTTCGTCGCAGCATTCACGCGACTGTAATCCATGCAGACGCACCACGACGTGGACCCTCGTGTCACGATCTCCTCTCCGTCCTCGTTGGTGGTCGTCTGAATTCCCGACTTTTTCGGCACAACATGAATCGGGGCCACCCATTTAGAGTCGGAGATGGAATAAATGAAACCTGCGTTGCACCATTTCTCTATCTGCTTCTTCACTACCTCTCGTAAATTTGAATTCAAATGACATTGGAATTCACGAGAGGGTTTAGCTTCATTCTCCAAGTAGATATGGTGCGAACACAAAGCGGGATTTATCCCGTGGAGATCGGAAATGCTCTAGCCTATCGCCTTGCAATTTTTTTCAGGATCTTTAGCAAGCAAGATTCCTGCTCCTCGATCAATCGCGAACTGATGATGACTGGATATTTCTTCTCCTGATCCGCAAAGAAGGCATACTTGAGTGTTGTGGGTAAAGGCTTGAGCTCAGGTAATGTGTGATCGTCTAGAAAGTTTGGCTCAATCGAATCTGGTTCAGTGTTGAAAGTGGCTGGATCTGTCTCTGAAATTGCTGCCACCAAATTATTCGGCTGGAGTCGGATCGTTAAAGGTCTCCATGCGATCGGCGAAAGCCACGTCCGACTTGTCATCCTCATCTTCTGATTGTTCAAAAGAGGGAAGGACTGACAAGCCCAGTTGGGCTTCCAAGTCATCGAAGATGTAGGGGGATGCAGGTTCTGAGCTGTACTCGTTTCTAAAGACCTCGCAAACTGACTCATGCACTGGATCGTCTCCGGAGGTAAGGGACTCATTGGTGCTGGCTGGTTTCTGTCTCCATGGCCCAACTATGTCTACATGGTCGCGGTCTGCTTCGGATGAAGAGTACTCGGTGCTGGATTTGGAATCTGGTCTCTGCCATCTGGTTTGCTTCATCTCAAGTTCCTTATCTCCGCCTAGAGTTTGGAACTGGATCTTCCCAATCTTGTAATCAAGCAAGGCCCCCGCTGTCCTGAGGAAGGGCCTGCCTAGGATGATCTGGGAATCTCTCCAATTACGAGGGGTTTCCATATCTAGGACAGTAAAGTCCACCATGTATTCTTGAACCTCGTCTTTGATGACAACATTCCTCAATTCTCTTTGGGACCTCTTGGTTGATTTATCAGCGAACTGCAGGAGGGATCTAGGTTTCCTAAGAGGTCCGAGATTAAGCCGCTCATAGAGGGATGTAGGCATTAAGTTAATTTAGGAGCCATTGTCTAGGAGAGTACGTGAAAATGCAATGTCATCGACATGACTCACCACATAATGTGCACCCATGTCTCTTCGTTTCCTTGGAAACGAGTTCTTTATTGCACAAGTCGTAGCTACTGACAGAACGTGTTTCTCAACGCAACTTTTGATCTTCCTGCTAACCCTAGTAGGTGTACATCTCACCTTAAGGTAATTCTGAAATGAAGGTGTCATTTCCACGTACTTGTCAAAGGGGATTGTGACCTTGATATGTTTGTTACAAAACTCTGCCACCTCAGGGTCATCTTTTTGGAATTTTTTTAGTTTTCTTCTTTCCACCCTTAAGAGCTCGGGGGAAAGGGATTATTGACTCCAACTCAGATTCTGAAACTGAAATGTTTTCATTCAAAGCGGGAACCGAGTTCTGTACAGGACTCGAACTCTGAAACTGACTCAGACTCTGACTATGACGAAAAAGAAACTATTGCTGGAAATCGGTGATGCATCTTCCGCGACTTCTGGACGGTCCTCCTTAGATGGAGGTGCGGGTTCTTCCTCAGTTTCGATGGGCTCTCTGCTAGTGCGGGTTCGTTGCTTCTTTGAGGACCCAGAAGTCCTCTTCTTCTGCCAGTGGGGGTGATGGTGGTGCCACTCCTCTTCTGCCTCCAAGTTCTCCTCAGGTAGAAACTTGGCAGCTGCTTCCTCTTGTGCCCGTGCCTGATCAGGTACGATCATGGTCCTTCCGCTCCTGAGGGACATATGGTTTACATTATCGTACGAAAGGATCTCATGTTCAGATAAAGAATTATCTGAATAGTATACCTGATCACGAGATCAGTTCTGGCCTTGATTTAAGCTATTCGGATTGGCCTGAACCTGGGCAGGAATTGGGATCTTTGGCGCGATCTGTTGGTCCTGGGTACGAGAAACACGATTCAGCTCAGTTCTCATATCCAGATAGTCATTCTGGATCTGTTGGACCCTATCAGACAGGGTCTGGATCGCCAAGGTGAGGGACTCCAATTCGGTAGGCTGGGCGGCTTGATGATGTCCTGTAGATGAGGTCCTATACTAGCCCTGCTGGTCATGCCGATACTGCTGCTGCGAATGGGACGGTGACGGGCCATGCTGGCCTGAGTAGAACGTGCGTTGCTGCTGAGGCTGGTACCCTCGTTTGGGCCTAGACTGAACAAAGCACGGTACGGGGACGGAGCTGGTTTCCGGTAAGCTGGGGAAGGTCGGTGAGGCTGATCGTTCCCCATCCCTGACTGTCTGCCGACGGGGTCATGGTTGTACCACAACCCGTTGATCTCAAACACCTGTGAAGGCTCCTCGTATCTGGCTTCTGATGAATCTGTGATTCATCACTCTAAAAGTTAAAAATAAGGCCTTGTTCCCGAGTAAATATAGTCATATTTCCCTTTATAATGCATAAATAGCATTTCCTTATGCATTCATAATACCTGCATCTTAGCACTCCATTTGCATAAAATAAGAAGCCAAATTCATTTTGAAATATTCATCTGTATATTAGCTAAAATACCCTATTTGTATATATTTTATACTAACTCCAAATACAATAAAATCAACTCTATAGTGTATATATTACTAACATTAATAAAAAAACACTAACTTGTAAAATTGACCAATAAAACCCCAATCCAAGTTGAAGACCTTAGACCTTAAAATGCACATATCTCTCTCATACAACCTCTGAATTAGGTCTACTCACTTTTAAAGTAATATACATTCAGATACCTTCGAAAAAAGACCAATTTCATTAAAATCGAAGCTCGTATGCAAAACTTGGATTTTGGGCCCCTTTTGTATATTGTACATATTGACCATTTTGCCCCTGTATTTTACCATTTCATTTTCTTAATTATTAAAAATACAAAAAAATTAGATTAAGTTGTAAATACTCCTCTCATAATTTTTCTAATTTTATTTTGATTTTTCCCTCTTTTAAAAATGACAAAAAAATTACAAAAGATAAAATACGGTATTTTATATCTATAAGGTACCACCCAAAAATACATTTTGTACAGATGATTTCCTTTGATTTTCGGCCCTTCACAAAAGTTGTAGATCTCGTCGAGATGAGCAACTTTTGTGTTGACCACTTTTTGATTGATTCCCTTTTGTTATTTCTTTTTGATTTTCTTTACATTTAATCTTTGAATTTTCTGTGAGCGACATGTGGTAGCTCCTGGAGCTGCTACATGTCACCCCAATTTTTTATTTTCGAATTTATTTTTTATTATTTTCGGATTTTATTATTTTAATTATTATTATTTTATTACTGTTATTTTTAGTAGCCTACTTATTTTATTTATATTATATTATTATTATATTATTATTTATCTCCCTTTTACCACTTCTTTTGTTACTCCCCACTCCAAGCCAATAACTCCCCATCTTCTCCACTTTCTCCACCTATTTTCTAACTTCCCTTCTCCTCTTTATAATCACATCCCCTCCTCCATTGTTAATCATCCACCATTCTTGAGAGAAAGAGAGCCCCGAGCCCCCTTTGATGTGTCATTGGTGACAGCTTTGGCGCAGTAGGTCGAGCGACGACAAGGCTTAGGTGAGATCCGTGGAGCACCGCCCACGTAGCAGCAACTTCTCCAAATCCGCTGCCAATCTTCGGAGACCACCATCTTCTCGAGGCCACGATGGAAGCCGCACGACGCGGCTCCACAATCCGACGAACCGCAGGTAAGTATTCTATCTTCATCTTGTCATTTCATTTTTATCTAACATATTTTTTTCCTTGTTCCATCCACAAATCATCACACAAAAAAAATCACCACCTTTATCATCTACCATTTTCGTCACCACCATCACAATCCACATCTTCTCCATTCGCATTTTATTTACAGTTTACATACAAAACCACTCATCACCATCACCAAACCACCAGTTCATTTCAATTCATGCACATCTTATTTCCTGTTTACATAGAAAAAATTAAAAAAATAAAAAAAATAAAAAAGGAAGAGAACAGGAGAAGCATCCGTAGCCGCTCCCCCTACCTCCACGCCGGCGCTGCCCTCCTCCACGCAAGCTGTGCCACCGCCGCTCCTGCACCCGACGGTCCTCCCACCCGCGGGCCGTCCCCCGCGCATCCTTCCCCTCACCGAGAAGCTCATCGCCCAGCCGCAGGAGACCCACCTCGACGCCGCCGCGAACGCCATAGCCCGACCGTCCCTCGCGCCGATCCTGCAAGCCACCCCGACGAGCGCCTCCCTGCTCCTGGCCGGCACCATTTCCGCGAGCCCTCGCCGCCTGCAGCAGGAGGCTACCACGCCTCTCCACCACGCGAGGCCACCCCAGCAACCTTCGTGCCACCGCACCGAGGTGCTCAGCGCCTCCGTACGCGACGTAGCACAACGCCTCCCCTCCTCGCTCCCTCCACGGCATGGCGGCAGCCCTAGTGCGGTAGCTCCATCTCCACGCAGCTCCGCGGGGCCCACCTCCTCCCAGCAGGCAGTGCCGCACCGCCGCGCACCCTCAGAGAAGTCGCCCACGCCACAGCACCGAAGCGGCCCGCCACCAGCAGCCGCGTGGTGTCGGATCTCCGCCCCGACCTCGCCCCCTTAGTCGCCCCAGCTCCGCCACTTCGAGCGGCGCCATCCGTGCCAACCCGTGCGCGCTCTCGCGCCGCCCAACCTCCAGGTCGCGCGCCCTCCGCGCCAAGCGCCGCACGACCGCCGCCAACTCCTCAAGCCCTAGCTGCCCATGCCCTTGCTTAACTTGAGGGAGAAGAATAAAAGGTCAATTTTATTTATATTTGTAAAATTTGCATTTTTTCGCCTTTCAAGTTTCAGTGAATTCCAAAAGTGCCTTTAGGCACATTTTTGTTTGTTTATTTCATTTCAGTAATTGCAAAGACACCCCTGAGTTTGAGAGTTAATTTGGACAGTTGTTTAGCATCATTTTATTCAATGAAAAATAGCATTTTGATGAGCATCTAATTCTTTATCTTGTGGCTATTTATAAATTTTTGGGAGCACTATATTATTTATTAAAAATCAGAGACTGAAAATCAGTGAAACTTTACCCATTTAAGCTCTGAAATTCACACATAGTCATTTATTGCTCTAAAAATTGTAAAAAAATTGTGAATGATGCATTTTAATGTGCTTTAATTACTGATCAAATTTCATCTAATTCAGAGTTGTCATTTGCATAAAATAAATTTTAGAGTGATTTCTGTAATTGATTTTTATTTAAATCCACAAATATTATTTTTGAGAAATTTTAACTCCCCAGCATTCCTTATGAAAATACCTATTTGAGATAAATCAATCTTTGGATAATTTGATTTGGTGGATTTAATAGGAATTAAATACCCGTAGTCACTCTATTTTCATTTAGAAATTCATAAAAAAATCAAAAAGTGTCAGAAAATTCTAAAATAATTAGTGTAGCTTCATTTCATCGTATTTAACTTCCAGTGAATTTTTCATAATTTTTGCATATAATTTGCACAAACAATTGCATAAAAATCCTAAAAAAGTTTATATTTTTCATTTGTGCATTTTAAACCCAAAAATTCGAAAAAAAATACATTTGCATTCATTATTGGATTAGGTTTACAGAAAAAGAATATAATTTGGCTAATTGGACTAATGTCATATTAAAATTAAATTTGGCTAAGTTATTGGTTTTCTTAATAACCTAGTTCATTCATACTTTGCATTTGACATATTTATTGCATAAAAAAATCACAACAAAAAATTCCACTAGGAAAACCACAATCTAATCCCTCTAACCTGATCCCGAGTTTTCCTTTGCCTCCTTAAGTCGACCCTGGGGCTTGCCCAGGCTAAATAAACATAAAACCGCATATTAATTTGATTCGACGATTTATCTATTTGTGCGGTTAATTTTTGATCGACGCGGATCTATCCGACTGCAACGCACACGTCTATTAGACAACATTAACAAGGGTAGGTCATCTGCGTTCGTCAAATGGCGTCGTTGCCGGGGAGGCAAACAGCTTAGGATAATCTTAGAAAAATTAGATTTACGTTTTCCATTCACTCGGGTAGTCTGATCCTCGAGCTGCATAGTAATTATCCATTTTTCTTTAATTATTTTTCTGATCATTTTTGTATATATCTCTCTCTGACATAATTGTTATCTTTTTGTGCGAGGGCCCGGTGGACTTGGAGCGGCTTTCTTGAAGTCGACGCATCTCGAAGTATATCGGAGGCCAACGATTTTTGGATCAAGTCGGCTGTTGGACGTCAAAAAGATTTTTGTAATTTAAAAAAAAGAGTGTCTGCATCATTTACAGCGGTTCCTGTTTGGGTTCTCGCGTGTGTAAACATAGTGAAACTGTGTTCCCGTCTGCTGTGTGGTTTGAATTTTTAGAATAGGCTTGCACTAGCGGCTCCTCGAGCCACTCCAGGTTTGCTTGTGCTCGTAATCTTTTAGGACCACACATCACTTAAAAGATGCACTTAGACCGCAGATCTAGTCAAATTGAACTTGGTCTTCACTCGCTAATAGAACTGCTTGTCTAGGAGCGACTTTTCATCGTCTGCATTCATTTAGTATAAAATTTCAATTCAGTACTGCATCCCGCATTGAAGAGAGCTGGAGGCACTGTAAGTCTTCTTACTCAAGCATTCATCATCATTTTCTCGATTGCATCGGCTTTTTCTGATTCTCTCTCTCGATTTTCTAACCTAGGATAAAGGAATTGGGACTGGACGGTAGACGTGATTGCTTGTGTGGATTAATATCAGTGACAACTAATCTTTAAAATCGGGACTGCTAATTGAATTGGACCCAAAAAATTGACTAAAATTAACCCTTGTTTGCGGGAGAGTAACCCCGATCTTGTTTTCAGGCTGAGTGAGGGTACTTGAGTGTGTGTGAACACCTTAAGGCAGAGCCCAAATCCCGCCTTCCATATCACGGGCCAACTGATCCTAGTAAATATCATGAGTTGGATACTTTTAGATTCATTGACCAGTACCAAGTAGCCTCCGCCTGTTCGCGGGTAGTCAGGGGCGAACCAGCGGTACTTCGTGACAAGGCCTAGCTTTGTCAGCCTCCGCCTGCTTGCAGGTAGATAGGGGCACGGTCTTTGAGTCCCCAACTCCGGATAGGAGCGAAGAAAGGAAGAACTGGCGGTATCTTAGGCGACAGGTTAAACAGGGAAGACACATCCGGCTCTGAGCCGACTTCCCTATAGGCCGCGTAAATCCTTGCTATCTTGCTTGAAAAATCACACTTTAAATTAACAAGATTAATTGGACTCGGTTTTGGGTCCTTCACCGTGTTGAGTGTGAATTCAGGGTTTACTCTTGCGTTTGTCTTTGTGTCTGTTCGTGTGTGTTATCCTGCGTAATTGCGCATTTTCTACCTCGCTCTACTTACATTCATCATTTCCTCCTCAAGATGTCGGGATATTGGTCCCCATACACTATGACCTCTTGTCATTCCTCCTCTACCATATACCGCTCATCTTCGCCTTCTCTTTCTTCCGTGTATCCTCTGCCATCCACGGGAGACCCGTACCCGTGGTCGGTTCCACCTCAACCCGAATATGAAGCCAGAACTTCGACTGACTTCTCCACTTCTTCGCATTTCTCATCTACTCCATATTCTAACACTCCGGATCCACTTCCATCTTGGGTTGACTGTCCTTACTCTCGAGAGCTTGCAGGAATCAAAGAACCGAATGGAGAGCAAGCCAATGCTGAGACAGATGGTTGGCAAAATTATATGCCCCCGCATACTTCATTCTCACCTCAAGTAGGGACCATACAACAATCAGCATATACATATCCTGACTTGATCTTAGGGCATAACTTGGTCGATCAAACAACTCGAATGGAGAGGCTTGAACATCATGATTTCCCAGACTTGATTGACTTTAGTGATCAAGCTTCCATTAACCATTCGTCATTGGGGAGCCTATACTTTCACAAGATTGGACTCATGAGCTAGACTTATCAGTCCCCGTTTCATCATATGAGGCTCCGACCAATATTTGCCATCTAGATGGTCCATACTCGACCCAGCATTACATGCCAGATTCTAGGTATGTTGAGTATGAGCACCCAAAGTCTCAGCAGTATCCTCCACTTGAGCAGAACTCTCCCATGATTTGTCATGAGAATTTTGTGGAGGATGACATCTCTAGACATATTAAGAAAAATGAATCATTTGGTAACGAGTTGAGAGATGTCATGGGAATATTACACTCAATTTCTGCCAGCCTGGGTACAAAAGTGAGAAAATACATGAGTATTTTTGAGGTTGAAAACAAAGCAAACATCAGGGAACCCACACCGTCTGTACAGCTGGAGTCCATTCTATCTCCCTCTTCTACTAACCACTTGCCCTCCAATCCAGAGTCTAATCATTCATCCATCAAAAACACCAAAAAAATTAAAAAACCAGAAAATCACATAAAAATTGAAAATGAAAATGATCTAAAAAAATTGGATCCTGTCGTAAGGGAAGCACTCGATGAGGAACTGATCTTTAAACTTCCCTTAATAAAGGCCATAGATCACTTCCCCGACCTCAAGATATTTGTAAAGAGTAAATTGATGCCCAGGAGGTCGGGTACTAAGAGAACAAGGACCGAGAGACACATAGTGTCTATGGCCACCTCCTTGGTGATGGGGAGAAAGACCAAGAGCCGAAGAGTGAAGCGGTTGCCCCGAGTGGAATGTGAAATCAAAGACACCATCTTTACCCATGCAAGAATCGATGATGACTCTCCGATAAATATCCTCCCGACCTCTGTGTTTGACAAACTCAAACTCAGGCCAATCAGAAAGTCGAGAGAGATCGTTCAGCTGGCTGATCGATCCATCAAACGGTCTAGAGGAAATATTTCAGTCATCGTTACTTTCCAAGGTGCTCTACTCCAGGTGGACTTCACGATCATTGACATCGAGCACCGAGGAGATTTTACCCAGTCTCCGATTATTCTCGGAAGCCGTTCTTAGCCTCAGCTAAAGCATCTATAGATTGCGAGACTCGGGAGATCGATTTCTCAGCATTGGGAGCACTCCGACCTCACCCATTCTTTGATACACATTACTTAAGGTAACCCGCACATCCGCTGATAGTCGTGACCATCGAGAGGTAGATGAGTCCCACCTCTCTGCTACACCTGAGAGACCGACTGCCCGGATGACCGCTGGTTCTGAGACTCCCCACATCTTCACTTCATCAACTGCTTGCACCACCACCGTGACAGCTTCTAAAGAGGACTCGCGACCAGAAGCTATCATTAAGTCGGACACAACCTGTGTTGATTGCCTTGACCATTTTGATGATTCGGCACAAGAGCCCAATAATGCCAAGCTGACTGAGACCACTAGCACCTTCCCGAGCCGTGTGCTAACCCTTCAGGAATATTACAATCTATATGGTGACTCGTCTGATGAGGAACCCATGGTCAGCACCACACCATGTCTCGGACCTTCAAATGAGATAACCAAGACTAAATTGACTCCACATAAAAACATGGTTGCTCCCTCTTCTGGTCGGCTATTTAGTGAGAGGAAGTCGAGAATTGATTCCTCGAGGAGTTCCCCGAACCTCTCAAGACGCGTCTCTCTCATCTCCCTCTCAATGATTCAGGTTCTAGAAAACCGACTAAGAAAGTTTCCTTCAAGACACCGGAGAAGGAATTTTCTGAGGAGTCCTCATCTGGCCCGGACAAGGTAATTTATATGAGTGAGCTCAGTTCGGCTGTTCTCAAGCCTTATCTAAGCAAGCAGCCGTGTGTCGACCCTCGTTGGACGATCCCTACACCTCACTATTATTCATATGAGGACGATTCCGACAGTGACACATATGTATATTATCCACCTCCTCGCGTCCGCAAGAAGGTTCGTCACAAACCTTCTTAATCCTTGTATATTCTCACTCTTTCTTGTATATACTTTCTCTCCCTCCCTCCCCAGTGATCCGAATCACTCGCCCCGGCTCATCTCATTTCATTTTATGACTATACTTAGGATAACCAGATCCTACGTATAGGGGGGAGAGTGACCCGCATCCATTCATTGTACATCCTCCAGATCACATCGGTCCTCATACTCACTCCTGTCCTATACTTAGGTTGACCAGAGCCTAAGTATAGGGGGGACCGATGCCCGCCTTGTATATACTCAACCATGTTTTCCTCTTGCCCTCGTCCGCCCCATTTTTTGATCTTCTTCTACTCTTAGGTTGTCAAGAGCCTAAGTATAGGGGGGCGGTGCGACTTCTATACGATTTTTGTAATTTTATCTCTCCTACGCTTTGCCCGAGCTATGTCATTTTAGTCACTTTTCGTGCTCTGAGGACATAGCACACGCTAAGTATAGGTGGCGTGTATATATTACATATATACTTTACCCATAGCTCGTACTTTCGCATATTTTCGCGTATTCTTGTATATATATTATGCAATAAGTACGGGGTGGGTAAAAATTGAAAAAAAAATTTGTATACTTGAATAATATGTATAAAACAAAATGTAAATAATACTCTTGTAATATTTGTTGTAAAATAGGATGTATACCAAAAAAAATTATACTATGTATATTATTACAAACTAAAAATTGTTGTAAAAATTGTTGTATAAAATGAAAATGTCAAAAATAAGGGCTTCTTATTTACTCTTGCATATCATCCTTGCATTTAAAAAAAAGAGTCTTGCATTTCATTCATAGCATGTCATATGCACCTCATCTGCATATCTTGCATATGCAAGGTGAAAAGCTAGTGGGTTCTGAACCGAGTTATGAGTAGATATTGAGGATGGACTTGATTTGACCTTAATCCACCTAATTTCAGAGGAACCTTATAGGAACTGGAGTTAAGATTTTTTTCAGGTCAAAGTGACTTAATTCTTTGAGTCCGCAAGTCTATGTTCACATGTCATCTTGATTAGTCTAAGTAGAATCTCTCGTGTACACGCATGATTCTTTTAGACAGTGACCTAACTTGGACGAGGCATAATGCACGTAGCTCTTCATTGATGAGGTGTTGAGGAAGTAGAATCCTTTAGCTTGGAGTAGCACACGGGTGGAAACATCCGTCCTCCTCTAAGGAGGGTAGTGCATCTCAACCTAGTCTGGTGATGTTGAAGTCCAAGGACAGGATGTTGTGGGTTGTAATAATGCTTCAAAAGAGGGATAGTCTATTGGCTCAAGAGGAAAAACTCCTGATGTACATGCTGCACCTTGTATATAGTACCAAAAAAAGAAAAAAAAGGAGAAAAAAATGCAAGAACTCCAAAATTATATAGACAGGCCAAATATATTGCCCGTCGGAGTATGTATATTAGCAAGAAGTCTGCAGCTGGATGACTTGGCTACACTGGTCAGGCATCCCGGGATAGGTAGCTACACTGGCTACCATCCATTCTTTTCTCTACCCCCTCCTCTTGAGTTGGTCGCACTTGAACTTAGAAGGGAATACCCCGCTCCTCGAGGAAAGAGTTGCTGGACCGGGTTATTGAGTTACCTTGTTAGAGGAGGCTGGTTCCGAGTCATTTCTGATGTGGAGAGCTATATCTCACTTACACAGTACAAGTAAGAATCAAAGTCATCAGAAATTTGTGTTTGAGGATTTGTTCTGACCTGACTGTTGAGGCGTCTTGAATAGAAGACTTGTGGAACTTGAAGTCTGTTAGGTCTTAAATTCAGATCCCAATAAGGTTCCACCACACAATTAGTCCAAAGGTCGAGTCAAGCTCCATTTTTAACTTTGGTTCATGACCTTGGTATGGAACCCAAAATCATTTCACTCTTGCATTTCATTTAGTTGCTCGGGGACGAGCAAGGTTTAAGTATAGGGGGTTGATGAATCTGTGATTCATCACTCTAAAAGTTAAAAATAAAGCCTTGTTCCCGAGTAAATAGAGTCATATTTCCCTTTATAATGCATAAATAGCATTTCTTCATGCATTCATAATACCTACATCTTAGCACTCCATTTGCATAAAATAAGAAGCCAAATTCATTTTTAAATATTCACCTGTATATTAGCTAAAATACCCTATTTGTATATATTTTATACTAACTCCAAATACAATAAAATCAACTCTATAGTGTATATATTACTAACATTAATCAAAGAAAAATATCAAAAAAACACTAACTTGTAAAATTGACCAATAAAACCCCAATCCAAGTTGAAGACCTTAGACCTTAAAATGCACATATGTCTCTCATACAACCTCCGAATTAAGTCTACTCACTTTTAAAGTAATATAAATTCAGAGACCTTCGAAACAAGACCAATTTCATTAAAATCGGAGCTCGTATGCAAAACTTGGGTTTTAGGCCCCTTTTGTATATTGTACATATTGACCGTTTTGCCCCTGTATTTTACCATTTCATTTTCTTAATTATTAAAAATCTAAAAAAATAGATTAAGTTGTAAATACTCCTCTCATAATTTTTCTAACTTTATTTTGATTTTTCCCTCTTTTAAAAATGACAAAAAAATAGAAAAGATAAAATGCGGTATTTTATATCTATAAGGTACCGCCAAAAAATACATTTTGTACAGATGATTTCTTTTGATTTTCGGCCCTTCACAAAGTTGTAGATCTTGTCGAGACGAGCAACTTTCGTGTTGACCACTTTTTGATTTAATCCCTTTTGTTATTTCTTTTTTATTTTCTTTACATTTAATCTTTGAATTTTCTAGGAGCGACATGTGGCAGCTCCTGGAGCTGCCACATGTCACCCCAATTTTTTATTTTCGAATTTATTTTTTATTATTTTCGAATTTTATTATTTTAATTATTATTATTTTATTATTGTTATTTTTAGTAGCCTACTTATTTTATTTATATTATATTATTATTATATTATTATTTATCTCCCCTTTACCACTTCTTTTCTTACTCCCCACTCCAAGCCAATAACTCCCCATCTTCTCCACTTTCTCCACCTATTTTCTAACTTCCCTTCTCCTCTTTATAATCACATCCCCTCCTTTGTTAATCATCCACCGTTCTTGAGAGAAAGAGAGCCCCGGGTCTCCTTTGATGTGTCATTGGTGACAGCTTTGACGTAGTATGTCAAGCGACGACGAGGCTTAGGTGAGATCCGTGGAGCACCGTCCACGTAGCAGCAGCTTCTCCAAATCCGCTGCCAAGCTTCGGAGACCTCCATCTTCTTGAGGCCACGACGGAAGTCGCACGACGCGGCTCCACAATCCGACGAACCGCATGTAAGTATTCTATCTTCATCTTGTCATTTCATTATTATCTAACATATTTTTTTCCTTGTTCCATCCACAAATCATCACATAAAAAAAATCACCACCTTTATCATCTACCATTTTCGTCACCACCATCACAATCCACCTCTTCTCCATTCGCATTTTATTTACAGTTTACATACAAAACCACTCATCACCATCACCAAACCACCAGTTCATTTCAATTCATACACATTTTATTTCCTATTTACATTGAAAAAAATAAAAAAAATAAAAAAGGAAGAGAACAGGAGAAGCATCCGTAGCCCCTCCCCTGCCTCCACGCCGGCGGTGCCCTCCTCTACGCAAGTTGCGCCACCGCCGCTCCTGCACCCGACGGTCCTCCCACCTGCGGGCCGTCCCCGCGCCTCCTTCCCCTCACCGTGAAGCTCATCTCCCAGCCGCAGGAGACCCACCTGGACGCCGCCGCGAACGCCATAGCCCGACCGTCCCTCACGCCGATCCTGCAAGCCACCCCGACGAGCGCCTCCCTGCTCCTGGCCGGCACCATTTCCGCGAGCCCTCGCCGCCTGCAGCAGGAGGCTACCACGCCTCTCCGCCACGCGAGGCGCCCCAACAACCTTCGCGCCACCGCGCCGAGGTGCTCAGCGCCTCCGTACGCGGCGTAGCACAGCGCCTCCCCTCCTCGCTCCCTCCACGGCCTGGCGGCAGCCCCAGCGCGGCAGCTCCATCTCCACGCAGCTCCGCGCGGCCCACCTCCTCCCAGCAGGCGGTGCCGCACCGCCGTGCACCCTCAGAGCAGTCGCCCACGCCACAGCACCGACACGGCCCGCCACCAACAGCCGCGTGGTGCCGGATCTCCGCCCCGACCAAGCCCCCTTAGCCGCCCCAGCTCCGCTTCTTCTAGCGGCGCCGTCCGCGCCAACCTATGCGCGCTCTCGCGCCGCCCAACCTCCAGGCCGCGCGCCCTCCGCGCCAAGCGCCGCACGACCGCCGCCTAACTCCTCAAGCCCTAGCCGCCCATGCCCTTGCGTAACTTGAGGGAGAAGAATAAAAGGTCTATTTTATTTAAATTTGTGAAATTTGCATTTTCGCCTTTCAAGTTTCAGTGAATTCCAAAAGTGCCCTTAGGCACATTTTTGTTTGTATATTTCATTATAGTAATTGCAAAGAAACCCTTGAGTTTGAGAGTTAATTTGGACAGTTATTTAGCATCATTTTATTCAATGAAAAATAGCATTTTGACGAGCATCTAATTCTTTATCTTGTGGCTATTTATTTAAATTTTTGGGAGCACTATATTATTTATTAAAAATCAAAGACTGAAAATCAGTGAAACTTTACCCATTTAAGCTCTGAAATTCTCACATATTCTCTAAAAATTGTAAAAAAATTATGAATGATGCCTTTTAATGTGCTTTAATTACTGTTCAAATTTCATCCAATTCAGAGTTGTCGTTTGCATAAAATAAATTTTAGAGTGATTTCTGTAATTGATTTTTAATTAAATCCACAAATATTATTTTTGAGAAATTTCAACTCTCCTGCATTCCTTATGAAAATACCTATTTGAGATAAATCAATCTTTGGATAATTTGATTTCTGGATTTATTAGGAATTAAATACCCGCAGTCACTCTATTTTCAATAAGAAATTCATAAAAAATCAAAAAGTGTCAGAAAATTCTAAAAAATTAGTGTAGCTTCATTTCATCATATTTAACTTCCAGTGAATTTTTCATAATTTTTGCATGGTCTGACAGAAAGACCTCTTGCTCCCGGGGAGACAGCCGATTCAAGTCCCTTGGAATTGTCGGAACAGCCACCCGCCTATCTAACAAAGTTCCCAAGTCAGAGGGTTGAGTTCCCACTTGAGATCAGGCAAGGGACATTCACGAACTGCAGAACGAGTGTCCTGGCTTCTCAAAGAGACTCAGAAAGAGGTAACGGGATAGTCCGACAAAGACAATGAGTGCTATGGTCCGAATGCTATGGCCGGCTTGCAAGAAAAGAAGAGGTTGTCTCTCCACACGGTTTTCGAAAGGTTTTCATAATCAACCTCCAACTCCTGCGAAAGTCCTCGCAATTCTGTTTATCTCCCTAACACCTACTCTCATCGCCAGAGGGGGGGTTGAAGGGGGTCTCTTTAGGCTTCTTAGGCACTTTTTCGCCTTCTCTTCGCTCTGGACAGGAGCGCGGAGGGAGCAGGCGAAGCGTGTAGTTCTCCATGGTACGAACGGCACGTCTACTTCACCTCTTTGTTGGACCGCCGGCGCGAACACAGTGGTCTCTGACCAGGTTGAGGAAGCAATTCGAATTTGGATCTTGACATGTCGGTTGTTTTTAACCATAGGCATCTCGCCAGGAAGTTGGTGGGCTCATCATGAATTAGGTCGGGGTGGCTGGTGGTTTCGGGATCTAGTAGAAAATGCTTCTTTTATGCCTCGGGTCTCCGCACAGAGGAGAGACGTGATGAGTATACCTATAAGGAGCTGGGAGAAGGAGAGATCAAAGGAAAAGAGGAAGAAGAGCCCAAGCATCTCAGTCAAAGGTAAAAAACGTCCCGATAGCTTTTCTTGTTTCCTTCCATTATATCTAGACATTGATGCCATGCCAGCCTGTTGGGCCCGAGGAAGCGGACGGCTATATAGAGAAGTAGTTGGAGCTGTGGAAGCTGTTCATCCTTCAATATCCGTTTTTTTGGCGGTTCTATAAGTCGCTGTGGCCTATTATCATGTGGTGGAATCGTCGATATATTCTTTAGTAAATCCTGTACAGGCAACTTTCAATCCAGTTCAAACTCAGATCGGGGAATCGAAGCGCAAGGCCAGATCGAATGGGGACCCCTAGGCACAAAGAGCTTAGCTTTGCTTAGTCGGAGGCCTGTACTTTCACCCATCTCCAGTGCATTTATTCATGATCAGAAATCAAGCCCGCTCTCAGCCCAGTCAATCGATTCCGGGAGCATTCACTAAACTTTGCAGTCAGGCTCAGATTGGCACGAGGGCGGGGGGCTAGCGACTCCAGACCAGGGCCAAGGAAATCACCAGGATGTACAGCAGCAGTCAGTTAGCAGCGGAGTAGTGGGATCAGTGGGAGCAGGTGGCGGGAAACTAGCTGTCGACGTCTCGACTGGCTTGAAAGTCACTTGCTTGGATGCCTTTGACTTTGAGCTGGGATTACCCACTCATCCAGAGATCCAAGAGCGGGGCTAGGATTCAACCCTGAGTTTGATTGGGGCACCGCCGTATCCACCTCTGGATCAACCCCTTGCCCGAAACTCGGAGGCCTATCATTTGCACGAAAATTTGCATAAAAATCCTAAAAAGTTTATATTTTTCATTTGTGTATTTTAAACCCAAAAATTCAAAAAAAATATTTGCATTCATTATTGGATTAGGTTTACAGAAAAAATATAATTTGGCTAATTTGGACTAATTTCATATTAAAATTAAACTTGGCTAAGTTATTGGTTTTCTTAATAACCTAGTTCATTCATACGTTGCATTTGACATTTTTATTGCATAAAAAAATCACAACAAAAAATTCCACTTGGAAAACCACAATCTAATCCATCTAACCTGATCCCGAGTTGTTCCTTTGCCTCCTTGAGTCGACCCTGGGGCGTGCCCAGGCTAAATAAACATAAAACCGCATATTAATTTGATTCAACGATTTATCGATTTGTGCGGTTAATTTTTGATCGACGCGGATCTATCCGACTGCAACGCACACGTCTATTAGACAACATTAACAAGGGTAGGTCATCTGCGTTCGTCAAATGGCGTTGTTGCCGGGCAGGCAAACGGCTTATGATAATCTTAGAAAAATTAGATTTACGTTTTCCATTCACTCGGGTAGTCTGACCCCCGAGCTGCATTGTAATTATCCGTTTTTTCTTTAATTATTTTGTATCATTTTTGTATATATCTCTCTCTGACATAATTGTTATCTTTTTGTGCGAGGGCCTGGTGGACTTGGAGCGGCTTTCTTGAAGTCGACGCATCTCGAAGTACATCGGAGGCCGACGATTTTTGGATCAAGTCGGCTGTTGGACGTCAAAAAGATTTTTGTAATTTTAAAAAAATAGAGCATCATTTACAGCGGTTCCCGTTTGGGTTCTCGCGTGTGTAAACATAGTGAAACTGTGTTCCCGTTTGTTGTGTGGTTTGAATTTTTAGAATAGGCTTGCACTAGCGGCTCCTCGAGCCACTCTTGGTTTGCTTGTGCTCATAATCTTTTAGGACCACACATCACTTAAAAGACGCACTTAGATCGCAGATCTAGTCAAATTGAACTTGGTCTTCACTCGCTAATAGAACTGCTTGTCTAGGAACGGCTTTTCATCGTCTGCATTCATTTAGTATAAAATTTCAATTCAGTATTGCATCCCGCATTGAAGAGAGCTGGAGGCACTGTAAGTCTTCTTACTCAAGCATTCATCATCGTTTTCTCGATTGCATCGGTTTTTCCGATTCTCTCTCTTGGTTTTCTAACCTATGATAAAGGAATTGGGACTGGACGGTAGACGTGATTGCTTGTGTGGATTAATATCAGTGACAACTAATCTTTAAAATCGGGACTGCTAATTGAATTGGACCAAAAAAATGACTAAAATTAACCCTTGTTTGCGGGAGAGTAACCTCGATCTTGTTTTCAGGCTGAGTGAGGGTACTTGAGTGTGTGTGAACACCTTAAGGTAGAGCTCAAATCCCCGCCTTCCATATCACGGGCCAACTGATCCTAGCAAATATCATGAGTTGGATACTTTTAGATTCATTGACTAGTACCAAGTAGCCTCTGCCTGTTCGCGGGTAGTCAGGGGCAAACCAGCGGTACTTCGCGACAAGGCCTAGCTTTGTCAGCCTCTGCCTGCTTGCAGGTAGATAGGGGCACGGTCTTTGAGTCCCCAACTCCGGATAGGAGCGAAGAAAGGAAGGACCGGCGGTATCTTAGGCGATAGGTTAAACAGGGAAGACACATCCGGCTCTGAGCCGACTTCCCTATAGGCCGCGTAAATCCTTGCTATCTTGCTTGAAAAATCACACTTAAAATTAGCAAGATTAATTGGACTCGGTTTCGGGTCCTTCACCGTGTTGAGTGTGAATTCAAGGTTTGCTCTTGCGTTTGTCTTTGTGTCTGTCCGTGTGTGTTATCCTGCATAATTGCGCATTTTCTACCTCGCTCTACTTACATTCATCATTTCCTCCTCAAGATGTCGTGATATTGGTCCCCATACACTATGACCTCTTGTCATTCCTCCTCTACCATATACCGCTCATCTTCGCCTTCTCTTTCTTCCGTGTATCCTCTGCCATCCATGGGAGACCCGTACCCGTGGTCAGTTCCACCTCAACCCGAATATGAAGTTAGAACTTCGACTGACTTCTCCACTTCTTCGCATTTCTTACCTACTCCATATTCTAACACTCCGGATCCACTTCCATCTTGGGCTGACTGTCCTTACTCTCGAGAGCTTGCAGGAATCAAAGAACCGAATGGAGAGCAAGCCAATGCTGAGACAGATGATTGGCAAAATTATATGCCCCCGCATACTTCATTCTCACCTCAAGTAGGGACCATACAACAATCAGCATATACATATCCTGACTTGATCTTAGGGCATAACTTGGTCGATCAAACAACTCGAATGGAGAGGCTTGAACATCATGATTTCCCAGACTTGATTGACTTTAGTGATCAAGCTTCCATTAACCAGTCATCATTTGGAGAGCCTATACATTCACAAGATTGGACTCATGAGCTAGACTTATCAGTCCCCGTTTCATCATATGAGGCTCCGACCAATATTTGCCATCTAGATGGTCCATACTCGACCCAGCATTACATGCCAGATTCTAGGTATGTTGAGTACGAGCACCCAAAAGTCTCAGCAGTATCCTCCACTTGAGCAGAACTCTCCCATGATTTGTCATGAGAATTTTGTGGAGGATGACATCTCTAGACTTATTAAGAAAAATGAATCATTTGGTAACGAGTTGAGAGATGTCATGGGAATATTACACTCAATTTCTGCCAGCCTGGGTATAAAAGTGAGAAAAGACATGAGTATTTTTGAGGTTGAAAACAAAGCAAACATCAGAGAACCCACACCGTCTGTACAGCTGTAGTCCATTCTATCTCCCTCTTCTACTAACCACTTGCCCTCCAATCCAGAGTCTGATCATTCATCCATCAAAAACACCAAAAAAATTGAAAAACCAGAAAATCACATAAAAATTGAAAATGAAAATGATCTAAAAAATTGGATCCTATCCTAAGGGAAGCACTCGATGAGGAACTGATCTTTAAACTTACCTTAATAAAGGCCATAGATCACTTCCCCGACCTCAAGAGATTTGTAAAGAGTAAATTGTTGCCCAGGAGGTCGGGTACTAAGAGAACAAGGACCGAGAGACACATAGTATCTATGGCCACCTCCTTGGTGATGGGGAGAAAGACCAAGAGCCGCAGAGTGAAGCGGTTTCCCCGAGTAGAATGTGAAATCAAAGACACCATCTTTACCCATGCAAGAATCGATGATGACTCTCCGATAAATATCCTCCCGACCTCTGTGTTTGACAAACTCAAACTCAGGCCAATCAGAAAGTCGAGAGAGATCGTTCAGCTGGCTGATCGATCCATCAAACGGTCTAGAGAAAATATTTCAGTCATCGTTACTTTCCAAGGAGCTCTACTCCAGGTGGACTTCACGATCATTGACATCGAGCACCGAGGAGATTTTACCCAGTCTTTGATTATTCTCGGGAAGCCGTTCTTAGCCTCAGCTAAAGCGTCTATAGATTGCGAGACTCAGGAGATCGATTTCTCAGCATTGGGAGCACTCCGACCTCACCCATTCTTTGATACACTTTACTCTAAGGTAACCCGCACATCCGCTGACAGTCGTGACCATCGAGAGGTAGATGAGTCCCACCTCTCTGCTACACCTGAGAGACCGACTGCCCGGACGACCGCTGGTTCTGAGACTCCCCACATCTTCACTTCATCAACTGCTTGCACCACCACCGTGACAGCTTCTAAGGAGGACTCGTGACCAGAAGCTATCATTAAGTCGGACACAACCTTTGTTGATTGCCTTGACCATTTTGATGATTCGACACAAGAGCCCAATAATGCCAAGCTGACTGAGACCACTAGCACCTTCCCGAGCCGTGTGCTGACCCTTCAGGAATATTACAATCTATATGGTGGCTCGTCTGATGAGGAACCCATGGTCAGCATCACACCATGTCTCGGACCTTCAAATGAGATAACCAAGACTAAATTGATTCCACATAAAAACACGGTTGCTCCCTCTTCTGGTCGGCTATTTAGTGAGAGGAAGTCGAGAATTGATTCCTCGAGGAGTTCCCCCGAACCTCTCAAGGCGCGTCTCTCTCATCTCCCTCTCAATGATTCAGGTTCTAGAAAACCGACTAAGAAAGTTTCCTTCAAGACACCGGAGAAGGAATTTTCTGAGGAGTCCTCATCTGGCCCGGACAAGGTAATTTATATGAGTGAGCTCAGTTCGGCTGTCTCAAGCCTTATCTAAGCAAGCAGCCGTGTGTCGACCCTCGTTGGACGATCCCTACACCTCACTATTATTCATCTAAGGACGATTCCGACAGCGACACATATGTATATTATCCACCTCCTCGCGTCCGCAAGAAGGTTCGTCACAAACCTTCTTAATCCTTGTATATTCTCACTCTTTCTTGTATATACTTTCTCTCCCTCCTTCCCCAGTGATCCGAATCACTCGCCCCGGCTCATCTCATTTCATTTTATGACTATACTTAAGATAACTAGATCCTAAGTATAGGGGGGAGAGTGACCCGCATCCATTCATTGTACATCCTCCAGATCACATCGGTCCTCATACTCACTCCTGTCCTATACTTAGGCTGACCAGAGCCTAAGTATAGGGGGGACCGATGCCCGCCTTGTATATACTCAACCATGTTTTCTTCATGCCCTCGTCCGCCCCATTTTTTGATCTTCTTCTACACTTAGGCTGTCAAGAGCCTAAGTATAGGGGGGCGGTGTGACTTCTATACGATTTTTGTAATTTTAGCTCTCCAACGCTTTGCCCGAGCTATGTCATTTTAGTCACTTTTCGTGCTCTGAGGACATAGCACACGCTAAGTATAGGGGGCGTGTATATATTACATATATACTTTACCCATAGCTCATACTTTCGCATATTTTCGCGTATTTTTGTATATATTATGCAATAAGTACGGGGTGGGTAAAAATTGAAAAAAAATTGTATACTTGAATAATATGTATAAAACAAAATGTAAATAATACTCTTGTAATATTTGTTGTAAAATAGGATGTATACCAAAAAAAATTATACTATGTATATTACTACAAACTAAAAATTGTTGTAAAAATTGTTGTATAAAATGAAAATGTCAAAAATAAGGGCTTCTTATTTACTCTTGCATATCATCCTTGCATTTTTTTAAAAAAAAGAGTCTTGCATTTCATTCATAGCATATCATCTGCACCTCATCTACATATCTTGCATATGCAAGGTGAAAAGCTAGTGGGTTCTGAATCGAGTTATGAGTAGATATTGAGGATGGACTTGATTTGACCTTAATCCACCTAATTTCAGAGGAACCTTATAGGAACTGGAGTTAAGATTTTTTTCAGGTCAAGTGACTTAATTCTTTGAGTCCGCAAGTCTATGTTCACATGTCATCTTGATTAGTCTAAGTAGAATATCTCGTGTACACGCATGATTCTTTTAGACAGTGACCTAACTTGGACAAAGCACAATGGACGTAGATCTTCATTGATGACGTGTTGAGGAAGTAGAATCCTTTAGCTTGGAGTAGCATACGGGTGGAAACATCCGTCCTCCTCTAGGGAGGGTAGTGCATCTCAACCTAGTCTGGTGATGTTGAAGTCTAAGGACAGGATGCTGTGGGTTGCAATAATGCTTCAAAAGAGGGATAGTCTATTGGCTCAAGAGGAAAAACTCCTGATGTACATGCTGCACCTTGTATATAGTACCAAAAAAAGAAAAAAAAGGAGAAAAATGCAAGAACTCCAAAAACAATATAGACAGGCCAAAAAAATATATTGCCTGTCGGAGTATGTATATTAGCAAGAAGTCTGCAGCTGGATGACTTGGCTACACTGGTCAGGCATCCCGGGATAGGTAACTACACTGGCTACCGTCCATTCTATTCTCTACCCCCTCCTCTTGAGTTGGTCGCACTTGAACTTTGAAGGGAATACCCCGCTCCTCGATGAAAGAGTTGCTGGACCGGGTTATTGAGTTACCTTGTTAGAGGAGGCTGGTTCCGAGTCATTTCTGATGTGGAGAGCTATATCTCACTTACACATTACAAGTAAGAATCAAAGTCATCAGAAATTTGTGTTTGAGGATTTGTTATGACCTGACTGTTGAGGCGTCTTGAATAGAAGACTTGTGGAACTTGAAGTCTGTTAGGTCTTAAATTCAGATCCCAATAAGGTTCCGCCACACAATTAGTCCAAAGGTCGAGTCAAGCTCCATTTTTAACTTTGGTTCATGACCTTGGTATGGAACCCAAAATCATTTCACTCTTGCATTTCATTTAGTTGCTCGGGGACGAGCAAGGTTTAAGTATAGGGGGTTGATGAATCTGTGATTCATCACTCTAAAAGTTAAAAATAAAGCCTTGTTCCTGAGTAAATAGAGTCATATTTCCCTTTATAATGCATAAATAGCATTTGTTCATGCATTCATAATACATGCATCTTAGCACTCCATTTGCATAAAATAAGAAGCCAAATTCATTTTTAAATATTCACCTGTATATTAGCTAAAATACCCTATTTGTATATATTCTCCAAATACAATAAAATCAACTCTATAGTGTATATATTACTAACATTAATCAAAGAAAAATATCAAAAAAACACTAACTTGTAAAATTGACCAATAAAACCCCAATCCAAGTTGAAGACCTTAGACCTTAAAATGCACATATCTCTCTCATACAACCTCCGAATTAAGTCTACTCATTTTTAAAGTAATATACATTCAGAGACCTTTGAAACAAGACCAATTTCATTAAAATCGGAGCTCGTATGCAAAACTTGGGTTTTAGGCCCCTTTTGTATATTGTACATATTGACCGTTTTGCCCCTGTATTTTACCATTTCATTTTCTTAATTATTAAAAATCCAAAAAAATTAGATTAAGTTGTAAATACTCCTTTCATAATTTTTCTAACTTTATTTTGATTTTTCCCTCTTTTAAAAATGACAAAAAAATTACAAAAGATAAAATGCGGTATTTTATATCTATAAGGTACCACCTAAAAATACATTTTGTACAGATGATTTCCTTTGATTTTTGGCCCTTCACGAAAGTTGTAGATCTCGTCGAGACGAGCAACTTTCATGTTGACCACTTTTTGATTTAATCCTTTTTGTTATTTCTTTTTGATTTTCTTTACATTTAGTCTTTGAATTTTCTAAGAGGGACATGCGGCGGCTCTTGGAGCCGCCACATGTCACCCCATTTTTTATTTTCGAATTTATTTTTTTATTATTTTCGGATTTTATTATTTTAATTATTATTATTTTATTATTGTTATTTTTGGTAGCCTACTTATTTTATTTATATTATATTATTATTATATTATTATTTATCTCCCTTCTATCACTTCTTTTCTTACTCCTCACTCCAAGCCAATAACTCCCCATCTTCTCCACTTTCTCCACCTATTTTCTAACTTCCCTTCTCCTCTTTATAATCACATCCTCTCCTCCATTGTTAATCATCCACCGTTCTTGAGAGAAAGAGAGCTCCGAGCCCCCTTTGATGTGTCATTGGTGACAGTTTTGGCGCAGTAGGTCGAGCGACGACAAGGCTTAGGTGAGATCCGTGGAGCACCGCCCACGTAGCAGCAGCTTCTCCAGATCCGCTGCCAAGCTTCGGAGGCCACCATCTTCTCGAGGCCACGACGGAAGTCGCACAACGCGGCTCCACAATCCGACGAACCGCAGGTAAGTATTCTATCTTCATCTTGTCATTTCATTTTTATCTAACATATTTTTTTCCTTGTTCCATCCACAAATCATCACACAAAAAAAATCACCACCTTTATCATCTACCATTTTCGTCACCACCATCACAATCCACCTCTTCTCCATTCGCATTTTATTTACAGTTTACATACAATACCACTCATCACCATCACCAAACCACCAGTTCATTTCAATTCATACACATTTTATTTCCTGTTTACATTGAAAAAAATTAAAAAAATAAAAAATAAAAAAGGAAGAGAACATGAGAAGCATCCGTAGCCGCTCCCCCTACCTCCACGCCGCCGCTGCCCTCCTCACGCAAGCTGCGCCACCGCCGCTCCTGCACCCGACGGTCCTCCCACCTGCGGGCCATCCCCCGCGCCTCCTTCCCCTCATCGTGAAGCTCATCGCCCAGCCGCAGGAGACCCACGTCGACGCCGCCGCGAACGCCATAGCCCGATCGTCCCTCGCGCCGATCCTGCAAGCCACCCCGACGAGCGCCTCCCTGCTTCTGGCCGGCACCATTTCTGCGAGCCCTCGCCGCCTGCAGCAGGAGGCTACCACGCCTCTCCGCCACGCGAGGCCGCCCCAGCAACCTTCGTGCCACCGCGCCGAGGTGCTCGGCACCTCCGTACGCGACGTAGCACAGCGCCTCCCCTCCTCGCTCCCTCCACAGCCTGGCGGCAGCCTCAGCGCGACAGCTCCATCTCCACGCAGCTCCGCGCGGCCCACCTCCCCCCAGCAGGCGGTGTCGCACCGTCGCGCACCCTCAGAGCAGTCGCCCATGCCACAGCACCGACGCGGCCCGCCATTAGCAGCCGCGTGGTGTCGGATCTCCGCCCCGACCTCGCCCCCTTAGCCGCCCCAGCTCTGTCGCTTCGAGTGGCGCCATCCGCGCCACCCCGTGCGCGCTCTCGCGCCGCCCAACCTCCAGGCCGCGCGCCCTCCGCACCAAGCGCCGCACGACCGCCGCCAACTCCTCAAGCCCTAGCTACCCATGCCCTTGCATAACTTGAGGGAGAAGAATAAAAGGTCTATTTTATTTATATTTGTGAAATTTGCATTTTCGCCTTTCAAGTTTCAGTGAATTCCAAAAGTGCCCTTAGGCACATTTTTGTTTGTTTATTTTATTTCAGTAATTGCAAAGATACCCCTGAGTTTGAGAGTTAATTCGACAGTTATTTAGCATCATTTTATTCAATGAAAAATAGCATTTTGATGAGCATCTAATTCTTTATCTTGTGGCTATTTATTTAAATTTTTGGGAGCAATATATTTTTTATTAAAAATCAGAGACTGAAAATCAGTGAAACTTTACCCATTTTAGTTATGAAATTCACGCATAGTCATTTATTGCTGTAAAAATTGTAAAAAAAATTGTGAATGATGCCTTTTAATGTACTTTAATTACTGTTCAAATTTCATCCAATTCAGAGTTGTCGTTTGCATAAAATAAATTTTAAAGTGATTTTTGTAATTGATTTTTAATTAAATCCACGAATATTATTTTTGAGAAATTTCAACTCTCCTGCATTCCTTATGAAAATACCTATTTGAGATAAGTCAATCTTTGGATAATTTGATTTCGTGGATTTATTAGGAATTAAATACCCGCAGTCACTTTATTTTCAATAAGAAATTCATAAAAAAATCAGAAAGTGTCAGAAAATTCTAAAAAAATAGTAGCTTCATTTCATCATATTTAACTTCCAGTGAATTTTTCATAATTTTTTCATGTCATTTGCACGAAAAATTGCATAAAAATCCTAAAAAAGTTTATATTTTTCATTTGTGCATTTTAATCCCAAAAATTCAAAAAAAATACATTTGCATTCATTATTGGATTAGGTTTACAAAAAAAATATAATTTGGCTAATTTGTACTAATTTCATATTAAATTTAAATTTGGCTAAGTTATTGGTTTTCTTAATAACCTAGTTCATTCATACATTGCATTTGACATTTTTATTGCATAAAAAAATCACAACAAAAAATTCCACTTGGAAAACCACAATCTAATCCCTCTAACCTGATCCCGAGTTGTTCCTTTGCCTCCTTGAGTCGACCCTGGAGCTTGTCCAGGCTAAATAAACATAAAACCGCATATTAATTTGATTCGACGATTTATCGATTTGTGCGGTTATTTTTTTATCGACGCGGATCTATCCGACTGCAACGCACACGTCTATTAGACAACATTAACAAGGGTTGGTCATCTGCGTTCGTCAGCTTCCACTTATAGGGGGTGCATGCTGGTCCTGCTGGGTGTAAGTCTGCTCATCTACCCAACCACTCTGAGGCCCGGGTGCCGGTTCTTGTATAAGATGGACTCGGTGTACATGTACAGATGGTGCAGAAGGGGCATGTAGCTTTATCTTAGCTACCCTTTCAGTAAGTTCCTCCACTTGCTTCGGCAAACACGAGAGAGACTCAAGGTCAGTGACCCTCTTGTCGATCTGCTCGACCATGGTTAACTTATCAGTTATCATCCCCATGCTGGGAATGAGGTCCTCTGTCAGATCCGCTATAGTCCTCCTAGTTGTCTCGTTGGATAGAATTGATGGAGACAACTGATAGGCCCTGGTGACCTGCGACCTGCTAGTTTCCGCCATCTGCTCTAGTATCTTCCATACAGCATCCTCATTCTTGTTCAGATAGCTTCCTCCACAGGTGGCACTTACTAACCCATGTATCTCCGGGGTCAAACCGCAGAACAAGGTCTGGACTGAGATTGCCTTAGAAATACCATGGCAGGGATATTTCTGTTTTAGGTCATTAAACCTATCCCAGGCCCCATGGAATGGTTAACTGGGTCCCTGGGAGATACTAGCGATCTTCGTTCTCATTTGATTAGTCCTATTGAGGGGGTAGAACTTCTTCAGAAAAAGGTCCTTGAACTGCATCCAGGTTGTACATATCACCCCAAGATTTTTCAACCAATGTGTTGCCTTATCTCCTAAGGCAAATAGGGTGGCCTTCAATCGAATGTAATCCTGCCCAACCCTAGGATGACTAAGTTTGTTGCAAACCAGCTCGAAGTCTCTGAGGAAGGCATACGGTTCTTCATTTACATGTCCACTAAACTTCGGTAGCAGGCTAAGGAAGTGGGGCTTGAGCTCGAATGCTTCGGGGGGAACCGCTGGTGCCAACCAACTGTGCATCTCGTTCTCTGCTGGATTATAGGCATCAACCATTGGTCGGTCGATTCCTCCTGTCGCAATGATCTGTCCCATTCTTGTTGTAAGATCCGCATTCTGTTGTTCGATTTTGGCGAGGTGAGCCAAGACTTGTTGGAGTGGGTCATCTCGGTGATCTTCCTCATCTGGGGGTCGTTTTGGTGGCATCTTGTCCTCTAGTCTTGGGGAATGGAAATGATCTGGGTTAAAGGATAAATCAAGGAAGGGATTCTTACCGAGGTGATGGTCTTCCTCGATAAGCTCAGAGGAGAGGAAAGGGTTGGTTTGAGAGTAACCACCTTGGGTGTGAGGAATCCAGAACTCAAGAGGGTCATGAGCTCTGGGTGGTCCAAGTTGCGCTTGGTCCGGTAAAGATGAGTTTCGTGGGGGACTCAAAGAGAGATTGGCGAATAATGTGTCGATATTACCCCAGTCAGTCATCTTGAATTGGCGAGAAGAATCGGGAGTTCTAAGTAAAGATAGGATTTTACTCCTACCTGAAGCAAGCAATACAATCCAAACCTTGTATTTTCACACTCAACATGGTGAAGGACCCGAAACCGAGTCCAATTAATCTGGTTGATTTTAAGTGTGATTTTTCAAGCAAATAGCAAAGGTTACGTGGCCTAGAGGGAAGTCAATTCAAAGCTGGATGCGTCTTCCTTGTTTAACCTCTCGCCTTAGATACATGTGCCCTTCCTTTCTTCGCTCCTATCCCAAGTTGATGGATTCAAAGACCATGCCCCTATCTACCTGCAAGCGGGTGGAGGCTGACAAGGCTGGAACTTCACCTTGAAGGGTTACTAGCAGCTTGTCGCGGAGTACTGTTGGTTCACCCTTGACTACCTGTAAACAGGCAGAGGCTACTTGGTACTAGTCGATGAACCTCAAAATATTCAACTCGTGACATTTGCTAGGATCAGTTGGTACGTGATATGGAAGGCGGGGATTTGGGCTCTGCCTTAAGGTGTTCACACACTCAAGTACCCTCACTCAGCCTGAAATCAAGGTCGGGGTTAATCTCCCGCAAGCAGAATTTCCAATTTTATTGAATTTTTTTGGTTAATTATGTTAGCAGTCCAGATTTTAAGTTAAGTTTTCACTGGTTTAGTCCAATCCACACAGCACGCCTATCGTCCAGTCCCAATTTCCTTTAACTTAAGTTGGAAAACCAAGAGAGAGAAGTCAAGAAAAGCCGATGCACAAAAAACACAATGATGCTTATGCTGAGTGAAGAAGATTTACAGTGATCCCTTCGCTTTTATGCAGGATGCAAAACAGAATTGAAATCTTTACACTACATGCAAATGCAGATGTCAAAATCCGCTCCTAGACAGGCAGTTCTATTAGCGAATGAAGCACAGGTTGATTTGACTAGATCCACGGTCTCAGTATGTCTTTTAAGTGGCTGTGTGGTCCTAAAATTACGAGCACAAGCAAACCCTGGTGTGGCTCGAGGAGCCGCCAGTGCAAGCCTATTCTAAAATTCAGACGACACATCAGACGAGGACACAGTTTCACTATGTTTACACTCGTGAGACCCCAAACGGGGAACCGCTGGAAATAATGCAAAATTGAAGAAAATGAGAAATACAAGTCCTCTCAAATCCACTAAATTAAATTAAATGTAGATTCCTCGAAGTGTCTTCGACTCCTCGCGTCCCTCGCACAAAAACAAGTTGAGGTCAGATAGAGATTGACATGAAAATACAAGAATTAAAAGACAGAAAAATATTCACAGAAAACCGAGGGTCAGACTACCCGGGGATAGAAAATCACACACTCAGGATTTTACTGCAAATTAACCTAAGCCGTGCCTCCCCGACAACGGCGCCATTTTGATGCGCATCTCACTATCCTTGTTAATTCAATCAAATTAGTGGTCATATTAATCGATGTCATTCGTTGCAGTAGGATAATGAGAGCAGATCAAAAACCACTTTGAATAATGTCAAGTTAATCACACGTGGCTAATTTATTGTACTTGGGCAAGCCCAAGGTCGAACTCAGGGAGGCAGCTCTCTCCTTAGGAAGACTTTTAGCAATTTTCAAGGTTTGATTTTTAGAGGATATATTCGTTTATTTTATTTATTTATTTTATTCAATATTTTATGCAAGACACATGTACAATCCATCCAGTTTACAAGTTAATCAGATAAGTGATCAGATCAAGTCCAAAAATTACGAAACTTGGCCAGATGATGAAATGGGATGAAATTAAGCTATACTAATATTTTTAGAATTTTCTGACACTAAATGAATTTACTGTGAATTAAAAATGAATGCAGTATGATTTTGACAAAATTAATTTTAATAAATATCAAATAACAATATTTTCAGGTATCAAAATTATCCTAGATAGATCTAAAAGTGAAGAATCCAGGAAAATTAATCGACCTAAATTGCTATGTGAAATGCACCTTTTAAAAATTAATTAAGTAAATCACTAAATGATTTATTCAGGCCTCGAGATGCGTGCAAATGAGTTAATTTTTTTTATACAATATGAACTTAATTATCCTAAACCTAATGTGATTTTGTGGGGATTTTTTGAAGTCACAGAGAAATACTACATATTAGAAGGCATAAATGGGCAAAATATAGCAAAATTCAACTAATTAATTAATAAAAATCCACTGATATTACAAAATGTGTCAGGTTTCACATATGGAAGAGCACAACATAGCTACATAGTGCAATTTTCCAAATAAAAAAATGAATTAAAATGATTGCTTAAATATTCATGAAAAGATAGGGGTATAAAAGCAATTACAGGAATTAAAATTGATAAAAATAAAACGTGCTGACAGGGACCAATATGCAATTAACTATAATGCTGAGGGGTGGATGTAATTTTCCCACAGAACGTGCTCCTTACGTGGGTCTCCTGGCAAGGATTGAAATGCAAATCTGGAAATCTCTAGGGGCCTCGCAGCAATTTACCCAGGACGCACGTACAGATCACGTGGGGGTACCAGGCTCGGTTGTCTTCGGAGGCTCGGGTAGCTCTGGAGGTTCAGATCTGTCTTGGAGTAGCTTCGGATGGATCCGAGCCTAGTGGTCAGGGATGAGGCTCGAATCCGGCGGAGGGAACGAAGGGTAGCGCGAAGATTAGAGCTCCCTTGCGGATCTCGAAGGATGGTTGGCAGAGCGAGAAGTGAAGAGATGAGGGCGGAGAAAATAGGAGAAGAAAGAAGAAAAATAGAGAAGAAGATCGGAGAGAGGGGTGGAGGTGTCTACCTGGTCAGAAGCTCGGAGGGAGCTTCCTGGTCGTCGCTCGAAGGCCGGTAGGTGACCTGAGCTCTTGCAGTTCACGGATGAAGCAGCAGCACGGCGGTGGAGGGCCGTGGATCTCACTGGAGGTGGTTCTTGGTCTTCGCTCGACCTCAGGTCAAATTGCTGTCACTAATTTGAAGGTGGGAGATACTCTCCATGGTGGCAGATGGGGGTGAAAGTGGCCAGAGGCGTAGATTTAAAGGATGGAGGTGACAGCATGGATGGCGAAGAGGTGGAGTTTGTGGGTATCATGGAGCGAGGTTGAGGGTAGTCATAGAGATCGAGTGGGTTGGCGAGGATGAGGGACGTGTGGGCTGCGTAGTGGTGGTGTCAGGTAGCGGAGAAGGTGATCGGCGTGGCGCCCAAAATAGAAAGGGGGCGGCCCCTTGCGCACGGTGAGAGATGTGGGCGCGGGGGTGGTGGGAGGTAGACGACAAAGGCTTAGACCGTTGGATTAGGCGATCCACGGGCCCAGATGGAGTTACGAGTTAACGCGTGGGATCAGATCTAGGGAGCGAAATTAAAGGGCTCCAGACGCACCATGCTGCGAACGCAGGGCGAGGCGCTAACGGGCGGTCCTGATGAGGTATGGGTTTAATCGGAGGGTGCATACAACGTGCGAGATGGAGGGCCAAGATGCATGCTCATGGCGATGATCGGAGGGGCGTGATGCACCACGTAGCGTGCTGAGGTTGCGGTGCGAAGAGACGGGCGTGATTAGATCAGATCTGCGATCGGGTGGTGGGGAGCGAAGGCGGTGATGGACGGGCATTCTGATGACCCGCCAAGCGACAGAGTAAAGGTACAGAATAGGTCGTTGCGACCTCTATCACTCGACTAAGTCAATCAAGAAAAATGACCACTCGAAACAAGTCAAATCAATCAAAGCAAAGCAAGCGGTCCTGCTATGAGATTAACCTGGTATAGCACCCAGGGTCGAACTCAAGGAGCACGGATTGGCCGCGAGGCCTACGAAGTAGTCAAAAAATGAATAAAATAAAAGACAAATATTTTTTTAGTGGTTTTAATGATTTTTATATTTTTTTTGGAATTTTTAATATGTTAAAAATAAGAAAAGCAAAAGCAAGCAACTTTGACAAATTATTTAATGCATCAAAAATCAAGCAAAAATTCAGATAAAAATATTTTTTATGTTTTTTGTGTTTTTTAATGTTTTTGGTGAATTTTTGAAATTTTTAGGATGTGTATTTTATTTTCTAAAAAAATCAAACTGTAGCGAAAATGCAAGGTACTGTCCAGCCAGGCCCAAAATCCCTAGATAAAATATCTAAGGACCTTAAAAGGACTTGGAGGTATTTTTCCTGTAAACTACATAAAACAAGGAAAATTTAAGTACCAAAATTATTGTTTTTGGGTTTTTAGGTTATTTAATAGATTTTTAGGGGTTTTTAGGTGTTTTTAAGTTTTTATGGGTTTTCAGTGATGAAAAATAGCCAAAATTGGCTAGAAAATCAAGGAACCAAAATAAACAGTACCTAATTTTTATAGAATTTTTAGGGGGTTTTTATATTTTTTGTGATTTTTCAAGTTAAACGGTGCCAAAAATAGAGGTTTTTGAATTTTTAAAAATAGAAAACAAGATCAGAAATGTCCTCAAAAAATCTACAAAAATCCTACACCATGGCAGGAGCCATGTGTCAAATTTTCGTTGGATTTGAGGTGATTTGATATTTTTATTCAAAAATGACAAGAGGGCACTGTGCACAGGACCAAAGTGCAATTACCCAAAGTTTTGGGGGTCCCGGTGCAATTAACCCAAGAAGTCACGCGCCAAGCGCGTGCCTGGGGCACTCAGGGACCTATATGTAAAGGAAAACAAGTCCCAAGGACCTATTGGTAACTCGTACCAAAAGTCCAGGGGGCTGTGTCGCAAATTACCCCACAAATAAACGCACATGCAAAGTTAAATCATTCACAGGGGCATAAATGCAAATACCAAAAAGATTTCATTCATTTCAGAACCATCCAGAACTACGAGGGATAAGATGCAAATAACCCAAAAAATACACGTGACGAAGCACGTGGCTCACACATACAGGGGTATAAATGCAAATAAACTAAGCTCAGGGTCCATTGTGCAATTTTCCAAACGTAAATAAAATACGAAAAATATTTACAGTACTAACACTAAATGCATAAAAGAAAAGGGGGCCTAAGACAATTTACCCCTTATTAAAATATCGGAGGCCGGATGAGTGACGCGTGGCTGATCTGACGGCTCTGGACGACGACGCCTTTGTCTTCGAAAACGTGGGCCTAATCGAACGGCTGAGGGCTCTCCACGTGGCTATCGGACGGCTGTGGTGCGCTGGTGGACGAAACCCTCGAGTAGCTGACGGCTGAGATCGATCCTCGGGAGATCTGGCGGTTGGTGCAGCTCCGTGGATGGACGGACACGATGTAATCTGGAGCGCCGAGGTCAATCTAACGGTCGGCGAGGATCCTGGAAGAACTAGTCGCCGGCGACTTTCGCCGGCCCTCCTTGCACGTGGTGGTCCTCGTCTGCCGCTCCTGGAGATCGGAGAAGCTCCGCGCAGAAGCTCCGCGGCTGATGGTAGGCTCCGATGACCCAGCCGAGCCTTGGAGAGGTCCGGCGAGGTCGGCGGAGGAGAAGCTCCTGGCCCGGATGACTTAGGCCCTCAGATGGGCTCGCAATGACCTGCAAAGGAGACCAGGAGACTCGCGGGTCGAGGGCAAAGTGCCTCGACCCCGTTAGTCGCCGTGGAGGTGATCAGGGAGGCGAAGTGGTCGAGCTCCGGCGATGCGATGGACGGAGGAGCTCGAATCCCCAGCTCCTGTGCGAGCTGGGTTGAACGGAGGTACGGAGAACGTGCGCGGGAGGAAGGCCGAGGTGACGATGGATTCCGATGATCGAATGGAGGTGTGAGGTGGTCGGAATCAGTGAAAATCGACGGCGGCACGAATTGGGGCAAAATGGAAATTAGGCTAAATGGCTAAGCTAAAAGATTACCTGAGTGGGTGAATAGACTGTGCTGGAGCTGGTGAAGCTCCCGGTCGTGGCCTCAAGGGTCATCTCGGCCCGAGGCTCGAGCTCCTGCTCTGGGCGGAGCACGGCGGTGCTGACTCGCCGGATCAGTGGTATCCGGCCCCTCTCCTCGCTGCGACAGCACCTGGAGCGAGCTGTCACTCACGCTCGAGCACTGGAGGTCACCTGGGGGTGGAGCGGATTAGCCAAAGATGAGAAATGAGGGGGCGGAGCTGAAGCTTTATATGCTGGAGAGTCGAGAACGACGAGCGCGGGTAGGGCGTGGAGGCGCGCGGATCTCGAGGTGGATACCCCGGCGAGGTTGACGGATATGACGTGAGCAATTCCGGAGCCGGGGTTTAGGGAAATGGGTGCCGGGTGAGCGGGGCGTAATTTCGAGAAGTCGGGTCGGTCAGAGCAGACCCGACTCTGGTGGTCCTGGGGGGCGAGTTGACCGGAGGTCAACAATCCCCAGGACCCAATGAGGATGGGCCACGTGGCAGAATCTTGAAGCTCAAAATTAAGGTAGCTAGGGCCCGATTTGCAAAAACTCAAAACACAAACTATTTTATTTTATTTTTTTTCTATTTTTTGGTGATTTTTAATAAATTTTCTGAAATAAAAATAGGCTATATACATAGTATGTACTATATATAGGTATATATACAATGTGTAGTGTTTTGATTTTTGATTTTTTAATTTGATATTTTTGTGCATTTTTATTCCCATTTATATCTTATTTATTTATATCATATAATTAGGAATAAAAAGATATTTTTATTTTATTTTACTGTTCATGTTCATGGGTAAAATAAATAGCTATATACATCTATATACATGGCATATGTACAATGTATTTTTGTATTTTTGACTTTTCTATTTTTATTTTGTTTTGTTTTTATTTTATTTATTTACAATATATACTATAGACTATTCACAAAAAGTATAAAACTACTTTTGTATATTTACAAAAACTAAATAAATATATATATATAGGTGTGGTTTATGTACAAGATGAAAGGGTTATTTTTGATCTTTTTGATTTTTAACTTTTTATTTTGTTTTTATCTTTTGTAAATATGTACAAGTATTTACAACTGTATTTTTGGTGAGGAAAATATAGTTTCATGTATTTACACAAATTTACACATGAGCTCCTATCTCCCTCTACTTTGGCTTTTATGCGGTCAGGCCCATGTTGAGCCCTCCCTTGGGTTAGGTTGCTCAATATTTATTCTAAATATTTCCCTCTTTTTCTTTTTTAATCTTTATTCTTTTATTTTTGCACAAAAACATGCTAATTACAGGTTTTTACACAATGCATGCTTTTGGTAATTATTTGTATTTACATATATCTACATGTATTTGCAAAGGTTTTTTGTAGCTAAAATATAAGAATAAAGAGTGATGAATGGGTATTCATCACCCCCCCTATACTTAACTTTGCTAGTCCCTTAGCAAACACTTATTTGAAAAAGAAGTGAAAAAGAAAGAAAGAAAAAAAAAGAAAAAAGAAAAAGAGGATGTACATGGATCAAGGTTGATTATTAAACTTGCCTTCATTAAATTGGGATATGGAGCTCGATCAGATCTTTGGATTATTAATGTGTCGGAACCTTATTTGGACCTAAGCTTAAAACTCAACAGCCTTTAAGTTCCACCAATCTATGGGCAAGACTCCTCAATAAATCAGATCAGAACAAGTCTACATACACAAACTCTAATGACCATGAATCTTTCCATGCAGTGTAAGTGATATGTGGCTTCCCACCTCAGAAGTAACAAAGAAACAACCTCCCTCAACCTGGTAACTCTAATGCCTCGGTCTAGCAACTCTTTCCTCGAGAAGCGGGGTATTCCCTTCTAAGTTCAAGTGCAACGGCTCAAGAAGAGGGGAAGAAGTATAGACTTTTGGAAGCTGAGCCAGTGTAGCTAAGTCTCCCGCTGCAAGCTTCATGAGATGTAACATGGATACCATAAGCTTTGCTTTATTTGACTAAGTACACTCCGGTGGGGTTATTAAATTTTCAATCCCGACCCACCACATTTTTTGGTAGTTCTTA
>JAZKJV010009898.1:0-78240 GCA_037367405.1 Ottelia alismoides | reverse complement strand
TAGACGGCGAAGTACGATAACTTAGCATGCAGGAAGCTGGTTATCCAGGGGGAGTTGACAAGCGCACGGTCCAGCCTTGCAGCGACCCTCTTGGGGCCAACAGAGGAGTAAGACCAGGACTAAGAGTTACCACAGGGATCGAGGTCGCTAAGCCCACAACAATCGATGCAGTTGTTGAAATCGTCCAGGTGCTCCCGATGAGGAGCCCAACCTCCCCTCTTCTCGTAAGCAAACCTCACCACATTAAAGTCCCCAAGGACTAGCCACAGACCAATGGTAGAGCTGCCGCAACCTCTAAGAAGATTCATGCCGCAAGGAAGGGTAGTTCACGCTGCAAGGAAGGACAGTTCACGCCATAAACCACTGTCAAAGTAAAGGTGAAACCACCTCCGTTCGAGAACATAATGGAGATTGCTTGCGAGGACAACCCAAGGAGGGCACAACTCCAACAAGCCGACTTCCAAAGGTCGTATATTCGACGCAACGGAGTGTTATTATGCATGAACTCCCACCTATCAAGGATTAATTCCGCAAATTTACTACGACTGTCTGGCCTAATCTTAGTTTCAACCAAACCAATTATTTTGACATTTTTCTTAAGTAGGTCTCTGAGGAGCATACGCAGCTTGCAAGGCTTGTTGAGCCCCCGAGTGTTACAAACGTCCACCGACATTAGTCACCCAGAGCAGAGGGCAGAGGATGCCCAGCGTTCCTCGAAGATGCCTTAGGCGATTTCTTCTTCCTATGGGAGGCGGTAAGCCAAGATGAATTAGCCATCAATAATACCTTTGGGAGAGGATCAGTTTCCTTTTGGGGCTCCCCGTCGGTACATGCCCCCTTCCAAGGATGGATTGTTAAGGTCCAGACCTGGGCCAAAACTCCCGGCGGAGGCGTGGGACGGTCATTTCCTAGCAGCGGCAAGCCTTCTCTGCGTAAGGGCCATCGGGCCGTTAGGGAAAGCCCAGATAGTTTTACCCTGAGGTCCCATGAGACTAAGGCAGCACATCTTGCTGTGGAATGGTCGAAGGAAACACACCGAGTGCATTAGTGGGGAACCCATTCAAGCTCCACTTCAATCATCTGCCTTTGCCCCCAAAATAAGACAAGGGGAATGGCCTTGGGAATATGCTCTTGTGTATCCCTCGTTTCGTCCCGAGACATTTGCAGCATCCATAAGAGTGGGGTACCTAGTAGGCTTGCAAGTTTGTTGAAGATCATCTCCGAGCAATGGCTCCAGCGCTAACCCATGGAAACAGACCCAAAGCAGTATCTCCAAAAGGTCTCGCTCAAGACATGCAGTAGCATCCCAACGCCGGAGCATCATGAAACTGCCTTGGAAAAGCCAGGGGCCTCCATCCCAAAATAAGCATACAATCTCCCTCACTATGGAGCTTGAGGTAGAAGAATCTATTGGGCGTGGGAAAAGCTTGAAGCTACCCAAAGGTTTCCAAACATTCTCGATGAAAGCATTGAGCAGTTTACGAAAGGGTTTCTTACGGAGGATATAGAATACCAAGAGTGTGATCCCATTGCTGGACCAGAGAGCAGGCCTCTGTTTCAACGGCAACCTCCTCACCATGGACGAGGACAGGCCAGACCTCCCGCCACGAAGGGCATCCCGAGTAGGGGCGAGGGTACATTTGTAAGAGTTAGAGAGGCGGTTGGGCAAGAAGCCGGGGCGGTTGAGGGAACAGTGAGGCATGGTGGCGGTGGAGATATCGGAGGCGGGGGGTGGACGGGGCCGGTCCGGGCAGGGGCGGGGGAGGGGAGGCGGCCAAACCTGCGATAGGCCGCTAGGGTTGGGGGGGGGGGGGGGGGGGGTTGGGGCGGGGAGGGAGGGGAGAAAGGGGGTATAGGAACGGGAGAGAGGAGACGACGCTAAAAAATTGTTTGTTTGGGGAATCAGTTCAATTGGAATAATGCTCTATATTTCCTCCTCTGGTTCAAATTTACTAAGATCACGTGTTAGTTTGCAATGGCATTTCCATACATGAAGTAGCTGATGTGATGAACCGCCATTCCAAATCAGTGGTTGAGGCGAATGCCTTTGTAGAACCAAAGAACTCTCCGCAAAGACGATTTCATGTACAACTTCACAAACACACACTCCATTTGACTGCTGTATTCACATGAAACAGTAAGCGCGTGACAATAAATGCCAACTAGATAATTGCAAAATAACGATTCTTTTTCTAGTAAAATGCGTAGAGGCACAACTAAACACGACGAAATTCCTTTTCCAGCACGATGAAAAAAGAGTCAAGCTCCTTTCCACAATCCAAACGCCAATCTCAAAGCATCCGGTATCTTATAGATTACATTTACACGTCGAGACCCAATAAGACACAAATCTGAAATGCATAATGTCCATATCCATAGAAGACGGCATCCAAGGATCACAGTTAATATTACTACCTTGGAGAGGGAAGAACTGCCACCGTCCCTGAAGATGATCACGTCGGAACCTCGTCGAAGGAGGCGGTCGCTCGTTTTGAACCGGTACCATGGTGAATTGAGTGACTGCCTCCTCCACTATCTTCCAGTGCCAGGAAACGATTTAAGTCGACTGCTACTTCTTTCATGTTAGGCCGTCCGTTGATAGAGTGCACTTCATTGCTAACTGCATTACAGCCTGAATGGAGTAAGGATTATATCTCCTTAGCCTTTGATCCACCAATTTAATCAAATCTCTGGGAGGCTGTATTTTTGCACACAGGGAACAAGGTTCCCTTCCGTGAACATAGCAGGCAGATTCGCAATCAGCTGAAGCAAAACAACCCCGAAACTGTAGACATCACTGCTCAAAATTGGTATTTCGGTATGTACATAACTGCAAGGGAATTTGATTATAGCCCCCGCAAAACAAACAATACTGAAATTTACTGTGCGACGATGGAGGGATTGTAAAGCACCAACTGGGAAACTGGTGTCTGATGGTAACAGTTTGATATTATTCAGTATATGTTTCACCTCGTTCTATTATCTCTTTTGATGAATTTGTATTATGTTAAAAAAATAAGATAGAAGAAATCCTAACCTCTTGAGATATGTAGACTTCTGTGATCCTGTGATTTTCGTTCCAGGGAGTTCCTGCAGTAAATGTTTTCATGTTGCCTAGAAAATAGAAATGGTTTTAAAGCCAAACTGAAAAGGTTGTGATTTTCATGGAAGGCTTTTGTTTCCTCACCTTTGTTAAGCATACATGTAAATATGCCCTTTCCTCAAGGCGATTTCTGTCTTTATACATTCAGTAGTTGTATAAATATAACAACCAACTCATCACTCACGTAAGAGCGATCAGAATCTGTTTTAGCATTTCATGTATCTTAGATGGTATCAGAGCTAGAGGCGCCAGACCTGAGCCTCGAAGGATGATCATGCTAGGGTTTCGGGAAATCTAGATCTGAAGTTGCGATCAGAAGCAGCAGGCGTCTAAAATTGATTGGGATCTGATCTGCAGTTGCGATCTGAATATGTGATCTTTAAGTTCCAATATATTTTTCGTTTCAAGTCATTGAGGATTCGTCAAGTAGGTTATCCAAAACATCAATATCGTCAAGTGGGTTCTCCACTCAATACAAGGCCAACGCATTTCAATATAGATCGGATTTGAGTACGCTTAAGAAAGGCGATTATTCATTTTGTTGCTAGAGCAAAGGCATTATCTATGCATCCGGTTGCTACAGGTCAAACATTCACGAATGTGATCTGCTTCTTGGTATCATAAATGGATTAGAGATTCTGACTTTGATTCGGTTGAAAGTACAGTTGTCAGTGTAGAGACTAGCAATTAGGTTTTCCAAATATCATTAGTCCCCTTAATCCTCTTTATATAGAGAGGATTTAGGGTTAGGGTTTACAGAGGGAATACACCATTACAGGACAAATACCAATACTACCCTTTTGCCTTCAACACTCCCCTTCAACCTTGAGTATATAAGTCATACATGCTCAGCTTGTTACAGCATTTCTCGAACTGGATCCTTGCTAATGGCTTTGTAAATATATCTGCCGTCTGCTCTGTAGATGTAACACCCTGTGTGCGTAATTGTCCTTTTTGTATAATATCTTGTGTAATGACAATCGATCTCCACATGTTTCGTGCGTTCATGAAACATGGGATTGTTTGTAATGTAAACTGCTGCCTGGTTATCACATCTTAGTTCCATAATATCATTGGTCCTGACATGGAGGTCAGTTAGCACGGACTTGACCCACACAAGTTCAGTTGCTGCTTGTGCCATGGCTCTATATTCGCTCTCAGCACTAGATCGTGACACCACTGCTTGCTTCTTGCTTTTCCATGGGATTAGGTTTCCCCCCATATATGTGCAAAATCCTATGGTGGATTTTCTGTCTTGCAAGCATCCTCTATAGTCTGCATCAGAGTAGGCCACAGGTTGAGGTTGCCGTCTTTACGAAATAGTAACCCTTCCCAGGAGACTGCTTGATGTATTGAAGGACCATCATGCATGCCTCAAAGTGATTAATAGTGGGAGAATCCATAAACTGGCTAAGTCTTCCAACTGCCATAGTGATATCGGGACGAGTAATAGTGAGATAGAGCAATTTACCCACTAGGCGTCTGTATCTGCTAGCATCCTCTGGTGCTGCTTCATCGAAGATCTGCCCTTTAGGATCCATAGGGATATGTGATGGCTTACAATCAAGCATCCATGTTTCTGTCAATAGATCAGTGGCGTATTTTCGTTGAGACATTATCAACCCATGCCTTGATCTAGCTATCTCAATCCCTAAGAAATATCGTAAATGTCCCAGATCCTCAATCACGAACTGTTCTGCAAGATGCATTTTTACTCTAGCAATTTCTTCATAGTCATCTCCTGTAAGAATGATGTCATCAACATATACCAGCATTGCTATTGTGCCCTTCGGAGTCCTTTTCGTGAACAAGGAATGATCAGAAGACGATCTTTTGAATCCAATCACATGTAACGCTTCTGACAACTTGTGAAACCAGGCTTGAGGACTTTGTTTCAATCCGTAAATTACCTTGCGTAGAAGACATACCTTCTGACACTCCCCTTGTCGCTCAAATCTAGGTGGTTGTTGCATAAATCACTTCATGAAGATCACCATATAGGAAAGGCATTTTTGACATCTAATTGATGTAATGGCCAATCTAGCTGAACAGCAACTGTAATAAGAATACGTACCGTCGACAGACGAGCAACTGGAGAAAAAGTGTCGAAGAAATCAATGCCATAGGTTTGGGTAAACCCTTTGGCAACCAAACGAGCCTTGTAGCGTGCAATGGAACCATCTGGGTTGTACTTGACAGTGAATACCCACTTGGAGCCAACGACATGGCTATTGGCCGGCAATCCACTAGTGTCCAGGTATTTCTGGACTCCAAAGCTGACCTCTCTTCTTGCATTACTTGAGTCCAGTGGGGTTCTTGTAACGCATCAATGTGGTTCTTTGGAATAACAGTATCTGAGACAGCCTGCGTAAAGTTCTTGTAGGCCGTAGTAAGTTTGGCGAGATATACGGCAGCATTGATCGGGTGTTTAGTCCGATAGACAGGACATTGTCGAGCTTGGCGACGTTGAGCTATAGGGAGCTCCATCTGATTCTCTGCAACTACATTAGTTTCCAAATCCTAAGTTGGAGAGCATACCTGAGGAGGTGGCACTGGCTCAGAAGGAGACGTGGGAGTTTGGGGAGTTGGAACTGGTACTGAAGGGTAATGTTTTCGATGGAGGTATTTGAGGGATCGAAAATTTGTTGAAGGTGAGAAATAAGGTACGGACTCGAAAAAGGTGACATCAGCACTTACAAAATGTTTACGTGACCGGGTGTCAAAGCATCGATATCCTTTCTGAATTGCAGCATACCCTAGAAAGATACACTTGACAGCTCGTGCAGCAAGCTATCCCTGCCTGGTGCATGAAGATGAACAAACGCAGTGCACCCAAAAACTTGTGGTTGGATAGGAAAGATGGGTTTTCTTGGAAAAAGAATCTCAATCGGTAGTTGTTCTTTTAGAGTTGTAGATGGCAGTCTATTGATAAGAAATGTCGCAGTTAAGACTACATCTCCCAATAGAGAGATGAGATATTATAAGCAAGAAGTAAGGTACGTGCGGTGTGTAGGATATGATGGTGTTTATGTTCAGCAACACTATTTTGTTGAGAAGTGTAGGGACAGGTGGTTTGGTGCACAATACCTTGCTTAAGAAGCAGACTGTGCAAGTTATGGGAAAGAAATTCTTGCCCATTATCAGAGCGAAAGGTTTTGATAGTTCGTCCGAATTGAGTTTTAATTTTTACGATGTATTGAATAATGATGTTAGTAGCATCCGATTTGTTTTTCAAAAGTAACACCCATGCTACGCGAGAGAAATCATCGATGAGGACAAGATATTAACGATGGCCTAGTCGGTCAGGATACCGACTGGGTCCCCAAATATCCATGTGAACTAAATCAAAAGTTTCAGTAGAATGCTGGGTACTAGAGGAGGGAAATGTAGCTCGGTGATGTTTTCCAACTTGACAGGCCTCGCAGGTGATAGTGCTCATGGGGGACATTTGTGGGATAAGTCGATATAGTTTGTGTACTGACGGATGACCTAAACGCTGATGCCAAAGAATAGACTGGGTCACAGAAGTTTTTGAATAGGCGACCATTGCAGATGGGTTGTCATGGTGGTAGATGCCTCCTTCTTCATGGCCCGTACCAATCGTCCTCTCAGTCAGTATGTCCATGAAAAACACAAGTAGAAGCGTCAAAGATTGCTTGGCAGCAAAGTTCTTTACATATCTGGTTGATCGAGAGTAAACTAAGCGGGAAGTCTGGGACTAATAGAACATTATGCAGCTGAATTGTAGGGGTAATGTGCACATCCCCAACTCATGTAACCGGTGACGATCGTCCATCAGCAACTTGAATAGTTTTCCCTTTTTGGATTGTTCTAAGTTTTCGGAAGAGGCGAGGGTTTCCACACAAGTGGGTGGAGGCTCCCGTATCAATAAGCCATTGTGAGTGTTTGTGATGGCTAGCTGAAGCAAAGACCGTATCTGTCTGGGCGTTTGCGGCAATATCTCTGGAAGTGGTCGCCTCATTAGGATTCATCTTTGATAGCCGCTGCATAATATCTTCAAAATTCTTTCGTGGGATTTTGATAAAGCCTCTTCAACCTCGGTAGTCGCAACCCGGACCCGATGGTCATGGACGTCCATGTTTGCTGTAGCATACATCTTCGGTATGTCCTAATTTATGACATAAGGTGCACTGTATGTGTAATCGCCCTCGTCCATGCAGGTGACGACCGCGTCCTCTGCCTCTGTAGCTGCCTCTAAAATTCTGCTCGGAAGCTGCGAGCATCGTTGTTTGACTCATAGTGTTTGAAAGAGGGGCCGATGTAGTCGGTAGTCGACACAATGTGTTGTATGCTTCCTCCATGGTTGGAAGAGTAGGAGAGGTGATCATCTGATCCCGAGGGGCTGCAAAGTTCTGATATAATCCGCCAAGGAAGATCATAGTTGCCATATTCTGTCGATGTTGACATTGAGTGGGGCATGTGCAGAGAGGGGCACATACGTTGTAGCTTGCCACCAGGGATTTGAGTGCGGAAAAATATTCCGATAGAGGGCGGTCATTCTGACGCATATGCATTAGATCATGAAATGATTGATACATTTTGGTGGAGTTTTTATCTTGCCCATAGGTGGCTAGTAATGACTTCCACATATCGTGTGCACTTTCATAGTAGACTAACTCCTAAGCGATCCTGTCAATGACACTAACCATAATCCATGAGCTAACCATGGCATTGTCTTTAACCAATGTAGCGTATTTTTCAACCTTATTAGTTAGTTCTTCTTCGAGAAGGATATGTTCTTTATCGTATCCTCGAACAATCATTAGGAAAAGCTGTGACCACATGGAGTATTTCGTGGCATCGAATTTTGGTATGGATCCAAAGGATGGCATTTTTGAGTGACCACCTCCATCCATTTCTGATGTAGGTACCTCGGATGCCATGTGAGCGTCTGTCGTAGCCTTTAGGAAGATCGTAATCTGCTTATGCTGCCACCTAGGTGATTATGCGGCGCTCTCTCTCTCTCTCTTTATATGTTCATTTCATTACATATGCGTAGTACAGATTACAACATATGACAGAACAGAGAAAAAAATGGAGGAAGGGGCACTGGAATGTCTTGAGCAGATGCGTATGGCGATTGCGTCTGAATCAAAGCGTCTGGCCGTCTGAACAATAGAGATGGTGCCTGAGGCTGGTAGAGCAGGTAAGCGGGTGCTGGAAGGCGATCCTGAGAAGTCTGAGTGCGGAGCTTCACGTCACGAGGGACTGGCCGCGCCTTGGCTGATGTCACCGTAGCATGGGCTGGATGTTGCCGTAGGAGGAGGCCGTCGGGATCCAGTGGAAGGAAACCTTGATGGTGGGGGGTCGCAAGGGCGACGCGGGGTCGGATCTGTTGGAGGGCGAGGCAAGGCGGGGGGGGGGGGGGGGGGGGACGAGGCAGGGTCGAGGGTGAGGTCGGGTCTGGTGATGCGAGGTCTAGGCGAGGTTGGGCTGGCGATGCGAGGTCAAGGCGGTCGCAAGGGAGGGCGAGGCGAGGTCAGGTCCGGCGATGCGAGGCAGGGGCGAGGTGGTGCAAGGGAGGGCGAGGCAGGGGCGAGGGCGGTGGGGGGGGGGGGGGCGATGCGAGTCAGGGGCGAGGGTGAGGTCGGGTCACGGGCGAGACAGGGCGATGGCGGCGGTCGGGTCGGTTCGAGACAAGGCGAGGCAGGAGTGAGAGGAGGGGCAAGGGTGAGGTTGGGTCGAGGGCGAGGGCAAGGTTGGGCGGGGCGATGGCGGTAGGAAGATGGTAAAGGAGGATGAGGCCGATGAGGGCGATAGGATGAGGGCGATAGCGGCGACCGAGAGAGGGAGGGGGGTGCAGAGGCGGTGCAGATCCCTAGGACGAGACCTAGGGCTCTGATACCATGTAGAGACTAGCAATTAGGTTTTCCATATATCATTAGTCCCCTTAATCCTCTTATATAGAGAGGATTTAGGGTTAGGGTTTATAGAGGGAATACACCATTACAGGACAAATACTAATACTACCCTTTTGCCTTCAACAGCCAGTCAAGCTGGAATTCTTTCTTACAAACAGGTTGTTGGCCTTCTTTCGGCACATAAACTACGCTTACTACGGAATTAACCCAAGTTGGATGGCATCAATTCATCAGGTTCATTCAGATGGTCCATTCACCATATCTGATCGAATGGGAGGATTTCAAGGAAGGGGAGGTTATACTGAAAATCGAATTTTTCATAGAGGTCAATTTTTTCCAGATCGAGGTGGCAGATTCAATGATTTTCAATCTGATAAAAACTCTTGTCACAATCTCAAGGGGCTGGAACAATCATATTGCTCTCAATTGTCATCACAGGTTCAATCATTCCATTTCTCCCCAACTTCAATGCCTCAAAGAATGAACCCTAATTCCAATTTTGGTATCCAGATTCTTGAGCTAGTCATCATGTTACTAACTCTCTCTCCAATCTTGACATTGCTTCTCAGTATGGAGGCTTTGAAGGAGTATCCTTTGAGAATGGTACTAGTGAGTCCATTTCTCACATTGGTCATTCTTTATCCAATGGTACAACTTCTTTATAATCCGAATGTCAATAAGAATCTTCTGTCTATTCGGCGTTTTGCCATAGATAATAAATGTTTCTTTCAGTTGCATGCGGATTCTTTTCTTGTTGAGGATAAACTGACACATCAATTTCATCAAGGCCAGGCTCGTAATGATCTCTACAAAATGTGGCTTCAGAAGAATAAAGCTACTTCGTCTCCCAAGATGGATGTTGTTCAAAAAGGAAAAAGCAATCTCTTGCCTTGTGTCGTGCACGCCTAACTCATGCCTAAGTCCCGATGGTTCAACATGGTCTTCAAGTCACGTGTTTTTGTGATAAATTATCTTCCTACAAATATACGTTCTTTTTTGCTTAGGAAAAGCACATAAATTGCCATTTTCCTCTTCTGTCAATAAAATGTCCATTCCTTTTGAGATTGTTTACTCAGATGTATGGATAGCACCAATGTCCTCGTATGAGGGCAAGAAATACATTGTTACTTTTATTGATGCTTATTCCAGATATGGTTGGCTCTTTCCTATTCATCAGAAGCTGGATGGTTATTCTTTTTTTGTTCACTTTATTATGCATGTTAAGACACAATTAAAACATCCTGGCTAAAGAGTAATGGTATTCCACATCGCATCTCTGCCCCTTGCACTCCAAAAATGGTTGTGCTGAGTGCAAGAATAGGAATCATACTAAAATTTCTTGAACTCTTCTTCATTCGGCAAATGTACTTCTTCGCTATTCACACTTGGTATTTCAAAGTGCTGCCTATGTTATTAAAATGTTGCCAATCAGGAATATTCAACAACCCCCTCCATTTAAGGTTCGTTTTGATTCTATGTCTGATTACACTTTTTTATGAATGTGGGGATGTGCTTGTTATTGTTGGGGATAATAAGAGGAGTATTCCTAAGTCCCCAACAAGTGGTATCAGAGTTCATGTTGAGCAAAATGAGTAAAGATGATGAAGGCATGATGACCAAGCTCACAAGTAGCAATTGGCAGATCTGGAAGGCCAAGATGGAAGATATTCTATATTGCAAGGACCTCCACGATCCTGTGAAGGGGAGAGCGCCAAGTTGCAGAAAATGTCCGCAAGTAAGTGGACAAAGTTGAAACGAAAGGCCATCGAATCCATTCGGAAGTGACTTGACATGTCAGTTTTCCATCATGTGACCGAGGAGACATACGCAAAGGAGTTATGGGAAAAATTGTCCGACCTCTATGATCAAAAGACCGCAATTAACAAGGATTTCTTGATTAGAAAGCTTGTGAATTTGAAAGACAAGGATGAATGCAAAGTGGCAGAGCATTTGAATGATTTCCAAAGCATCATCAACCAGTTGACTTCCATGGGATTGGTACTTGATGATGAGTTGCAGGCACTTCTCTTGTTAGGTTCATTGTCAGACGGTTGGGAGACTCTAGTTGACACTGTGAGCAACTTTGCAAAGGATAACAAGCTGAACATGGCCATAGTTAAGGGTAGTCTTTTGAACGATGATATTAGATGTTGGTCATCTGTGGAGACATCCTCCTCTTCACGTTTGTATGCAGTTGATGAGGAGAGGAAGATTCACTAGCAGAGGAAAGTCACAAGAGAGGCAGCAATCCATAGACAAGTCCAAGGCCAGAGGAAAGTGTCACCATTGCCAGAAACCCAGTCACTGGAAGAGAGACTGCAGAATTTGGAAGAGAGAGCAAGCTGAAGCCAAGAAAGATCAGAAAAAGGAAGATGGGAATGTAGTTGCAGTTGTGGCAGATGACAATGTAGATGAGGTGATTCTCACTATCTAGGATCAGTGCTTGCATGCAGAGAGTGATTTGGAGTGGGTCGTTGACACAACTGCCTCCTATCATGTGACTCCACACAGAAGTTCTTCACCACCTACCCTAGAAATGATTATGGACGAGTCTTGATGGGTAAAAAGAGTTACTCTAAGATCATGGGCATGGGTACCATATCGATTCAGATCGATGTTGGGTGCTTAATGACTTTGCAGAATGTGAGACATGTTCCTGACGTACGGTTTAGCTTTATATCTGGTTCTCAACTAGATAGTGAAGGCTTGATGAGCCGAAAAATCCTCAATTCAATCCGGGCAAAATAATCACTCTCGGGTCGTTGCGACCCGGATCGAGAGGGATCGGCTCAATCAAGAAAAATTATGAAGATCAGACCACCAAAATCAGAGAAGACAAAATCAATCAAAAACAAAGATATAGCGGTCCTGGCTATGAAATTAGCCTAGTATAGCACCCAGGGTCGGACTCAGGGAGCACGAATTGTCCTTGCGACCTACGAAGTAGTCAATACAAAAATGAGAAGAAAATGTATTTTTGGTGGGTTTTTATATTTTTTTAATGTTTTTGTATTTTGATTTTTTTAAAGAAATGTAGAAAAAGGCAAAAACAACCAATTATTTAATCAATCAAAAATGCTCCAAAAATTCAAACAAAAATGTTTTTGTGTTTTTTAGGGTTTTTAATGTTTAATGAATTTTTCAGATTTTTATAATTTTTATGTGATTTTCTAAAAATCAAGAAAGCCAAAAACAGTAAGCAACTATCCAGCCAGACTTGAAAAATCCATTTAAAATATAAAATGGATCTATAAAAGTTTGGAGGTAATTTTTATGAGAAACGTAAACAATAAACAAAATTCAGAAAAAGAGTTTATATTTTTTTGGTTTTTCTAGAATTGTTTAGAATTTTTATGAGTTTTTGAGGGTTTTTAAAATTTTAAGGTTTTTATATATCCAAAAATCACAAAAATTAAATAGAAATTAAAAGACGCTAAAACTAACTTACATTATTTTTTTTGTAATTTTTAAAAGAGTTTTTCTATTTTTCTTGGGTTTTCTAAATCAAACAGTAAGAAAAAGCAAGGTTTTTGAATTATTAAAAATATCAAAAAGCCTCATAATTGTACCAAATTTTTAATAGAATTTTTACACAATGGCAGGAGCCACGTCTCTAAATTTCACATAATTTGGAGTTAATTTGCTATTTTATTTAAATAAAATAGAGGATCACGGTGCCAGGGACCTAAAAGCAAACAAAACATGTTCTAAGGGCCAGACAGTAATAAGGAAAGAAAATGCAAGGGCCCTCGTGCAAAATGTCCAAGAAATCATGCGCGATGCGATGAATCCACATTTCATCATCTTTATTCTATCAATTTGGTCTCAAAAATCCTAGTAAATGCTTGTAAATGGCATTAATTAGAGCATATTAGCATTCATGCATGTATCTGTAATAGTGTATAAAATATTGTAATTAAAGCCAAAATTATAGAATAAATAAAAGAAAAGAAAAAGAATAAAATATTGTAAATATTTTATGACCAGAAATCCCGAGACCTAGGCATCTTGATGAATAGGTCGACAAGGAATAAAGTAGGGGGAGATAAGGGTCAAAATACACATAAAACCCCTTTTATTTAATCCATTCTTTATTCATTTTGAGACCTATTTTTGATTCCAGTTTTATACCTCAAATAACGAAACTTTGTACATGAAAGTTGTAGATAATTTAATAAAGAAAAATACAAAATTGATTTCACTGAAAAATCATGCACAGATAAAAAGTTATGGTCTGAATAAAATTCCAGAACTCCAATTTCCCAGACCTGTGTCTTGCAAATAAAAACTTGAAATGTACCAAACTCACCTTTAATTGTATATAGCATAAAATTATCTATTTAATGGATGTGGTTTCGTATTTTCGGAGTTACGGTTTGAAAGTTGAGTTTCGGACCCTTGTAGTATACTTGTACATATTAAAATATTCAATTTATTCTTTATTCATTATTTTTGTATTCTTATATTTTTATGATTTTGTAAATATTATTTATAATTTATTTGTACATTAAAATCAGAATATAAACTAAAATAAAACTCAAATAAAAATACATGTATATACAGTACATAGGTAGACTACCTATACTTATACCTATATAATACATACTTTTATTTTATTAAATATACAAAACACATCAGAAAAATAAAATAAAGATATAATTACATGTATAAAAGTATTTTATAATTTAATAAAATAATAAACAAAAATTAAATAAATTAAAATCACAAAATAAAAATAAAAGAATAAAATATATAGATATTATACCTATAAAGGGTATAAAAGTAAACTTGTAAAAATACATCTCATAAAAATAATTAAAAATCAGAATAAAATACTACATAAAATATTAAATATTTTTTATTTAATAACCTAAATTTAATTCGCTTATTTTCTATTTTTTATTGAATTTAAAATATGATTTTTAAGGGTTTTTCCTGGTTGGTCCACGTGGACCAACCAAGGGGCGGTTTTCGTTGACTCTGGTCAACTGCCTGCCTTCCACCCATGTGCGTCTGTCTGAACGCATTTGACCTCGTTTTGGTCGTTTTTTCCAAGACACATCTTGCACCGATTCATGATGGAATCTTCACGACTTTTTCTCCTCGATTATCATGCTTACTCGCCCAATGTTCATCTCGAGGATTGGATCATTGTGCCGCTCAATACACCTCGGTCTTTAGGGCATCTGAATCACTTTGTCAAACCACATAAAACGTCCCCTTGACTTCAATTTGAAAATTGAACCCCTCATTCCATAGGATAGCTCCCAATCTTGTTCCTGAAGCTCGAGAGAGGTGACAGCTCTCTCTGGAGCTCTTCAGATTGGATGGGCAACGCCTGAGGCGGCTCCAGCACCTCCCCCTTCGCCGGCGGTCGAGGTACTCCTTCCCTCCGGTCTACACCGTCGAGGCAGCCATTTCATCCCTTCATTTTTAGCGCATTTCATTAATCTTAGGTGTAGGAATAAAAGCCCTCTAAAATTTTGGAATTCATCGCGTGAATCGCCCTATTGACCATCCTCGTCGGAGCGCACCTCCGGCTGTACCCCCAGCCACCGTTTTGCGCCACATCTACGCCCTCGCGAGGACCAGGCAGTTTGCCCTGGACCTTCTAACCATTTTTGCAGGTCAATTGGCTTTGACTAGAGCCTGGAGGCAATTTTGGAGCCTCGTCGGAGCTCACGGGGCCCTATAGCTCCGCCACCTTCTCGCGAGCAGCTCGGCCACCGCCGAGTTCTTTTGAAGCCTCCAGCAGCTAAACGAGACCTCAGGGACCTTCTAGCCGGATTTTGGAGCCAAGAACGTCACCGGAGGAGGAGCAGCACCACAGAGAACCTCGGCTCGCCGGAGTTCTTCCGTGGTTCTTGCTCCAGCCGCCGCCACCGTCGGATTAAGGAGGAGCCCCAGACGCTACAACTGCCTTTGGATCAAGCCCGATCTCCACCATCGGATCTTCTCACGAGGATCTAATCCTAGCCGTCCAAGCCGAAGCGTCATCGCGTGTCCAGGGCATGCCACGTGTCAAGTGAACGGCCCACGGCCTTTCGATCTCCTGAGCGAGGAATTTTCACAAGTATACCCTCGTGACTTTTGTAATTTTCTTTTAGTCCAGAAACTTTAATTAGTATTTTAAAATTTTTGTAAAATTTACAAAAAGACCCTCGGACTTTATGTATTTGTAGATGGGTACTCTGCCACGTCACCTCACGTGACCTATTCACGTGAGATGTGGGCATTTTGCATCGAGGCCCTCGACCCTTTAGTTATTTCATTTTAGTACCAGGAGTTTCAGTTTAAGTGTTAAACTTGTGGAAATATTGCATGTTAGCCCCTGGAGTTTGTTTAAATTACTTTTCAGTCCTTCCCAGGCGCGTGCAAGTCACGTGCCCTGGTGGACATTTTCTGCCGACACCCCAGCGGGTCTGCTTATTTGTATTTGGTCCATAAATTAGAATATTAAGAGTTATATTTTGTGGAAAAATCGCTTGTATGCCCCTGGACTTTTGTGTATTTGCATATATACCCCTGCCAGGCTGTGACATTTTTGTGTGCTTCTCTCAATTATTTAAGGCATCATTGTAACTTAAAAAATTCCACAAAACTTATTCTAAGCTCCTGTTAACTTGTACTATAACACATATTTTTAGATTTTATTTTTGTCGCATTTTATTATTTATTAAAAATCAAAAACATGCATCTCTCATAATGTTTGCATTAGAAAACCCATAAAAATTATAAAAACATTTTGAAAAATTCCAAAAAAAATTATGTATTGGATGTTTTGTCATCTACTAATGTCTGTCCAAAAACCACTAAATATTGCAAAAGAAAACCTTAAAAATTTGAAAACCTCCATAAACTTCATAAAAATCAATAAAATCATAGAAAAATCACAAAAATATAAACTCAGTTGCTGTGTTTTCCTTGTTTCATTATCTATATTTTAAAATTAATTTGAGGAATTTTAGGTACTGTTTAGTATTTTTCAACATCATTTTAATTTCGGCCAGCAAGTATATTCATTGTTTTCTTGTATTGTGCCTATTTAAAATACTAAAAACATTTTGTAAAACAACCAAAAATCACAAAAACAGTAGAAAATTATAAAAAGACCAAAAAGATTTTATTCCCTGATTTTTGCCTATTTTACCTATTTTTATAAATACTCTACCCCTCTCTTCCCTACATTATATATATATATATATCCTTATATTGAAAAAGAAAATATAAAAATATAAAATATAAAAAAGAAAACACAAAATCAGTAAAAAGAAAACCAAAATACAAAATTAAAAATAAAAAAATATAAAATCAAAAACCCACAAAAACATTTGCCTTGCATAGTATAGACAACACTTCATACTCACTCACACATATTAGTTTGATCTACCCTGTTTGCTCCCTGTGTTCGAACTCTCTACGTACTTGCTTGCTATACACCATTTATGTAGAGTTAAAAATAAATTTTAACTTCACATTTATTTCTGATTGACTGATCTATCGTGTGGGTTAATTGTTGATTAATTAGGGATTTTTAGTGGTCACCGCAGCGACCCTTGTGTTCCCGCTTTGTGTGGAATACTAGACTGATAGAAATTCCTAGTTATCAAATGGCGCCGTTGCCGGGGAGCAACAACGAGTAGTTCATATTTTTGCTTGATTGTGTTTGTTGTCTTCATTATTGCTTGCTCTTTTATCTCTCTTGTTTTGATATATATTGTTGAGCTTTTCTGACCATCTCTTTGTCTTCTTGCGAGGGACCGCGGAGCGAGGCGGATCGCCTAGGGGATCTGAAGCAACCACATGAAGCGGAGCCGGCTTCTCTTAAGCCAAGTCGGCAGGAGAGAGCAGGAGGAGTGAGAGAGTGCTTAGATTAGTTTGCATTTTTATTTTGTGAGAGAGATTTATTAATTTGTAATAATACAGGACTTGGACACTTGAACTTTCGGGCCCAATTTTCGGGTGTTTGTTCACCCGGGGGCTCACCGCAGATTTTGACGAGTTTTCCACCGCTGTCATTTTCCGGTTTTGATTTCATTTTCCCTTTCTTTTGTGGATTGAACCCTTAGTTCTAGGCTTTTGCTTGATCGACTAAATTAGGTCCAAACACACTAATAACCTTTGCATGCACCTATAGATCGTATTTGGACTTAGTTTAATTAAACAGTTAACTCATCTTCTTAGATCCGTCGCGCCGCGAGCCCTCCCCATCAAGCGCTACTCCTGAACTCGATGTGTCGAGAAGAGGAGGGGTGGTCTAAACCAGACTCTTAGGATCGAGGATTAGTGATTAGCTTGTGGTTCTTAACGCTAGCAGTTGCCTATCTTTGGACGATTTCCGCATTGCATGCTGGCATGTAGATTAGATTTATAAATTTCTGCTTTGCATCCCGCATGGAGAGAGCTAGGATTCGCTGTAAGTCTTCTTACTTGGCATCCATCATTTATGCATAAAGGTGGGATTTCCATCTTTGTGTCGACTTGCACAGCTTTTCTGACTCTATTCTCCCTCTATTTTTGGACAAAGTAGGATCAAGAAAATACAAAAACCGTTAGGCGCTTGTTTGAATCTACTCAAAAGAAGAGATAACACCAAAAAAATTAATAAAGGGACTGCTAGGAAAACTTTGACCTAAATAAAACTTGTAATTGGATTCAATGCTTGGGGAGAGTCACACCCTCACTTGTTTTCAGGTTGCATGGGAAGGTCTCCTTCCAAGTGAGTTAAGTGCATCGTAAGGATTAGAGCCCAAATCCCAGCTTGTGGCTGCCTTGTATATCGCCTGGATTTCCGAAGTATTGGCGCTTCTATCGTACGTGGACGAGTAGGTCTTGGTCAACATTGGTAACTCTCTATTGTGTAGAGCATCGACCTTGTCCGAAGTATCGAGCCTAGGCCACGCCTTCACGGGGGTGTCTGTCTCATCGTCTCGCGTCCGAGTAGGTTCTTGCACGCTCACGGGTGATTCCGTTGTGAGCGAGTTCCGAAGTATCGGTTTCACCTATTGGCTTCCTTTCTCTATTTCTTTGGTTGAGTAGGGATCCATGAAGGATTACAAGGACCTCAAAAAGCGCAAGCTACAGGTTACACAGGAGGAGGACAAGTACGGGATACTCTTCGGGCAATACTCTCTCTCCTTTAGGCGTAGCGCTCTAAGGACTCGTGATAAGATAAATTCCTGAATTCAAGATTAAAACTGACAAGATAAAAGCCGAACCTTCACGACTTCATGTGTTGAGTTGGTGAACTTACCCTGCTTTGTATTTGATTGCTAGTTTATTTTAGCCAAGATCAAAAATATAGCATAATTGTACGCAATTTTGTTCCTTTCTTCCTTCTTCTTCTGCATTCAAATTGCTATTCCCAATAATCAAGATGATGGGACGGAGGTCTCTTAGGCCGAACTTGTCGGCACCGCTATCCAGCACTCCTCCTCATTCATCTAGGACAACCTCGGAGAGTCCGCTCTCCGAGCCTGAGTTCACTTCCACCCTGTTCCCCCCTCGACCACCCTTCTCATTCCCCTTCCATCAGTCCAAGAATCTCAGAATTTAGTGCATCGCAGAGTTCAGAACATTTGACGGCACCTGAGATGGGTTCTTTTGCATTTTCAGAGAACCCAGACATGGCAGATAGAGGAGAGCACCCGGATGACCATGATCACCCTCCTTTCTTTTTTGATCAAGCGGCCATCAACAATTCCTTGCTAGCATCCCTGGAGACAATGCAGAGGCAGATCCGTGATCAGGCAACCTTCATGGGTGATCTCATGCGAGAGATAGCACATATGAGAGAAAACCGACCTGGGGGCGGTGGCGGTGGTGGAGGAGGAGATGAACCTGATGCAGGAGGAGGTGATCCTGATGCTGAGAGGCCGCCGCAGACCATCATGCGAGAATTGCACAATCCAACAGCTTCCCTCACTCACCGATGGATCCGAGTTCCGCCTATCCATGGAGATTTCGAGCTTTGGCCCCATACCATTCAGCTTCTACCCAAATTCCATGGGTTGCCGATCGAAGAGCCACACCTCCACCTCCAAGAATTTGAAATGATCTGCAGCACGATCCATGATCGGATGATGATTGAGGACACGATCAAGATGATCGCCTTCCCTTTCTCTTTGGTTGACAGAGCCGCATACTGGCTCAAACACTTAGGTCGATTCATCGACACTTGGGCAGATCTCCGGACCACGTATCTGAAGAAGTACTACCCTCTCGGCCGGACCAATGAAGCTAGAGCCATGATCAGCAACTTCTCATGATCTCGAATGAACAATTACATGAAGCCTGGGATCAATTCAGAGAGCTCATCGATCGGTGTCCACATCACGGCATCTCCAAGCCCAATATTATTCAGAGCCTCTTTTGTCGGCTGACACCGGAGCTGTAGGGGCTTGTCAACGCCTCTTGCGATGGGTCCTATTTTTCCAAGGGTGAGGACGATGTTTGGGCCATTTATGAAGGCATGGCAGAGAACTCAACAGTCATGGCCCAAGCCCGTGTTTACACACAGCAGAAGCCCTCGCAAGGAGCGGCATCATTCCAGAGGATCTCCCGCATCGACGTCGGTCCTAACACTTCGTCGACAGCCGCAGCCCAAGCAGAATCAGCCGCAGCCGACATGGGCATAATCAGTGAGAAACTGGACTGTCTCGAGATCCTCGAGAAAAAGCAGATGCAAGGCATGGCCCAGATGGACCAGATTGCCAAGACGATGAGTGACCTGAAGACACAGATCCTTTGCATCCAGGAGGAACAAATATCTTCCCAGCAGCCTCCCAGGTCACGTGCTGATCCGAGCAGTAGCAACGCATCCCAACCCTCTGCCTCGTACCGTCAGGTCAACCACATCCAGGCAGAGTCGGTCCCATTGCTACAGTACTATCCAGCACAGTCGCCATCTCAGGACATTCAGATGGTGGTCTACCAGCCGGAGCAGCCACTGATAGTTCTTCCTCCACCCTCCTTCGAGCAGGAACCATTGATGGAAGTCAATGGGATATGGTACGACCGGTACCCTCGGCCCGGGATTCGTCGTGATCACCACGGATTCCGTTGGGGCAACGGTGGCTCCTCATCCCAGCAGCAGAATCCAGCTCAAGGACAGCAGAGCAGCCAGCAGCCATAGCAGCAGCCGCAACCCCAATATGCCCAGCAGCAACAGTATCAGCAGGGTCCTCGTCCCGCTTATCAGGGACAGCAGTGGAGGCAGCGTCAGCATCCTCATCAGTCATATCCCCATCATCCCCAGTACCAACAGTACCAGCAGCAGCAACATCCTCATTTCCAGCAAGGGAACCAATCCGGTTCTCAAGCCCCCGCTTTTGAGAACCCAACTCTCGATGATCTTGTCCGCTTTCTCTCCGAACAGCGAGCATCCTTCAGGCAAGAAATGGATGAATTCTGGCAGGAGATGAGGGAAATCATCAAAGGCAAGGCCGCCATACCCGCCTAGATTGAACCTAACCCAAACAATCTAAAAAGGAAGTCTGAGCAGGTAGAGTTTACAGAGGATATCTCTCCTAGTGACTATTTGAGTGACATATCTTCTCCTCTGTATGATGTTGATTTTGTGACTATTAGGAGCGGTAGGATGCCAGCCGGCGGTGCCTCATCTGAGCGACAACCACATGCAGAATCCGGAGCGCCAGATGAGCCAGGTATCAGTGCTGAGGCCGCTAATGACGACATCGATGACGGTGGTGATGAAGCCACCAAGGATGGAGATCCCGATGACGGTATTGAGGTCGTCGTGACACCAGATGCAGACGGTGGTGCTAATAACACTATTTTGGATGCCGAACCAGAGCGCGGTGCTGATGCCGCGAAGACAGGTGCCGGTGGTGGTACTGAGGCCACCACATCTACTTTTGTTGAGCTTCCCTCTGTGATGTTACCACCTTTTGTACCTATGGACTGTGGTAAAAAAAAGAAAAACAAAAATATGAATAAAGGAAAGGTTTCTGTTCATATTGCGGATTCATATGTGTTGAATGATGATGATTGTATGGATTCTAATCCTTCACAGGCACAGGGACCTATTCCTAGCCCTCCATCTGAGGAGGCCCCTACCATCCCCTTCCCTGAGGCACTCCGCCGGGCGAAAGAGAATAAAAGAGAAAATCCAAAAAAAGATCAGCAGGTAGAGTTCAACAATCAGATGATAGACAGATTCCACATTCAGCTGACTCTACAAGAAGCACTTGAGCACATCCCCCTCTTCAAAAAGAACTTGAAGGAGAAAACTACAGTCCGCAGGAAGAGGAGGAACCATAGAGATCAGATCCATGTGCTCACTCATTCCACTTGCTGCACTATTCAGAACAAACTGCCAACCAAGCGACCAGATGCAGGAGCTCCCTATGTCAGATGCAAGATTCAGGAGCAGCAGTTTGATCGGACTCTGTTAGATAGCGGCTCGTCAATTAACCTTCTTCCAGCAGCCTTACTCGACCGATTCGAGTTTGGTCCTCTTCTTAGGAGCAGGACAGTCCTTCAGTTTGCTGATAGGTCGACTAAGAGGCCGAAGGGGTTATTGAAAGACGTGGTCGTTACCATTCAAGACCTGAAATTTCCCGTGGACTTCGTTGTGTTGGACATGGAGATCCCTGAGTCGGTGACCAATGCCCCCATCATACTCGGACGTCCACTCTTGGCCACAGCCAAGGCGGTGACCGATCATGATAGTGGGGAGGTGTGTTTTCGCATAGAGGGCGAAACCATACAAATAGAGACGATCGAAGAAACAAGAGCCAGAGAACTAGAATGCTCAGAGCAGTCCAGCGAAGCCGCGTAGATGACAGAGGAAGAGCTAGACATCTACCGGGAGTGTGATTTTGTGATGACAGATGATGAATCTAACTGGATAGATCCTGTAGCACCGACCCTCGCCTTGCCTACAGATTCACTATATCTAAAGCTTATGGCAGTCGAGAGCCTGGAGAGAACAACCCTGGATGAGGATATACCTGAGGCTGACAGTGTCGGGACGAGTGGTACTGATGATTTTCAATCGTGTTCATCTTCTTCTGATCCCTCGGATTTAGACATTGATTGGGATGATTTCGATGACTATTTGCCTTGTCTGATTCCTTCTGAGCCAACAGCCATGACAGAGTGCGAGCCAGTGCAGTTCATTGATGATTCAGTAGGTCGCCCTTTGTCAGAGATTCGTGCAGAGCGAGAGTCCTCTCATGCAGACCTGGTAGCTTTTACACAGACATATCAGAAGCCAGATCTGTCGCCTCCCAATTGTCCAGAATTGAAACCTCTGTCGCAGTCGTTGAAGTATATATTCCTTGCGGGTGAGCCCGGTATGCACCCAGTCATTATCTCAGCAGGTTTGACTGGAGATCAAGAATATCGTCTGATGGAGGTTCTTAAAAGAAACCGCAAGGCAATAGGTTGGAGTATAGCTGATCTCTAGGGGATTAGTCCGGCTCTGTGCTCCCACCACATCTATCTTGAGGATAACGCTAGGCCGTCGCGTGAGTTCCAACGACAGTTGAACCCGAATCTTCGAGACGTAGTCATGAAAGAAATTTTGAAGTGGTGGAGCGCCGATTTTATCTACCCCATCTCCAACTCTAAATGGGTTAGTCCGTTACATGTGGTGCCCAAGAAGACGGGCATCACTACAGTGGTGAATGAGTCTGGAGAGGAGATCGCTACCCGAGTACCTACTTCTTGGAGGTTCTGTGTGGACTACAGACGATTGAATGAGGCCACCAAGAAGGATCATTTCCCGCTGCCCTTCATTGATCAGATTATCGAGTGGCTAGCTGGGAAGAGTCATTATTGTTTCCTTGACGGGTACTCCGGATATAATCAAGTGGCCATTGCCCCCGAAGACCAGGAGAAAATGACATTCACCTGTCCGTTTGGGACGTATGCTTTCAGACGGATGCCCTTTGGTCTATGTAACGCTCCGGCGACATTCCAAAGGTGCATGTTGTCCATATTCTCGGACATGGTGGGTGACTGTTTAGAGGTCTTCATGGATGACTTCTCGGTCTATGGCGACGGGTTCGATGCTTGTCTTGACTGCCTAGACCGTGTGCTTCAGCGTTGCATAGAGGTCAATCTTGTATTGTCTTGGGAGAAGAGTCACTTCATGGTGACTCAAGGGACGGTCCTTGGTCATATCGTCTCCAATAGGGGCATGGAGGTCGATCCGGCCAAAGTGGATATCATTAGAAAACTCAACCCACCGTCTAATTTGCGTCAGTTGCGGTCTTTTCTGGGGCATGTCGGTTTCTACCGACGGTTCATTCAGGACTTTAGTCGTATTGCCCGACCGCTTACTGATTTGCTCAAAAAGACACCGAGTTCCTTGTCAATGATAAGTGTCTTGCGTCTTTTGAGACTCTCAAAAATATGATTGTTTCAGCTCCTATCCTTCAGCCACCCGATTGGTCTCTTCCATTAGAGATCATGACGGATGCTTCCGATTTTGTCGTTGGGGCTGTGCTCGGACAGAGGAGGGATGGTTTGCCGTTTTCCATTCACTACGCCAGCCGGACTTTGGATGCCTCTCAACGGAATTACACTGTGACTGAGAAAGAGATGTTGGTTGTAGTCTTTGCTTGGGATAAGTATAGATCTTATATTCTCGGATCTAGAGTGACAATTTACACCGATCACACCACCAACTGGTACTTAATGGCCAAGAAAGATGCCAAAGCACGTCTTACCAGATGGATCCTTCTACTCCAGGAATTTGATATTGAGATTAAGGATAATCCTGGAGTCAAGAATGTGGTGGCGGATCATCTCTCCAGATTGGAGAATCATGAGGAATCTGAGCCCAACGCACCTATCACAGAGACATTTCCAGATGAGGCGATCTTAGCTATCACCTCGCTCCTGTGGTATGCCGACATTGTGAACTATCTTGTTGCCAAGACGGTCCCACAAGGTTGGCCCAGACAGAAACTCGAGACCTTCCCGGCGAAGGCCAAGTTTTATCATTGGGAGGATACCATCCTTTATCATGAAGGAGGGGACAACATCGGGAGGAGGTGCATTCCTCAAGAAGAGCAGCATAGCGTCCTCACATACTACCACAAGCTTGAGGCAGGAGGACATCATTCTGGAAAAAGGACATCACAGAAGGTGCTTCAATCCGGCCTATGGTGGCCTACTCTCTTCAAGGATTCTGATGAGTTCGTGAAGAGATGTACTGACTATCAGAAAATGGGAACCTGCGGACAGAGAGACATGATGCCCATGCAGCCCATTCACTTTTGTGAGGTTTTTGATGCATGGGGGATTGATTTCATGGTCCCATTTCCTAAGATTCAGGGATTCGAGCATATTTTGCTCGCTGTGGATTATGTCAGTCAATGGGTTGAGGCCATCCCCGCCCGAGCCGCAGATGCTAAAACCGTGTGCAAATTCTTGAGGAAAAATATCATTTCACGGTTCGGGGTACCTAGAGTCTTGATTTCAGACGGGGGGTCTCATTTCATCAATGACAAGGTTAGGGCCCTTGCAGACGAGTTCGGCATTGAACATCGGGTTGCCACGCCATACCACCCTCAGACTAATGGTCTCGCCGAAGTATCGAATCGGGAGATAAAAACTATCTTGCAGAAGGTTGTCTGCCCAGACCAAAAGGATTGGCCACAACTTTTGGACTCGGTCTTGTGGGCCTATCAGACCTCCTTCAAGAATCCATTGGGAACATCTCCCTTTCGACTCGTTTATGACAAGCCGTGCCATTTGCCAGTGGAAATCAAGCACAAATCCTTTTGGGAAGTCACTGAGTTACTGTTAGATCCCGAGAGCATAGGAGAACAGAGAAGAGCAGAGTTGGCAGCCCTGGAGGAACTGAGAGATACGACCTTTTCCAACAACCTACAGTACAAAGAGAAAGTGAAAACATGGCACGATTCCCATATCAGCCATAAACAGTTTGAGCTAGATCAGAGAGTATGGTTGTTTGATTCCAGACTGAAATTATTTCCAGGAAAATTACAGAGCAAGTGGAAAGGTCCATATGTGGTCAGGAAGGTACATGACAATGGCAGTATTGATATATCCGAACCGTCATCTTCCTCTACCTTCCGCGTCAATGGTCAACACCTGAAGCTATATTTAGATCATGATCCGCCGACCATCGACGTTGCCCCCATTCTTCTGGTATGAGATGTATTCTTTGACTCGTATCATCTACATCTCATACATGGTGATCAATTCCATCTTCCGCTATACAGATCCATCTGTTCATATCACTCTTTCATCTGTTGATTTATTTTCTCCTTTTCTTCTCTTCTTCTTTTCCTATTCTATCTTCTGTATCTATCAGAAAGGTGTCGCCCCCTTGTAGACAGTTTTCTATACTTAGGACGTGCTTTGTCTTAAGTATAGGGGGGTGTGCATCCCGAGTTTCTTCTATTTATTTCGATCCTCTCCACTGTCTCCTCTTCTTGTCTATACTTAGGGATATTTTACCCTAAGTATAGGGGGAGACAATCTGAGTACAATTTGTTCATTCCCACCCTTGACCCTCCCTGCGTTGTGTACAGTCTGCTATACTTAGGATTATTTGATCCTAAGTATAGGGGGACGATCAACTTCTCATTGATTCATTCAGTTATTCCTTCATTCTTTAGACTTGTCAGTACTTCGTACGAGTTATGTCTTCTCTTTTCTCTCCGATCTATGAGGACATAGCTCAAGCTAAGTATAGAGGGGTCATATATACTGTGTATATACTTAAGCCATAACTCGTACTTTCATATTTTCTTAATAATATGGCTAATAATAATTTAAAATTCATTAAAATCCCTAATAAAAAGGTGTTTTGTTCCTCAAATTCTTTTTGTATATACTGATTAATAAATCAGGTGAAGATGTTTTTTGCAAAATGTTTGAAAAATAGTTTGAAAATCTTTGTGAAAATCTATTGAAAACTATTTGGAAAACATTTTGTTACATGTTTTCAACCTTTGTAAAAGTGTGGTTAGAAAAACTTAGTTTCTTGGTGTAAAATAAAATGTTTGAAAAATGATTTGCAAATGGTTTGAAAAATGGTTGCAAAATTATTTGAAGAATCTATACATACTGTTTGAAAAATCTTTGCAAAAATGATTTTCAAATGTGTGTACATGTTCGTAAAAACTGGTTGTAAAAATTATTTTGGACTATAGTTTTCAAAAATTGTTTGAAAAACCTGTGTCAAATAAGTTTGAGGAAGACACACATCTTACTAAAATCCATTATATGTTTATATTTATAAAATCGACCACTTACCCTTTGTAAATTCTTAAAATCCACTTCTTGTAAATATAAGAAGCACTCCCGTGTACATATTTTTAACCTAGCTTTCAGCCAAAACCTTTTGTTTTCAAAAATTCCAAAAACATTTGCAAAATTAAAATCCAAAAACATTTGAAAAAATATTTTTGAAAAATCTAAAAAAATGCATATGCATCATCATCATCTTTTCAAAAACCCATAAAAGTTCAAAATCTTTGAAAATTGCATCACAAAAATATTTTCCGCATTGGCATAGCATGAGCATTTTTCGGATTGAGTTTGATAGTTGAACTAGTCTAAGTAAAATCCAAAGATTGGAGCTTGGTTGGACCTTAAAATCTACCTAATAACATGAACCTTATAGGAACTGGTTTTGAGGTACTTCAGATGCAGTTGACTTAATTCTTTGAGGCTCACGAGATTTGGTTCAATGGATTCTTGACTGCCTAAGTAGAGTATGTCGGAGCACACTCACGACTCTTGTTGATAATGACCTAACTTGGACACTTGCACCTTTCACATGGCTCAACTCAGTTGGAGTGGTGAGGGGATTGGATTTGCCGGTATGAGACACACACAAGTGGAAACATTTGTCCTCCTCTAGGGAGGGAAGTGCACCCCAACCCGTCCAGTGATTAGGAAGTCTAAAGACAGGAGGCTGTGGGTTGCGAGAAAGCTTCAAAAGAGGGATAGTCTACTGGCTCAAGAGGAAAAACTCCTTATGTAAATGCTGTTATATTTAGTATTCAAAAAAAATGTTCAGGCATGTACAAAAATAAAAAGCCTGCAAGTATGTACAAATGTTGTAAAGTCAATAAGCAAGCTTGAGTTCCAAAGTCATATCTTGTGAGCCTGCAGCAGGATGACTTGACTACACTGGTCTTGCATCCCAGGATAGGTAGCTACACTGGCTGCCATCCCTTCTTCTCTTCACCCCCTCCTCTTGAGCTGGTTGCCACTTGAACTTAGAAGGGAATACCCCGCTCCTCGAGGATGGAGTTGGTGGATTGGGGAGTCATTGGGTTGTCGTACTGGAGAAGTCAGTTTCTTTGCCATTCTAGTTGGGAAGAGCCACCATCACTTACACTGTACGAGTCAGATTCATTGTCGTAAGGGTTTGCGTATGAATTGAGATATTTCTGACCTGGCTATTGAGGAGACTTGAGCAGAGTTTTGGGATTCTCAGAGATTGTTGGATTTCAAATTCGGTTCGCATTCAGGTTCCGCCCGCACTAAAATTCTAAAGGTCCGACTTGAGCTCCAAACTTTGATTTTGTGAAGACAAGTTTGATAATTAAACTTAATCCAAGTTCTTCTTTTTCTTTTCTTTCTTTTTCTTTTTGCACTTATTGCATAAATGTTTGCTAGGGACTAGCAAAGTTAAAGTATAGGGAGATGATGAATCCACATTTCATCATCTTTATTCTATCATTTTGACCTCAAAAACCCTAATAAATGCTTGTAAATGGCATTAATTAGAGCATATTAGCATTCATGCATGTATCTGTAAATAGTGTATAAAATACTGTAATTAAAGCTAAAATTATAGAATAAATAAAAGAAAATAAAAAGAATAAAATATTGTAAATATCTTATGACCAGAAACCCCGAGACCTATGCATCTTGATGAATAGGTCGACAAGGAATAAAGTAGGGGGAGATAAGGGTCAAAATACACATAAAACCCCTTTTATTTAATCCATTCTTTATTCATTTTGGGACCTATTTTTGGTTCCAGTTTTTATACCTCAAATAACGAAACTTTGTACATGAAAGTTGTAGAAAATTTAATAAAAAAATACAAAATTGATTTCACTGAAAAATCATGCACAGATAAAAAGTTATGGTCTGAATAAAATTCCAGAACTCCAACTTCCCAGACCTGTATCTTGCAAATAAAAACTCGAAATGTACCAAACTCACCTTTAATTGTATATAGCATAAAATAATCTATTTAATGGAGGTGGTTTCGTATTTTTGGAGTTACGGTTTAAAAGTTGAGTTTTGGACCCTTATAGTATACTTGTACATATTAAAATATTCAATTTATTCTTTATTCATTATTTTTGTATTCTTATAATTTTATGATTTTGTAAATATTATTTATAATTTATTTGTACATTAAAATTAGAATATAAACTTAAATAAAACTAAAATAAAAATACATGTATATACAATACAGAGGTAGACTATTTATACTTATACCTATATAATACATACTTTTATTTTATTAAATATACAAAACACATCAGAAAAATAAAATAAAAATATAATTACATGCATAAAAGTATTTTATAATTTTATAAAATAAAAAACAAAAATTAAATAAATTAAAATCACAAAAATAAAAAATAAAAGAATAAAATATATAGATATTATACCTATAAAGGGTATAAAAGTAAACTTGTAAAAATACATCTCATAAAAATAATTAAAAATTAGAATAAAATACTACATAAAATAATAAATATTTTTTATTTAATAACCTAAATTTAATTTGCTTATTTTCTATTTTTTATTGAATTTACAATATGATTTTAAGGGTTTTTCCTGTTTGGTCCACGTGGACCAACCAGGGGGCGATCTTCGTTGACTCTGGTCAACTGCCTGCGCTCCACCCATGTGCGTCTGTCATAACGCATTTGACCTCGTTTTGGTCGTTTTTTTCCAAGACACATCTTGCACCGATTCATGATGGAATCTTTACGACTTTTTCTCCTCGATTATCAGGCTTACTCGCCCAATGTTCATCTCGAGGATTGGATCATTGTGCCGCCCAATACACCTCGGTCTTTGGGGCGTCTGAATCACTTTGTCAAACCACATAAAACGTCCCCTTGACTTCAATTTGAAAATTGAACCCCTCATTCCATAGGATAGCTCCCAATCTTGTTCCTGAAGCTCGAGAGAGGTGACAGCTCTCTCTAAGGCTCTTCATATTCGACGGGCAACGCCTGAGGCGGCTCCAGCACCTCCCCCTTTGCCGACGGTCGAGGTACTCCTTCCCTCTGGTCTACACTGTCGAGGCAGCCATTTCATCCCTTCATTTTTAGCGCATTTCATTAGTCTTAGGTGTAGGAACAAAAGCCCTCTAGAAATTTTGGAATTCATCGCGTGAATCGCCCTATTGACCATCCTCGCCGGAGCGCACCTCCGGCCATACCCCCAGCCAGCGTTTCGCGCCACATCTACACCCTCGCGAGGTCCAGGCAGTTTGCCCTGGACCTTCTAACCATTTTTGCAGGTCAATGGGCTTTGACTAGAGCCTGGAGGCAATTTTGGAGCCTCGCCGGAGCTCACGGGGCCCTATAGCTCCGCCACCTTCTCGCGAGCAGCCCGGCCACCGCCGGGTTCTTTTGAAGCCTCCAGCAGCTAAACGAGACCTCAGGGACCTTCCAGCCGGATTTTGGAGCCAAGAACGTCACCGGAGGAGGAGCAGCACCGCGGAGAACCTCAGCTCGCCGGAGTTCTTCCGCGGTTCTTGCTCCAGCCCCCGCCGCCGTCGGATTAAGGAGGAGCCCCAAACGCTACAGCTGTCATTGGATCAAGCCCGATCTCCACCATCGGATCTTCTCGCGAGGATCTAATCCTAGCCGTCCAAGCCGAAGCGTCATCGCATGTCCAGGGCGTGCCACATGTCAATTGAACGACCCACGACCGTTCGATCTCCTGAGCGAGGAATTTTCGCAAGTATACCCTCGCGACTTTTGTAATTTTCTTTTAATCTTGAAACTTTAATTAGTAGTTTAAAATTTTTGTAAAATTTACAAAAAGACCCTTGGACTTTATGTATTTGTAGATGGGTCCTCTGCCACGTCACCACACGTGACCTGTTCATGTGAGGTGTGGGCATTTTGCATCGAGGCCCTCGGCCCTTTAGTTATTTCATTTTAGTACCAGGAGTTTCGGTTTAAGTGTTAAACTTGTGGAAATATTGCATGTTATCCCCCGGAGTTTGTTGAAATTACATTTCAGTCCTTCCCAGGCGCGTGCAAGTCACACGCCCTGGTGGACATTTTGTGCCGACACCCTAGCGGGTCTTCTTATTTGTATTTGGTCCATAAATTCGAATATTAAGAGTTATATTTTGTAGAAAAATCGCTTGCATGCCCCTGGACTTTTGTGTATTTGCATATATACCCCTGCCAGGCTGTGACATTTTTGTGTGCTTCTCGCAATTATTTAAGGCATCATTGTAACTTGAAAAATTCCACAAAAATTATTCTAAGATCATGCTTACTTGTACTTTAACGCCATATTTTTAGATTTTATTTTTGTTGCATTTTACTCTTTATTAAAAATAAAAAACATGCATCTCTCATACTGTTTGCATTAGAAAACCCATAAAAATTATAAAAACATTTTGAAAAATTCCAAAAAAAATTATATTTTGTATGTTTTGTCATCTACTAGTGGCAGTCCAAAAACCACTAAAAATTGTAAAAGAAAAACCTTAAAAATTTGAAAACCTCTAAAAACTTCATAAAAATCTATAAAATCATAGAAAAATAATAAAAATATAAACTCAGTTGCTGTGTTTTCCTTGTTTCATTATCTATATTTTAAAATTAATTTGAGGAATTTTAGGTACTGTTATTATTTTTCAACCTCATTTTAATTTCGACCAGCAAGTATATTCACTGTTTTCTTGTATTGTGCCTATTTAAAATACCAAAAATATTTAGTAAAACCGCCAAAAATCACAAAATCAGTAGAAAATTATACAAAAACCAAAAATATTTTATTCCCTGATTTTAGCCAATTTTTATCTATTTTTATAAATACTCTACCCCTCTCTTTCCCTACATTATATATATCCCTATATTGAAAAAGAAAATATAAAAATATAAAAAAGAAAACACAAAATCAGTAAAAAGAAAACCAAAATACAAAATTAAAAAATAAAAAATATATAAAATCAAAAACCCACAAAAACATTTGCCTTGCATAGTGTAAACAACACTTCACACTCACTCACACATATTAGTTTGATCTACCTTGTTTGCTCCCTGTGTTCGAACTCTCTACATACTTGCTTGCTATACACCATTTATGTAGAGTTAAAAATAAATTTAAACTTCACATTTATTTCTGATTGCTTGATCTATCGTGTGGGTTAATTGTTGATTAATTAGGGATTTTTAGCGGTCACTGCAACGACCCTTGTGTTCTCGCTTTGTGTGGAATACTAGACTGATAGAAATTCCTAGTTATCACGATGCACGTATATCAGGCACAGGGGGACATACTTGTAATTCCTATTTCTATAAGATCAAACAATAACACACAAGGAATATAGCATAGAAAGTGCAAAAAGACCAAGTCCTCACGTGTCGATGCACGTGGACCACATATATAAGGACTAAAATGCAAATAGGTAAAACATTAAGGTCCAGAGTGCAAATTACCCTAATTAAAAACAACGTACAAAAATATTTACAGGACTAACTAATAAACGCTAAAAGAGAAGGGGCCTAAGGGAAAATTACCCCTTATTAAAAGCGGACGGTCGAAGAAGCGTCACGTGGCCGATCGGACGGTTGAGGTGCACCGGGCATCTCTTCGAAGACCGACGCTTGGATCCAACGAACGAGGGGGTGTCACGTGGATGATCAACGGCTGCAAGGCAAGGGCACCCCTTCATTTAAGCGAACGGTCCTGATCACCCCAGAGAGATCTGACGGTGGCTGGCGCTCCTCAAATGGACGGCTGAGATAGGATCTAGAGCATCGGGGATGATCGGACGAAGGAGGAGGGTCCTCCAAGAACTGCTTGCCGGCGAGCTTCGCCGACTCCGTGTGTGCGCTGAGGTCCTCCTCTGCTGCTGTTGAGATATGGAAAAGCTCCGCCAAAGCGTTCCGCAGCTAATGAGCCCCTCCGACGAGGCCGGCAACCACAGGAGCGGTCCGGCGATGATGGAGGAGCAAAGCTCCTGGGCTCGAACATTGGACCTCCAGATGAGATCTCTTTGACCTGCAAAACCGTACCAGAAGCTTCCTAGGTCGAGGGCAAACTGCATCACTCTGTTAGGGGTAAAATGGGTGGTCGGGCGCGTCGGGTGAGCAACCTCCAGCGAGGCGACGGCGGGGGAGGTCGAGCCTTGGTTTCGGGGCGAACCAAGGTGGGTGAGTGGGTGCACAATGTGGGGAGAGGTCTCACTGAGGTGAAGGGATGATCCGATGATCGAATGGGTGGACGCAGCGGCGGGAATCGATCGGCGACGGTGATAGGTCGATTTGGGCGAAAGATGAAATTAGGCGAAACTAAGGAGATTCGGGTCTACCTGATGGCTAGAGTCGACTGGGGACGAGCTCAGGAAGCTCTGGGTCATAGCCTCGAAGGGTCGTCGGTGCCCGAGGCTCTGGCGCACCTCGCGACGGCGCATGGCGACAAGGGGTCGCCGAATCAGTGATGGGAAGCTTCCTCTCCTCTCTTCGACACCTCCCTCGCGAAGCTGTCACTCTCGGGAGTAAGGTGGAGGTCCTGGGACGAAGGAGCAACGCCAAAGATGGAGAGGAAAGTACGGTGGAGGTGGGGCTTTATACGGCTAGGGGTCCGAGAAGAATGGGTCGGGCATGGTTGTCGGAGCTCGGACCTTGAGGAAAAACCACCAGGCGTGGATCTTGGATGTAGGAAGTATGATTAGGACCCGGGGTTTAGGTGGAAGTGACGAACCGCTGAATCGGCCCTTTAATAGAGTGTTTTTAGCACATGGAATCGTCATCGTAGTCGGGCCGATTCGGGTCGTCAAAGAGATCCCCTCATTTATAGATATGTGATAAATCCAAAACAAGGTGATCGTTATTTATTTTTACTTGGCAAGAAACCAAGGTCGAACTCAGGGACACGAGCCTCTCTCGTATTAGTCAGATTTGAGTCTATTTAATCAAGTGTTGAGTTAGAGGTATATAGGTCAAAATATGCATAGACACAACACATGACAATACAATGCATTAAAATAAAGTAAACATGCATTTTTTTATCAATTTTTATCATGCAAGTGAATACACATGCAATGCATCACAAATATGCCCTAGACACAAATTCATGAGCAAAATATCCAATGAGTCAATTCCAGATTTAATTAAGATGACAAACTCGATTTGAACAAGGCATAGATTAATTAATAAGAGACACAAAGCTATCAAAATAATATGTCAACATTAAAGTGTCCATTACATGAAATAAGCATGCCATGAGAAAGAACGTCAAACGAGCTTCGAAATGAAACTGAAATCAACTGAAACGGAAACATGATACTCAAGATATGCATAAAGGAACACAAGGGCATAACTGAAAGGAAACATGAAAGGATAACTACAAAAAGGTCCCTGGGAAGGACTAAAAAGTAAATAAAATAAGATCTGAGGCCTTCCCTGTAAAGATTCCATACGTGCGGGGACCTTTCTGCAAATCTGGAGAAGTCAGAGGGCGTCTCTGCAAATTGCCCAGATACACACGTGCAACGCACGTGCTCTCCAGGCCCGGATGAAGGCTCGGGATCAGCAGAGGTTCGGAGGCGCTTTGGCTAGGCTCGGCTGAGGGTTGGATCCGCTGCAGGCTCGGGGAAGGCTCGGACGTCCCAAGCCTGGAGGCTCGGGGTTTAGGCTCGGTGAAGCTCTGGGGAGGACACGTGGCGGAGAGTGCACCATCCGATCTTCCGAGATCCGACGGCATCTGAACGTGGCTCTTGTAGGTGACGTGGCTGAATTGTAGCCGTTGGATGAACTCCAGGGCGGAGCATCCAACGGCTACTGCTCCTCTTCCTCTATCTGTAACGGGCGGCGAGATCTAAACTCCGGCGACGGAGCTCCAGCTCCGCCGCTCCTTCCTGGGCCCGGTGGAGCTCGCCCGAGGCTCCTGGAGAATTGTCGACGAAGCTTGGAGCTCGGGCGAGGTGATGGACCTCCTGGTGTGGGCCTTCGGAGCTCGTATGTCGACGGCGAACTCGACGAAGTTAGCCCGGCGAGCTCTCCGGCCATTGAAGAGTTAGGACACCTGCAGGGTTAGTAGATAGCCAAAGCGGCGATAGGGTGCGTGGGTGAGTGAGTGGGATGAAGATGGGAGCTCATCGAGGACGGAGAAGATGGGGAGCTCGGAGTTCCTCTGCCGCGAGGGCAGAGGAGGTGGCAGGAGGGTGACGAGGTTCTGGGGAGGAGAAGTAGGATGTCGGAGATGGTCGTGAGGAAGGGGGAGGCGTGGCGAAGCTGATTGGATGGTCAATGGAGGGTAAAATCGACCGGAGGAGCCTAATTGAAGCAAAGAAGAAGGAAGAAAAAAAATCAGAGGAAAAGGAAGCTTACCTGGAGATTTGGGCGGAGCGGAGGCTTGGGCTGGAGCTCAAATGGAGCTCCTGGTCATCGCTGGACTCCCCCAGCCGATGGGAGCAGCTTGGCGGGCTCGACACGCCGCAGCTCCGCCGTTCAAGGCGGAGGGTCTCACCAGGTGGGCATCGTCGTCTTCGCTCGATCCGGCCACCTCCCCCTGTCACTGGGAGGTGGCGGAGGGCTGGGCGAGCCACCGTGTAAAGGCGGACACTGGCAAATGGAGGGGGGACCGATGTATTTGAAGAGGTAGCTGGCGGTGCAAGTGCGGGAAGTCGTGGGTTTCGTGATGAACATGGAGCGACTGGGAGTTTGTGATGGGTAGTGGAGGCATGCGCGGGGTAGAGGGATGATGGGGCTCGGTCGTGGGTTGGTTGGAGAGGGAAGAGGTAGTCGGAGGTGTTGGCGAAAATGGGAAGGGTGGACGGGTTGCGCGAGGTGGAGAACATGGGGAAGAGAAGTGTCGCGAGGTTGACGATGGTCTCCTGACCGTTGGATCTGGGGATCCAACGGTGGAGAGAAAGGCGCGGAGTGACGGCCACGATTAGATCGGAGGCGGTGAGATCGATGGTCGATGAAGCAGCCACGTGGCGAGATATGCGCAAGGCGGCAACGAACGGTTTAGATGGGGTCACGGGCTCGATCAGATGGATGAGATTGGCCTAGAAGATAACGGCGGAGATGGCAGATCTGAGGCGCCATCAAGCGGCCTATGAAGCGCCACGTGTCGAGCTGAGGATGCGACGCTGGCGGACGGCTTAGATGAGAATGAGGAATGATCGGATGGCTGAGATTAAGGAGCGGGCGTGGCAGGAGCACAGCCGTTGGATCCATGAAGGGGATCTAACGGTTATGGTTGGCGGCGGATAATACAAAGGGGCCGGGCCACGTGGCGCCCTCAGAATGGGCCACGTGGCCCAATCAGATTATTGCAGATGTATTTTTGATTTTTGAAGGCCAAAATGGCCGAATTTGAGAAAACTCAAAACATGAAAGTTGTAGATCTTGACGAGATCTACAAGTTTCATGTTGACCAAAACTCGAAAAGAGATCAAACGAAGACACGAAATATTTTTGAGGGTATTTTTAAGTCTAAAAATACCACGAATTTTGTTTTGCCATTTTTTTGTGGTTTTTAATTTATTTAGGACTCTGTTAATTATAGGACATTAACAGGGATTTATTGACAAAACATTAAGCAAGGGGGTTAATTATAATAAATAAAGATGATGAAACTGAGGTTCATCACCCCCCTATACTTAAACTATGCTCGTCCTCGAGCATCAAAAAGAATGACTAAGTTGGATTAACCCCCTTGTGCATGTGAATACAGGATCCAATCTGATCAAGTCGACTCGGCTTCAGAGATCCAAAATTTTAGAGTTCAACTCAGCCTTAATCAAGAGGCTTCCAATTCCTCTACTTCTCTAGACTCTCTCTGATGTACATATAAACTAAAGGATATGAGTTTAGTGTTGACTGCAATTTCGAGAGTAGAGTCAAGTCTTCACCCAAAATCTTGGTCCGAGAAAATCTCCTAAGGACCCAATCCTCAGCACTAGGGAATAAATCAAATCTTGCATTCAGTCTACCGTCCCTTTAGTTGTCAGACTTTAGAAAATGTAGATGGCAGGCCAGAAATGGAGGGTATGGGATTGTGTCAATTCTTCTCTCCCTCTCATTGGAACAAGGATTCTCTCTAGTGCCTTTTACGCAACACTTTTTTTTTGGTGTTGATCAGTGCGTCCGTCAAGAGAAGTTGGAGCCGTCTGCACTTGTTTTCCTGGGAGTACACCGGGGTGTGTCTTTTTTTTGAGTATCTATTATACCTTCTACACCCAGACTTGTAGCATTTACGATGCAGAGCCCTTTTTTGGTGCAAGCCCGACTCCTGGTCCTAATAGCGGTGGTCCAAGTGGACACTTTTGAAATGGTTGGGAGCGCTCGCCTTTGGTGGAAGCTCTTTGATATTTGACTTTGTATGGAATGAGAGCTTTTCTTTGAATTTCATTGACTTGTATAATTTGTGGCTAGCTCCACTGCTTTTACCAAGAGTTGGCGCACACTGATCAACATTTTTTATTTATATCACACCCAGGCACTTAGGTCAATGTCAAGAGATTAGTATAAGAATCGAGTTCTCATACTGGCTAATATTGCTGACACTCAGGTTTCCTGAAGCCTCCAAAGATTTTATCCCATCCTCGAGCATCATTAGATCAAATCCAAATTCGACTTCCTCATCCCAATCTCTTAGGTGAAAAATCAACTCATCTCAATCAAAACCGCAGTCGTGCATGTGATGTGCTGATCATATTCTCTTTGTCTGAGACTAAGCATGGAATATAGCATGCAAATCTAGAGACCTAGGGAAATATGGATGATTAAGTCTAAGACCCTGATGGTTAAGGCTGGTTAACCGCAAATCTCAAAGACCTCAAAAAGCTAAGTCTTCTTGACCAATTCAGATCCTGGGTGAAAGTGTAAGAGTAGAGGTTTAATCCAACTTCTTCATTCAAAGACACATTTTTTATTTTTTTTTCAAATTTTGCAATTTTTATGGATTTTAGTTTTTTAAAGTCAAAACATAGGTTAGACTCAACTTTCCTTGATAAAAGATTTTCAAAACCATGTCACACGAATAAAGAATTTTCAAAACATTTTTCAAAAAGATTTTTTTCAAAAACAAGAAAAACTCATTTTTTTCAAATCATTTTCAAAAATATTTTTATCAAAATAGTGTAACACAGTTAGAAAAGCCGTGAAATCTTTTGAGTTCTCTTAGTCCAACGAATTTTACCTTAGCCAAAAAGTTTTTAGCTAAAGTAAGTAACTTGTATGTACGGTATACCCCCCTATCCTTAAACTTTGCTATGTCCTCATAGCACTAGATGTTACGAGTCCATAGGTCCAAAAAATAGAAGAATATACGGGAGATAAGAGGGACTCCCCCCTATACTTAGGTTAGAAATAACCTAAGTATAAAGGCAAGAAAAGATGAGTAGAGAAATCACAGGGACTTGGGTCCCCCCTATACTTAGGCTGAGATTAGCCTAAGTATAAAGATGAGGATTGATGTTGGAAGAGGCCCAAGGTGAACGAAGAAGAGGGATGGATTTACAAGTGAGTGGTATTGAATCTTGGAGATGGAATGGAGTGACTACGGTTTTGGGGTTGTGTGTCGCAACAAATATGGCTCAATCAAGCAAGCAAACCCTTAGTTTCACCAACTCACACATGAAACCAACCAAGGTTGGTTGATTATCTTGTCGGTTTTATTGGTGATAAAACTTTAAATAATTATGCGGTAAAAAATGTGAAATAAAAACCAACGCGTAACTGAGGGTGTTGCTCTCCCAAAACCGAATTTTACTCCATTTATGGTTGACTTGCAATTAACAGTCCCAATTTTATTTTGAGTTATCACTGAATTACGGTTAGCATAAAATCAAGAAATCATCGTCTACCGTTCATTCCATTTTCCATTAATCCTAGGTGATCAAGCTAGGAAATGAAAGCCGAGGAAAACATGTATTCGAAGAAACCGCGATCTAGGCTAAGCGATAAATCATGCAGTGATTTGACGATAAAAGCCGCGAAAAAACTGGGGCCGTTTTGAAAACTCAAATCCAACATGTATGCAAGTCGAAAAAGCCGCACCTAATCATGCATCTATTAGCGGTGATTGATCTCCATTAATTTTAGCTAAGTGATGCGAGATTAAGTGCGTCTATATTTAAAGTGTGTCCTACCTACGATCAAGCACAAGAAAATATGAAAATTGAGCTCGGAGAGCCGTGTGCCTATCCTAGGTCGACACTCAAGTGGGTACGATCCCCACACAACCACATTTGTCTGATTACAATCGCGAGTCTTCAATCGAAGACCGCTGTAAACGACGAGTTTATTAAAAACAAAATGCAACAAAAATGCGAGACATTTTTTTTTCTTTTCTTCCTCCTTTGCTCCAAGCATGCTCCTGCGGCTCCTCGCAGCGGGGAACGTCTTGCTCCTCGCCTCCTTGATCCATCAAGGGCCCTGCCACAGAAACAATCGTTAGATCTCAAATAAGAAAGAAAAATTTTATATGCAAAATATGTGGTTAATTGACCTATAAAAAGAAACACTAAATTAAACACACAAAAATCCAAAAAATAAAAGAAATGAGCCGTGTCCCCGGCAACGGCGCCATTTGACGAACCGCTGAATCGGCCCTTTAATAGAGTGTTTTTAGCACATGGAATCGTCATCGTAGTCGGGCCGATTCGGGTCGTCAAAGAGATCCCCTCATTTATAGATATGTGATAAATCCAAAACAAGGTGATCGTTATTTATTTTTACTTGGCAAGAAACCAAGGTCGAACTCAGGGACACGAGCCTCTCTCGTATTAGTCAGATTTGAGTCTATTTAATCAAGTGTTGAGTTAGAGGTATATAGGTCAAAATATGCATAGACACAACGCATGACAATACAATGCATTAAAATAAAGTAAACATGCATTTTTTTTATCAATTTTTATCATGCAAGTGAATACACATGCAATGCATCACAAATATGCCCTAGACACAAATTCATGAGCAAAATATCCAATGAGTCAATTTCAGATTTAATTAAGATGACAAACTCGATTTGAACAAGGCATAGATTAATTAATAAGAGACACAAAGCTATCAAAATAATATGTCAACATTAAAGTGTCCATTACATGAAATAAGCATGCCATGAGAAAGAACGTCAAACGAGCTTCGAAATGAAACTGAAATCAACTGAAACGGAAACATGATGCTCAAGATATGCATAAAGGAACACAAGGGCATAACTGAAAGGAAACATGAAAGGATAACTACAAAAAGGTCCCTGGGAAGGACTAAAAAGTATAAAATAAGATCTGAGGCCTTCCCTGTAAAGATTCCATACGCGCGGGGACCTTTCTGCAAATCTGGAGAAGTCAGAGGGCGTCTCTGCAAATTGCCCAGATACACACGTGCAACGCACGTGCTCTCCAGGCCCGGATGAAGGCTCGGGATCAGCAGAGGTTCGGAGGCGCTTCGGCTAGGCTCGGCTGAGGGTTGGATCCGCTGCAGGCTCGGGGAAGGCTCGGACGTCCCAAGCCTGGAGGCTCGGGGTTTAGGCTCGGTGAAGCTCTGGGGAGGACACGTGGCGGAGAGTGCACCATCCGATCTTCCGAGATCCGACGGCATCTGAACGTGGCTCTTGTAGGTGACGTGGCTGAATTGTAGCCGTTGGATGAACTCCTGGGCGGAGCATCCAACGGCTACTGCTCCTCTTCCTCTATCTGTAACGGGCGGCGAGATCTAAACTCCGGCGACGGAGCTCCAGCTCCGCCGCTCCTTCCTGGGCCCGGTGGAGCTCGCCCGAGGCTCCTGGAGAATTGTCGACGAAGCTTGGAGCTCGGGCGAGGTGATGGACCTCCTGGTGTGGGCCTTCGGAGCTCGTATGTCGATGGCGAACTCGACGAAGTTAGCCCGGCGAGCTCTCCGGCCATTGAAGAGTTAGGACACCTGCAGGGTTAGTAGATAGCCAAAGCGGCGATAGGGTGCGTGGGTGAGTGAGTGGGATGAAGATGGGAGCTCATCGAGGACGGAGAAGATGGGGAGCTCGGAGCTCCTCCGCCGCGAGGGCAGAGGAGGTGGCAGGAGGGTGACGAGGTTCTGGGGAGGAGAAGTAGGATGTCGGAGATGGTCGTGAGGAAGGGGGAGGCGTGGCGAAGCTGATGGGATGGTCAATGGAGGGTAAAATCGACCGGAGGAGCCTAATTGAAGCAAAGAAGAAGGAAGAAAAAAATCAGAGGAAAAGGAAGCTTACCTGGAGATTTGGGCGGAGCGGAGGCTTGGGTTGGAGCTCAAATGGAGCTCCTGGTCATTGCTGGACTCCCCAGCCGATGGGAGCAGCTTGGCGGGCTCGACGCACCGCAGCTCCGCCGTTCAAGGCGGAGGGTCTCACCAGGTGGGCATCGTCGTCTTCGCTCGATCCGGCCACCTCCCCCTGTCACTGGGAGGTGGCGGAGGGCTGGGCGAGCCACCGTGTAAAGGCGGACACCGGCAAATGGAGGGGGGACCGATGTATTTGAAGAGGTAGCCGGCGGTGCAAGTGCGGGAAGTCGTGGGTTTCGTGATGAACATGGAGCGACTGGGAGTTTGTGATGGGTAGTGGAGGCATGCGCGGGGTAGAGGGATGATGGGGCTCGGTCGTGGGTTGGTCGGAGAGGGAAGAGGTAGTCGGAGGTGTTGGCGAAAATGGGAAGGGTGGACGGGTTGCGCGAGGTGGAGAACGTGGGGAAGAGAAGTGTCGCGAGGTTGACGACGGTCTCCTGACCGTTGGATCTGGGGATCCAACGGTGGAGAGAAAGGCGCGGAGTGACGGCCACGATTAGATCGGAGGCGGTGAGATCGATGGTCGATGAAGCAGCCACGTGGCGAGATATGCGCAAGGCGGCAGCGAACGGTTTAGATGGGGTCACGGGCTCGATCAGATGGATGAGATTGGCCCAGAAGATAACGGCGGAGATGGCAGATCTGAGGCGCCATCAAGCGGCCTATGAAGCGCCACGTGTCGAGCTGAGGATGCGGCGCTGGCGGACGGCTTAGATGAGAATGAGGAATGATCGGATGGCTGAGATTAAGGAGCGGGCGTGGCAGGAGCACAGCCGTTGGATCCATGAAGGGGATCTAACGGTTGTGGTTGGCGGCGGATAAGACAAAGGGGCCGGGCCACGTGGCGCCCTCAGAATGGGCCACGTGGCCCAATCAGATTATTGCAGATGTATTTTTTTATTTTTGAAGGCCAAAATGGCCGAATTTGAGAAAACTCAAAACATGAAAGTTGTAGATCTTGACGAGATCTACAAGTTTCATGTTGACCAAAACTCGAAAAGAGATCAAACGAAGACACGAAATATTTTTGAGGGTATTTTTAAGTCTAAAAATACCACGAATTTTGTTTTGCCATTTTTTTGTGGTTTTTAATTTATTTAGGACTCTGTTAATTATAGGACATTAACAGGGATTTATTGACAAAACATTAAGCAAGGGGGTTAATTATAATAAATAAAGATGATGAAACTGAGGTTCATCAGGAAGGTAGTCAGATCATCGCGCGAGAATTAAGAGAAGTCGGGTCAGATGCGAGATCCGCGGGGAAAGATGGTCCAGGCGGGAAGTTGACCGGAGGTCAACATTCCCACGTGGATCAATCAGAATTCGCCTTTTATTATTTATTTGAAAATTCGATTAAAAATAGTAAATGACTTTATTTTGAAAAAGATAAAACATGAAAAATGTTTATTTATTTTTCAAATTATTTTTTTGTGATTTCTATTTATTTTTTTAAAAAAAATAATTTATGTATTTACATTATATTATTATTATATACAGGTATATACATGTATTTATTTTTTATTTTTATTTTTAATTGTTTATTTTTATAAAAATATTACAATTTTATATTTTATTTATTTATAAAATAAAATTTGGAATAAAAGGGTATTTTTTTTAGTTTTATTATTTATTTACATAGATTAAATAAATACTTTTATATACATGTTTACATGGTATATGTACAAAGTGGATTTTGGTTTTTATTTTATGTCTTTTTATTTTATTTTTATTTTTATGATTTTTATTTTATTTATTTAAGAAATATGTAACGTGAAAATATTTTTATTAGATTTTTATTAATTATTTACAAGGGGAAAATAAATACATAGGTTATTCTATATACATGATCTATATGCACTGATGCAGAGAATTTTATTTCTTTTTATTTTTATTTTGGTTTTACCCTTTTTTATTTTAGTTTTGTATTTACAAACATGTACAAATAAATAAATGCATATTTTTATTTTTATTAAGAGGAAAATAATTTTATTTATATGCATAGGTATATGTACACAAGATTGACCCTATCTCCCTCTACTTGGTTCTTATTACGGTCAGACCTATGCTGAGCCCTCCCTTGGGATTAGGTCACTCAATATTTATTCTAAATATTTCCCTCTTTTCTTGTGTTTCTTTATTCCTTTATTTTGGCACAAAAACATGCTAATTATGCATATTTACAAGATGCATGTGTTTTAGCAATTTAGGATATTTACACATATTTACAATGTATTTTGCTTAAGTTTCTAGCTAAAATAAAGGAATAAAGGGTGATGAAGTGGGATTCATCAAGGCTACCATCTGATGTTTGGCGACAACAAGTGCAATATTAGCAAGGGTTCTCTCATCATGGCTAGAGGCAGTTTGTGTCACACGCCCTACATGACTAGAGTGAAGGTCATGGATGGTAGTTTGCATGTCAATGAGGCAGACACTTCAGACTTCTGGCATCGTCGACTTGGCCACATGAGCCAGAAGGACTTGCAGCTTTGAGTAAGAGAGAGTTGATCCCCTACCACAATGACATCACTTTGTCTCCTTGTGATACATGTGAGGTTGGGAAGAGCAGGAGTGTACCACACAGAGTCAGATCCAAGGTGAAGGGATACCTTCTATACCTGGTTCACTCAGATGTTTTTGATCGCATGGATATAGCCTCTTTGGGAGGAAACATGTATTTTGTCACCTTCATTGGTGATGCATCTAGGAAGGTGCGGGTATATGTACTAAGGATGAAATATCAGATTTTTGATTGTTTCAGGAAATTCCATGCCATGGTTAAGCAGGACAGGGAAATTATTGAAGTGTCTATGCACGAACAATGGGGGAGAGTACGCCTCCCATAGCTTTCACTTCTATTGTGCAGAGCACGGCATCAGGCATGAGAGGACAGAGCCAGGCACACCCCAACGCAATGGTCTTGTTGAGAAGATGGTTAAGCAAAACAGGGAAATTATTGAAGTGTCTATGCACGGACAATGGGGGAGAGTACACCTCCCATAGCTTTCATGTCTATTGTGCAGAGCATGGCATCAGGCATGAGAGGACAGAGCCAGGGACACCCCAACGCAGTGGTCTTGCTGAGAGGATGAACATAACCATTGTTGAGAGAGTTCGCTACATGCTGAAGATAGCGAAGTTACCCAAGACTTTTTGGGCTGAGATGGTTCGCACCGCATGTTACTTGATCAACCGATCTCTATCAGTTCCTTTGGGATTCCAGATTCCAGAGCATGTTTTGACAAGAAAGGACCCCTCATATGCTCATTTGAGGGTGTTTGAATGCAAGGCTTGTGCATAGGTACCAAAGGAGCGGAGGAAGAAGTTGGATAACAAGGCATTGCCTTGTATCTTTCTTAGTTATAGAGATGAGGAGTTTGGGTACCGTCTTTGGGATCCAAGAAAGAAGACATTCACCAGGAACATGGATGTGATCTTCTATGAGAATCAGACATCGGCTGAGGACACCACTGAGAGTGATGATGCAGATGAGTTGTCCATGGATGATGATAGTGATGAGGACACAGCCTCCTCTCCAGTACTGGGTACAAGTCGAGAGGATGGATAATTAGAGAAGCACGAGCCAAATGAAAACCCCATTGACACAGGTTCAGGGGACCTACGGCAAGGGGAGCAACCTCATCCACATGCAGACTCAGTAGAGCCTCAGGTTAGGAGATCTGAGAGGACATGCCAGCCATCATCGCGTTACCCCACTTGTAAGTACATGATTCTCACAGATGCTGGTGATCCATACACCTTTGAGGAGGCACAGATGCATAAGGAAAAGGATCATTGGCGCAATACAATGAATAAAGATATGTTATCTCTCAAGAAAAATCACACTTATAATCTTGTTGAGATTTTTCCAAAGGCAAGAGAGACTTGAAGAACAAATGGGTCTACAAGCTAAAGTTTGATGACAGTAGCAAGCAGGTGAAGCACAAGGCCAGATTGGTGGTGAAAGGATTCCGCCAGAAAGAAGGAGTGGACTATGATGAGATCTTCTCCCCCGTGGTGAAGATGAATTCAATGAGAATGGTGATAGGACTTGTTTCTAGCATGGACCTTGAGATAGAGCAGATTGATGTGAAGAAGACGTTTCTTCACGGTGATTTGAAGGAAGAGATCTACATGGAGCAACCACAGGGATTTCAAGAAAAAAGGGAAAGAGCACATGATTTGCAGGTTGAGAAAGAGTATCTATAGCGAGACAATGGTACTTGAAGTTTTATACTTTCATGGCAAAGCAAGGCTTCAAGAGGAGTACTGTTGATCCATGTGTATATGTTCGTCGTCTTCCCAATATCAGGTTCGTCATTCTTTTAATATACATGTATGACATGTTGATTATAGGTCATGATTTCAACTTGATTGCAAAGCTCAAGAGAGAACACTCAAAGGAGTTTCAGATGAAAGATTTGGGCAAGGCAAGCCACATCCTTGGGATGTAGATTACAAGGGACATGAAGAAGCGCATGTTGTGGTTGTCACAAGAAAGGTATGTTGAACGTGTGCTAACGCAGTTCAACATGAAGAATGTCCAGCCTGACAGCACGCCCTTAGCCTCTCATTTCAAGCTGACCAAAGAATCACGCCCATCCACTTATGAGGAGAAATGAGAGATGACCAAGATCCAATACCAATCTGTAGTTGGGAGCCTCCTGTATGCAATGGTTTGCATAGACTCGACACAGCCCATGTAGTGGGCGTGGTGAGCAGATTCATGTCGAATCCGAGAAAGGATCATTGGGAGGCAGTGAAATAGATCTTGAGATACTTGAGAGGGACCTCAAGTATGTGTGTTGTGTTTGGGAGGTCAGATCCAAAACTATATGGCCACACTGATGTAGATATGGCAGGAGACATGGACCAAAGAAAGTATACCTCAGATTACATTTTCACATTTGCAGGGGGAGCCATATCATGGAAATCCAAACTACAGAAATGTATTGCTCTCTCGACTACCGAGGCAGAATACATAGCAACAGCAGAGGCTGGGAAAGAAGTGTTGTGGCTACAATGCTTTCTTGGTGAGTTTGGATTTTGGATGATAGTGAGCCGATTATGTTTTGTGATAACCAGAGTACTGCAGACTTGAGCAAGAGTACCATGCACCATGCTCGCACAAAGCGCATTGATGTGAGATACCACTGGATGAGGGATGCAACTAAACAAAAGAAACTCATGTTGGAGAAGATTCACATTGATGAGAACCCCTCAGACATGTTGACCAAGGCAATCACTCGTGACAAGCTTCAACTCTATAGAGAGCTGAGCGGTGTCACTTCTTCTTGATCTCCATCACTGGACCACACCTCCCCGTTGGGTCTGGAGGGGAGGTTGTTGGGTATTTTTTTCTAGACCCAAGTGGGGGCTTAACATTTTGCGACTTTGTAGGGGCATCTTTGCAAAAAACTCCAGCAATTTGAGGCTCCCTCATTGGCAACCGCCTACTCTATTCCAGGGACGCACAACGAATGTGCGCAGCCCCATTTTCAAAGCACAGAACACCATTCGATCCCCATTTCCAACCATTCTCCAGCGACCAGTAGCAAGGGTTTTGAACCCATCTTCCTCCATGCGAGAGAGAGGTCGAGAGAGAAGGAGGTGCAGATGGGCTCCTCCTCTCTTCTCTCATCGACAAGGGGCTGCAGCTTGGGCTTGGAGAGCACTGTTTGGGCGAGCTCGAGTTGGAAAGTAGCAAAGAGGTTGTTGGGAACGTCCTCAAGGAGCCGAACATCATTTTAGGTCTCCATCCGGGAGCCCTCAGGGAAGCCACCTCTTCCTTCTTGGATTTGAGTATGTTTTGGTATTTTCGTTACTTACTTGTTGAAGAGCTATTTATTGTGCTTATGGCTTATATCTCGGTTTTGATGGGCAACAAAACTGAAAGAACATTTGGCTCCATTTGACCGTAGTGGATTTGTTGCTGGTCTTGCCCCGTGATTTTTCCCTTACTCACATCAAGTTAAGGTTTCCACGTAAAATCCTTGTGTCCTGTGGTGATTGCTTGTTGTGGTTGCTTGTGATTGATTTATCATCATTGTCATTTAGTTCCCGTTTGAGGAACCCATATTGTGTTGTGCCATCATTGCTGCAGGACAGGAAAGGGATTTAGGAATGCTCTTCTTAGTATCCCCAACAGTTATCCTATGCTGAAACCGTATGTTCATCACAAATTAGAACCAAATATGAAGATGTCCCAGCATGTCTTTTTGGGTTATTCTACAAACTATAAAGCATACAGATGTCTTAATCTTTCCACGGGGAAAGTAATCCTGCCAAGACGTGAGGTTGTATGGCTCTATATTTCCTTTTAAGATATCTCATCTAACCACTTCTGGGTCCTCTCCTGATGCTCCTATTAGTCTTCCAGTACTGGCTCTCCTCAGAAATAGTTATCTACAACCACAATCCACGGCTGTAGCAGCAGACTTGAGAACAATATTTTCAAAGCGATCTGTTGATATTCCTGCAGTCTCAGATCTGCAGGTTGGAGCTGATCAGCAAATAGCATCAGACTCAATTACTTCACATCAATCTACTGGCATTCCTACAATCTCAGAAACACAACTCGAAGCTGATCAACATATTTCTCAAGTTTCACCTGAAATATCTTCGTGCTGTGAATTACGGAAGCACATACAAATGAGATCAATCAAACAAACGCGAAACACGCGTTACATGGTTCACGTAACTAGGCTATGTCCTTGAGCGGCGCCGATAGGTTTTCACAATGTGTAGAAGAAGGAATACAGAGACAGAGAAACCTAACACTTGGGGAATTTATATAGTACTCTCGTAGGAATTGATCCTTAAAGTAAATAGATCCATATACCCGAATACAAATAGAACTGTGGAAAGAAAATAATGAGTTAGTTATTCATATAGCTCTAGGGTTCTCTTATATAAAGGAGAAACATGTTGGACAAATAACTACACCCTCCCCTTAAATGAAAGTTTGCCTCCCTGAGTTCATCACTCCCTACACCTCACTATTATATTGTAACGGAACGGGTCGCGTCGACCATCGGCGGAAGCATGCGATAATTGTTCGCACAACCCAACCGTTACTCAAACATGGATAAATGGCACATAATGAGCAGAGAAAAATTTTCAATTCCATAAAATGTCTCCAACTAGAGTTCCATTATTACAACTCTAAACTTGGAAAATAAAATAACTAACTAATCTAGAATTTAAAAAGATAACAACTCGATAGTTCCTGTGGGCATACAGATATCCACTAGATCTTCACACGCGAAATCGTACCACGTCAGGAATCTCAGTGGGTCTGGAGCACGATCCTGAGAATGCAATCAACCATGTTCATCACCTGAAATTAACAAACATAATTTGCATGAGCCTAATGCCCAGTATGCATCGGGGTCCATGCATGGGTATTCTAGCGGCCCTTGATCCGTTAAAAAAATTATATACTTGGATTTTCATGCATACCCAACATTTCGTGCCTAGATAGTTCCCATGCATGTCTAAGTTCGATCTCTATCATGTTTAGTTTGGCTTCTTTCATAAACATGATTATACATGTAAAGTAGGTAAATTGCATAAGTGGGCATGAAAAACATTTATCTCTACTTGTGGGCATAATTCATAAAAATGCTAAGCAATTTACATACTTATAAAACATATAAACCACTTTGAATATTAGCCCCCATGACTTTGATGGTTTAATTTTCTTAAACCAATTTTAGCATAACATGTGATGGTTCATTCTCTTATTAAACCATTCCTTGCATTTTTCATGATGGTTTTCCCTTATAAACCATTTTCTTGCACAACATTCATTTACGTATCTTTTATACGTTTTTAACCGCCGGCACTTGCGGTCCATGGCATGACATGACAGTGTAACTACAACTGTAGAGGACTTAGCTTTTGCCTCTATGGTTCCTTGCAACCATACGCCCCTTGCGGCGCTGCCCCTTGCGGCTAACACGACCCCTTGCGGCCATTCAAGTGACTCTTTATGAGTATGTGTCTTAACTTCTTTAACTTGGAATTTTGATTGATGTTGTATAAAACAGAGAATGCTCCTTTGATCTAGATCTACAGTAGATAAAAACTTAGGGAGATAGTCTTTTGTTGAATCGGTTACATACTAATAATTTTTGTTCTTAACTCAACATTTTTTTTGTTTGAACTTTTATTCACGTGCTCTAAATTTATAGGCTACCAGTCATGTGATAAGTACAGAATATATAATGTAGCTCTTTACGCATCCGATTTGTTGTATTCAAATTTGTATTTAGACTTTAATTGGAAAGTCTATGTAATTACAATTGGCATTCAATTTGGTTTCAATTGGGAAACCAAATGGTTTGGAGGGTAAGTTGGGAATTCCCAAATTTAAAATATGGGAGTTTGGGTGGAAGTTTAGTCCCACACCGGGGAGAACTAAACTTTTTGGTGGACTTATGTATGAGTTCACACCCCAAGCTCTTGTAGCAATAGTAGAGAGGAGGAATGGAGGACCACACACGCGCGCGCGCGCTCCGCTCCGCTCCGTCTCGGGCTCCGTCTCCGTCTCGGGCTCCGTCTCGGGCTCGGGCTCGGGAGAGTCAATTCGGATCTCGATACTTTTGCTGTAGATTTCATTTGGTAAGTCGATTAAATTAATCGTGTACGATTAATTTGGTAAGTCGACTTAAATGGGAATTCAACTCGCCATTATGGGCGTATTTTTTGGGATCCGAAAGGATGCATTTTCGGGACGCATTTTTGGAAACCAAAAGGTCGCGTTTTTAGGACGCGAGCCCCTCTATTTATATCCCTCACTTGACTCGGTTTTTCTTCACTCGCAAGAAAAACCTCTCTCACGCCGTCTCTCTTTGGTTCTTCCTCTCGCGGACGAACGTCTTTCTCTTCTCCTCTCTCGGTTGCAGTTCTCTGAGGTACAATCGAGGACGATCCCGTTGGTGTGCGCCGACGACGATCGTGAACCGTCGTATCCTGGGAGCGGATCGCCAGTACCCTGCGCACCGGTATTGTGGGGGCGATATCTTCTCTAAGGACAGTCCATTTTCATGGACGCTTCGGTGACTTCTAAACTAATCTCTGTTTTATATTGCTTGCCGCAATACGTTTATTGATTTACCCTTTCTGGATCATGCCCGTCTTTGTGTTTCTGTTCTTTTAATCGGTTCCTGTTTACATTGACTAATCGGATAATGATTGGGAAACATATGATTAATATGATTTTAATCTGTATCGTTTCTCTGTTAATTCATTTGGATCCGATTATATACTGTTTAATGTATGAACTGGTAATCTTATTTACAACAATCTTAGAGAAGATACCCCGAACGGATTCTAGAATGTCGGAAACAATGTTTAAATCGAGGGTAGATATGACGGGTATGCCTGAAAAATTCGGTGGACAGAATCTTAAGCGTTGGCAACAACGCATGAGGATCTGGTTAACCACCATAGGGTTAATCTCGATGCTTGAAACCGACTGTCCTACGGTGGAGGCAGAAAACCCCTCACCCGATAGCCATAAGGCGCAATCTGCGTGGAAGGAACGCGACCGTATATGTCATGGTTGCATCTTGTTGGCTCTGTCCAACACGTTGTTTGGCGTATATTGTTCATCCACGCAGACTGCGAAGGGGCTATGGGAAGATTTGGATCGGAAGTATAACACCGAAGATCTCGGTATTGAGAAATACTCCGTAGCCAAATTCTTGAAGTTTTCCATGGCCGAGGGGAAGTCTGTTTCTGAACAGGCACACGAGTTTTTACTCTTGCTCCATGGTCTAGAGGATGCCGAAATGAAACTTCCGGAGAAGTTTCAGGTCATGTGCATCATAGAGAAATTTCCCAAGTCGTGGGAAGACTTCGGTATGACCTTGAAACACAGAAAGGGAGAAATCTCTATGGATGACTTGATGGTGGCAATTGCCATAGAGGAGGAACACAGGAAACAAAAACCTGTGCTTCCTGTTGATATTCAGGCTAAGGTCAATTTCATGACCTCGAAGGGCAAAGATAAAAAGGGAAAGGGTCCCAATAACAATAAAATGAAACCAAAGGGCAAGATCCAGAAAAAGGCAAAGAATAAACCCTGCTGGCACTGTAATCAGGTTGGCCATTGGAAGAAGGACTGTCCGTCCTTGAAGGCTCAACCTAAGGCTACGGACGGGAGTCCACAAGTGAACATGATCACTATAGGACTCGGGGCTAGCGAGGGGTATGTCTCTGTAAAACCTGAACTATACCATATCCATGATCCAAATGAGTAGCTCGTGGATACGGGAGCCAATGTAAACATATGTTCTGACAGAACGTTGTTTTCTTCTTATCAGACCTGCAGCGGTGGGACTGTGAAGATGGGGAACGATTCTGCAGCCAGGGTGCTAGGGTCGGGACAAGTCAACTTGAGGTTCTCCTCTGGACGAGTCTGGACGTTGCACAGGGTGCTGCATGTTCCTGACATCAAGAAGAATGTGTTATCTGGCTCCATCTTAGTTAGAAATGGTTTTGAATTGAACTTTAAATGTAATAAAGTTGTTATTCTGAGACATGGTGTCTTTTATGGAAAAGGCTATTTGGCTAACTTTGATTTGTTATTTAGAATTAGATGTGATTCAGTAAACACTAATGAATTGAATGTTTTGAATGCTGAATGTTCTAGTTCTGTGTCTCAAGCTGTGAATAATCTTGAATCTTGTGATCTGTGGCATGGCAGATTGGGTCATGTAAATCTAAATTCGATTAAAAGGATGATGAATTTAGAATTGATCCCTAAACACACAATTGATAAAACTCAAAAATGTGAGATATGTGTGCAAGCAAAGACACCTAGGAAGTCTTTTCAGTCTGTCTCTAGAGATAGTGAGATCTTGGATCTAGTGCATACGGATATCTGTGAGTTTAATGGTGTGTTGACCCGAGACAATAAGAAATACTTTATCACCTTTATAGATGATGGCAGTAGATACTGCTATGTATATCTAATGAAAACCAAGGATGAAGCCTTAGAGAAATTTCTTATCTTTAAGAATGAGGCTGAGACACAAACAGAAAAATGCTTAAACGCCTTAGGTCAGATAGAGGAGGTGAATATACCTCTAACTTATTTGACGAACAATGCAAATCTTTTGGCATAGTTCATGAAGTTACGGCCCCATATTCACCACAATCAAATGGGATAGCAGAACGGAAAAATAGAACCTTAACTGACATGATCAATGCTCTCCTACAGAGTTCTGGACTTCCAACCTATATGTGGGGAGAAGCCTTGAATACGGCTTGCCATATTCTGAATAGGGTGCCTCCAAGACATATGGAAAAGTGTCCCTTTGAACTTTGGAGAAATAGGAAACCGAGTTTAAGATATCTCAAAGTGTGGGGCTGTCTCGCTAAGGTTTTAGTCCCAGAACACAAGAGAAAGAAACTTGGTCCTAAAACTGTTGATGCGGTCTTCTTAGGTTACTTGGAAAATAGCTATGCATATAGGTTCTTGGTAATTCGGTCCGAGATACCGGGCATAGATGTCAACACTATTGTTGAACTCCGTGATGCTACCTTCTTTGAGGATGTCTTTCCATTAAAGACTGGGATTCCTCAGAATCTGACCATTGAGGACGCCTCCACATCAGGATCTATTCCAGATCAAGTGGAAAGGATATCGAATGTGGGGGTTGAGACTCAACCTGAACCCAATGATCTCTCTGAAGAGATTGAGACAAGGAGGAGTAAAAGACCTCGGATAGCCAAGGATCTGGGTATTGACTTCGTTGTCTACAAGATCGAGGGTGATCCACCAAGTTACAAGGAAGCTATGGCTTCATCTGAAGCAAAACAATGGAAGGAAGCCATCAAATCTGAGATGGATTCCATTATGGCTAATGGAACTTGGGAGTTGGTTGATTTACCCAAAGGGTGCTCTACCATTGGGTGCAAGTGGGTGTTTAAGAGAAAGCTTAGACCTGACGGATCAATTGAAAAGTACAAAGCCAGATTAATTGCCAAGGGCTTTAGGCAAAAGGAAGGTATCGATTATTTTGATACCTATTGCCTTGTGACTAGGATGACCACAATCCGGATGCTCATAGCATTGGCATCTATATATGATCTCTTTATCCACCAAATGGATGTGAAGACCGCCTTCTTGCATGGCGATCTTGAGGAAGAGATCTATATGGATCAACCCGATGGGCTTGTGACTCCTGGGAATGAGGGAAAGGTTTGCAAGCTTGTCAAATCCCTTTACGGATTAAAACAAGCACCAACGCAGTGGCATGAAAAATTTGACAAGACTATTTTGTCATATGGCTTTAAGGTTCATGAATCCGACAAGTGTGTCTATTCCAAGGTGAAAGGTGATGAGTGTATTGTCTTGTGCCTATATGTTGATGACATATTGTTGTTCGGATCACATATGAGGATTATTAATGAGACTAAGGCATTCTTGAGTAGCAAGTTTGAGATGAAGGACATGGGTGTTGCTGATGTAATCTTGGGTCTCAAACTGACAAAGTCAGTTGATGGGATTGTAATTTCTCAATCTCACTATGTTGAGAAGGTACTTGAGAAATTTGGATATCAAGATTGCAAAGCTGTAAGCACTCCTTTTGATTCGTCCAAAATATTATTTAAGAATAAAAGTGGAGTATATGTAGCCCAACTATGGTATTCACAAGTGATAGGAAGTTTAATGTATCTTGCAAATTGCACGAGACCTGATATTTCATTCTCGGTTGCAAAGCTGAGTAGATACACTAGCTGTCCTGACCGTACTCACTGGGAGGCTCTGGATCGAGTACTGAAGTACTTGAAGGGAACTACTTCTCTTAGTTTGCATTATGCTAGACATCCATCTGTACTAGAAGGATACAGTGATGCAAGCTGGATAGGGAAAATAGAGGAGTCTGTGAGTAATGGTGTTACAGGGTATGTATTTACCCTTGGAGGCGGTGCAGTCTCCTGGAGGTCTGTGAAGCAGACCATTTTAGCTCGATCCACTTTTGAGGCCGAGCTGTGTGCTTTGGACACCACCGGAATTGAGGCTGAATGGCTAAGGGAACTTCTGTCTGAAATTCCCATGGTAGGTCAGCCTGTTCCTGCGATCTCGGTACATTGTGATAATATGACCACAATTGCCAAGATCAAGAGTTCAAAGTTCAATCAGAAAACAAGGAGACACATACAAATCAGACTTAAGACGTTAAGGGATTTGGTGTCTCGAGGAGTGTTGGCTGTGGATTTTGTTGGATCCAAAGACAACACGGCAGATCCACTGACTAAGGGACTTGATAGATCTTTAGTCCTAAAGTCTAGGCTTGGGATGGGACTGAGACCCATTGGGAGTTCCTCTACAGTAGCAACCCAACCTATCTGAGTGGAGATCCCACAAAGTAGGTTCAATGTGGTAATAACAAGCTGTTTGGAGAACTGGTTGGCACTCTAAGTTTAATGCGTAAGCATGAGTGTCTTATCCCTGGAAGCCTGAGTGCCATTTAAGCTGCAAGTTTAGGAAGAGCGTAGGCTCTGAATGGGTTCAAGCCTTTGGGCAGGATGTTAACAGTGCATCCTTGAAGAACGCCACCTATGTGAGTATTACTGTGGGCCGCAGTTAAAGGAAGAGGGTCTTTCCTGAACACACTCATTAAACAGGATAAGGGTGCATGGCCTTTAAGAGCACCAACCCTGAAGATTGTACCAAGAACAACGCTTTGTTGTTTCTACCGTATACTTTAACACCAAGGTCTGAAGTTCAAGACGTAGTTCACTTCGTTCCTGTTAAAGTGAAAGTAGTAAACTCAGGTAGAGGTTCAAACCGAAGGTACCTTTACTGAAAGCAAAGTGTGGGCAGCCGAAAGAAGTCTCTTTATTCCTTTTGAATCTCTTTTTCAAATTGGTGAATTCGTGGGGGATTGTTGTATTCAAATTTGTATTTAGACTTTAATTGGAAAGTCTATGTAATTACAATTGGCATTCAATTTGGTTTCAATTGGGAAACCAAATGGTTTGGAGGGTAAGTTGGGAATTCCCAAATTTAAAATATGGGAGTTTGGGTGGAAGTTTAGTCCCACACCGGGGAGAACTAAACTTTTTGGTGGACTTATGTATGAGTTCACACCCCAAGCTCTTGTAGCAATAGTAGAGAGGAGGAATGGAGGACCACACACGCGCGCGCGCGCGCGCTCCGCTCCGCTCCGTCTCCGTCTCGGGCTCGGGCTCGGGCTCGGGCTCGGGCTCGGGCTCGGGCTCGTGCTCGGGAGAGTCAATTCGGATCTCGGATCTCGATACTTTTGCTGTAGATTTCATTTGGTAAGTCGATTAAATTAATCGTGTACGATTAATTTGGTAAGTCGACTTAAATGGGAATTCAACTCGCCATTATGGGCGCGTTTTTTGGGATCCGAAAGGATGCGTTTTCGGGATGCATTTTTGGAAACCAAAAGGTCGCGTTTTTAGGACGCGAGCCCCTCTATTTATATCCCTCACTTGACTCGGTTTTTCTTCACTCGCAAGAAAAGCCTCTCTCACGCCGTCTCTCTTTGGTTCTTCCTCTCGCGGACGAACGTCTTTCTCTTCTCCTCTCTCGGCTGCAGTTCTCTGAGGTACAATCGAGGACGATCCCGTTGGTGTGCGCCGACGACGATCGTGAACCGTCGTATCCTGGGAGCGGATCGCCAGTACCCTGCGCACCGGTATTGTGGGGGCGATATCTTCTCTAAGGACAGTCCATTTTCATGGACGCTTCGGTGACTTCTAAACTAATCTCTGTTTTATATTGCTTGCCGCAATACGTTTATTGCTTTACCCTTTCTGGATCATGTCCGTCTTTGTGTTTCTGTTCTTTTAAGCGGTTCCTGTTTACATTGACTAATCGGATAATGATTGGGACACATATGATTAATATGATTTTAATCTGTATCGTTTCTCTGTTAATTCATTTGGATCCGATTATATACTGTTTAATGTATGAACTAGTAATCTTATTTACAACACGATTATCTAAAGACTAAGATACATGTATAATCGTATTTTTTTGTTCAGATCATACTTTAGTGAAAATACAGGTTGTCTCGTAACAACATTATGGAATCCCCTTTTTTCTCAACAATTCATCCCAACAAAAAAATGATAAGGCCTATATACATATTTATGTATTATTATTGCTCTTCACGTTTCACCAATATTTTTGTGCCTAACTAGTGTTTACCTTATTTGAATTACGTAACAAGTTGCTCCTTTAATTAATATGCGGAGAACATGATTTTGAGTAGATCTACATATTAGTGCTAAGCACTTGCAACTTAAATCACACAATACAGTATTTTAGAATCATAGTCATAATATAAGAATTCAATGTAGGATTCGAGAATATAGTGATATATGATAAAAGCTAATATTTCGTACCTAATAATAAGAGATCTAATCCGGATAGGATAGTTATTCATGCATTGATCTATTAATCGACACATACTATTAAAAGATATTTTAAATCGAATCGGTGTGTAGGCGTAATAATATGGGCCAAGACGTATCTATAAATCAAAATCCCAAATCGATACATATAATCAATGGTCCATTCTAGATTGAATCGAAGTATATACGTAATAACCTAAAGTCGATACATACCTCGATCCAAAGCTTATCTCTACCAACGCGGTTGTCGCGCCTTCTTTTGGTCACGAATCCGGGTTCTCCTCCTCGGATTCGACGCCGCCTTCTCCTATGATGAAGAGGGACGTCAGTGAGATATCCCCTTCTTCTCTCCAACTCTCTCTCTCTCTCTCTTTCTCTCAAAAAAGTGATGTGGTGGTAGGGGACTCTTAGGGTTTTAAAGAGGGTAATGAGAGGATTTAATGGATTAATTAAACCTATTTAATCCAAGATAATGGATTTGAATTTTTTTAAACAGCCATGCCGTTAAAACTTTCGAATGATCAGGCCGTTACAATCTACTACCCTTAAAAAATTTCGTCCTCGAAATTTCTTACTAGAGGGACATACCGAAAAGTTGCGGGTACTTCTCCTTCATTTCACTTTCCAGCTCCCAAGTAGCCTCCTCCTTTTGGTGGTGTTGCCAAAGGACCTTAACAATAGGAATTATGCGTCGACGGAGTTGATGATCTCTGCGATCGATGATTCGTATCGGTTTCTCTTCAAAGGTCATGTTTGGCTGAATATCAATGACCTCATATTCGATCACATGGGAAGGATCATGAGTGTACTTCCTCAGCATAGACATGTGGAATACATCGTGAAGTTTCGAGTATTGAGGTGGTAATGCAATACGATATGCCACCTCTCCTATCTGCTGCAGAATCTCAAAAGGTCCAATGTATCTGGGAGTGAGCTTCCCCCTTTTGCCAAATCGTAAGACGCCCTTGGTTGGAGAGATCTTTAAGAACACATGTTCGCCAACCGCGAAACTCAACTCTCTTCTATGACGATCGGCATAAGATTTTTTCCTACTTTGTTCTGTCATTAATCTTTTTCTGATTAGATCAACACCCTGCTTACTTTCCTGAACAAGTTCCGGTCTTAAGATGTGCTTCTCGCCAACATCGCTCCAACATGAGGATGATCTGCAAGGTCTCCCATACAATGCTTCATAGGGTGCCATCTTGATGCTCGAATGATAGCTATTATTGTAAGCAAATTCCACTAACGGAAGGTGTCTATCCCAGCTGCCCACAAAATCTAATGCACAAGCTCTCAACATATCTTCTAGTGTCTGGATGGTCCTTTCTGACTGACCATCAGTCTGCGGATGAAAAGAAGTGCTAAACTTCAATTGAGTGCCCATAGCATCCTGAAAACTCTTCCATAAACGAGAGGTAAATCGTTTATCCCGATCAGATACAATTGATGCAGGAACACCATGAAGGCTGACAATCTCATTCACATATAATTCAGCTAGACTATCTGTCGACTGATCCAAGCGGATAGGTAGGAAGTGTGCCGATTTGGTTAATCGGTCAACAATCACCCATATGGTGTCATAATGATTTTTTGTGGTCTTGGGTAGACCGGTGACAAAGTCCATCGTTATGTGCTCCCACTTCCATTCAGGTATCTCCAGGGGTTGAACAGGTGCTGCTGGACGCTGATGTTCAATCTTGATCTGCTGGCATACCAAGCATCTAGCAACAAATTCTGCGATGTCACTCTTCATCTTTGGACACCAAAAGTTTCGTTGCAGATCCTTGTACATTTTCATTGTACCTGGGTGAATAGTATACATTGATCTGTGTGCTTCATCCAGAATCTCCTGCCTCAGCTCTATATCACTTGGAATCCATAATCTGTCGCGGTACCTTATAGCTCCATCCATTCCGATGGTGAAATCAGAACCTTCCTTTTTAGATGCTTATATAAATTTAGGAAGATCAACATCTACTTTTTATGCAGTCAAGATCTTCCTAATTATTTCTGGTTGAATGTGGAGCGCTGCAAATGATATCTTTCTTGATCCACTCAAGAAAGGCTTCCAATCTTCAAAATCCTTCATCAACTTCCATTGAAGTTTTAAACTAGCCAGTTTACCTTCCCATTTCCTACTCAATGCATCCGCTACGACATTTGCTTTACCCGGATGGTAATTGATGGCAAAGTCATAATCTTTGAGGAACTCTACCCAGCGCCGCTGCCGCAAATTAAGTTCCTTCTGAGAGAAATATATTTGAGGCTCTTATGATCACTGAGCACCTCAAATTGTTCACCGTAGAGGTAATGCCGTCAAATTTTAAGAGCAAAGACTACCGCTGCTAACTCTAAATCATGAGTTGGGTAGTTCCTCTCTTGTGGTTTTAGCTGCCGTGAGGCATAAGCAATGACTTTCTCATTTTGCATAAGAACACACCCGAGTCCAGTTCTTGATGCATCTGTGTATACAACAAAACCTCCACTACCTGACGGTAGGGCCAAGATTGGAGCTGTGGTCAATCTCTGCTTCAATTCTTGAAAGCTCTGCTCGCACTTTTCAGACCACACAAACTTCACATCCTTTCGAGTGAGCTTCGTTAATGGTAGTGAGATCCTTGAGAAATTCTGAATAAATCGCCGATAATATCTAGCTAGGCCAAGAAAACTACGGATCTCAGAAACATTCTTGGGTTGCCTCCAATTCATCACAGCTTTTACTTTGGTTGGATCTACCTCAATGCCGTCTTTAGATACCACATGACCAAGGAATGCTACTCTATTCAGCCAAAAATCACATTTGGAGAATTTAGCATAAAGCTGGTGTTGCCTCAGAGTTTCGAATACAATCTGTAAATGTACTCGATGCTACTCCGGATCAGATGAATATATCAGTATATCATCCACAAATACGATGACAAACTTATCAAGGTATTATCGGAATACCCTATTCATTAGCTCCATAAAAGCTGCAGGAGCGTTAGTAAGACCAAATGGCATGACCAAGAATTCATAATGACCATACCTGGTCCTGAAAGCTGTTTTTGGTATATCCTGCTCTTTTATTCGGAGTTGATGATAACCCGTACGCAGATCAATTTTTGAGAAAACTGTGGCTCCCTGCAATTGATCGAATAAGTCATCAATGCGTGGTAACGAATATCTATTCTTCATGGTCACTTTGTTTAGACCTCGATAATCAATGCAGAGTCTAAGAGATCCATCTTTCTTTTTCACAAAAAGAACGGATGCTCTCCACGGGGAAACACTGGGACGTAAAAATCCCTTATCCAGTTGTTCTTGTAACTGCTTTTTTAGCTCCTCAAGTTCTGCAGGTGCCATTCTATACGGAGCCTTGGAAATCGGAGCCGTTCCTGGGATCACATCAATTGAGAAATCAACCTCTCTATGAGGAGGTAATCCAGGAAGATCGTCTGGGAAGACATCTGCAAAATATCTGACCACATCTAAATCTTCAAGACGCGTATGTGATGATTCAGTGTTAATTATACTAGCGAGGAATGCGATACAATCCTCAGCTAGTAATCGGCTTGCTTGCGAGGATGAGATAATTAATCTTCCACCCTTACAGGTGCCCCGAATAACTATCTCCTCAGTATTTGGTCTACTCAGGACCACCTTCTTTTCTCGACAATAGACCGCTGCATAATGCTCCCATAACCAATCCATTCCCAAGATGGCATCATAGGTTGTGATGGGTAATAATATCAAATTGACAGTGAGGGTGTCTTCTTTTATCAGAATAGGTACGTCCTTTAAGTACATACCCGTGGCAATAATATCACCCATTGGTGAAGAAACTGTAAGTGCATAAGGAAGCTCAACAGCTTCTAAACTTAACTTCCTCGCAAAAGCATTCGAGATAAAGGAATGCGTGGCACCAGAATTAAAAAAACATGACATAAATGATTTTCAATTAGTAGAGTACCTTCCACCATCGTGTTGGCACCTTTTGCATCCTCATGAGTGATAGTAAAGACTCTTCCTGTTACTTTCTTTTTCTGCTCGAATGGTTTCTTCTGATCCTTGACATCTTTCTTGCAATCTTTTATGAAGTGACCCTTTTCTCCGCACTTATAGCAAGTAGTGGTTAGCTTGTAGTATTCTCCTGGATGCCTCCTACCACAATGCGGGCACACTTCAAATGTGTACCTCTTGTTTGCTGGTGCATCATCAGTCTTTGTCTTCTTGGCATTCGTTGTAATGTGACGTCTCTTGTCATTGATGTTCGGCTTGTGAGGGCGCTTTCGAGGATTCGCTTGCTGTATCCTCCGGTATGCTGCATCGATCTCCACTGCTGCTGCAACCACCTCAGATAAGGTCGTGGGACCTCTAGTCAGCACTTTCATGCTTAGTCTCGCATTCAGGCCTTCAATAAACTTTCTAGCTCGTTGCTTTTCATTGGCGCAGATACCCTTGCCATACTTCTCCAATTCTTGAAATTTTGCTGCATATTCTTCGACCGTCGTGTCTTGCCGGAGATTTCTAAACTCTTGACGCTTAGCATCCTTAGCATGCTCAGGGATGTAACACTCAGTGAAGCGCTCAACAAAGTCATCCCACATAATGACTGGAGTCTCCAAAAAATGGATTCCCTTGCATGAAGTCCACCACTCCTTTGCATTGTCCCGCAGACGAAATGTCCCAAAGATCACTTTTTTTCCTCAGGACAATCCGTTGCCTCAAAAGTCAGCTCCATCTCTCTTAGCCAATGTTCGGCTTTTTCCGGCTCATGCTCACCCTTGAAAGTGGGTGGATCGTGCTGGATGAAGGTCTTTAGAGTCAGTCCACCCGAGTTGGACGTCTGACTCTTCTGTTGCTGGGTCATTAGTGTCATTAACTCCAGCATCTGTCTCTGCATACCCGTAACAGCCTCTTGGCTCGTCGATGAGTCACGGTCTGCAATGGCTTCAATTGCACGTCTAGGAGCCATCTGATTCAAAATTGACAAGGTCAATGAGTTGTGATACTAAATCTCTCTATCTATAAATCTTAGATCGCTAAGAATCGTGGATATCCTATGCCCAGAGGAACTCTAGCTCTGACACCATTTGTAACGGAACGGGTCGCGTCGACCATCGGCGGAAGCATGCGATAATTGATCGCACAACCCAACCGTTACTCAAACATGGATAAATGGCACATAATGAGCAGAGAAAATTTTTCAATTCCATAAAATGTCTCCAACTAGAGTTCCATTATTACAACTCTAAACTTGGGAAATAAAATAACTAATTAATCTAGAATTTAAAAAGATAACAACTCGATAGTTTCTGTGGGCATACAGATATCCACTAGATCTTCACACGCTAAATCGTACCACGTCAGGAATCTCAGTGGGTCTGGAGCACGATCCTGAGAATGCAATCAACCTTGTTCTTCACCTGAAATTAACAAACATAATTGCATGAACCTAATGCCCAGTATGCATCGGGGTCCATGCATGGGTATTCTAGCGGCCCTTGATCCGTTAAAAAAAATTATATACTTGGATTTTCATGCATACCCAACATTTCGTGCCTAGATAGTTCCCATGCATGTCTAAGTTCGATCCCTATCATGTTTAGTTTGGCTTCTTTCATAAACATGATTATACATGTAAAGTAGGTAAATTGCATAAGTGGGCATGAAAAACATTTATCTCTACTTGTGGGCATAATTCATAAAAATGCTAAGCAATTTACATACTTATAAAATATATAAACCACTTTACATATTAGCCCCCATGACTTTGATGGTTTAACTTTCTTAAACCAATTTTAGCATAACATGTGATGGTTCATTCTCTTATTAAACCATTCCTTGAATTTTTCATGATGGGTCTCCCTTATAAACCATTTTCTTGCACAATATTCATTTACGTATCTTTTATACGTTTTTTAACTGCTGGCACTTGCGGTCCATGGCATGACATGACAGTGTAGCTACAACTGTAGAGGACTTAGCTTTTGCCTCTATGGTTCCTTGCAACCATACGCCCCTTGCGGCGCTGCTCCTTGCGGCTAACACGACCCCTTGCGGCCGTTCAAGTGACTCTTTATGAGTCTGTTCCTTAACTTCTTTAACTTAGAATTTTGATTGATGTTGTATAAATCAGAGAATGCTCCTTCGATTTCAAACGCATGTATCCTTGAATTTGTTATTATTAGTTTATTTTCTTGCAAACACATCTTCCTAATTTAATCACAACGAAAATTCTAATGTGGGAGATCTAGATCTACAGTAGATTAAAACTTAGGGAGATAGTCTTTTGTTGAATCGGTTACATACTAATAATCTTTGTTCTTAATTCGGCATTTTTTGTTTGAACTTTTATTCACGTGCTCTAAATTTATAGGCTACCAGTCATGTGATAAGTACAGAATATATAATGTAGTTCTTTACGCATCCGATTATCTAAAGACTAAGATACATGTATAATCGTATTTTCTTTTTTTTTATGTTGAGATCATACTTTAGTGAAAATACAGGTTGTCTCATAACAACATTATGGAATCCCCTTTTTTCCTCAACAATTCATCCCAACAAAAAAATGATAAGGCCTATATACATATTTATGTATTATTATTGCTCTTCACGTTTCACCAATATTTTTGTGCCTAACTAGTGTTTACCTTATTCGAATTACGTAACAAGTTGCTCCTATAATTAATATGCGGAGAACATGATTTTGAGTAGATCTACATATTAGTGCTAAGCACTTGCAACTTAACTCACACAATACAGTATTTTGGAATCATAGTCATAATATAAGAATTCAGCGTAGGATTCGAGAATATAGTGATATATGATAAAAGCTAATATTTCGTACCTAATAATAAGTGATCTAATCCGGGTAGGATAGTTATCCATGCATTGATCTATTAATCGACACATACTATTAGAAGATATTTTAAATCGAATCGGTGTGTAGGCGTAATAATATGAGGCAAGACGTATCTATAAATCAAAATCCCAAATCGATACATATAATCAATGGTCCATTCTAGATTGAATCGAAGTATATACGTAATAACCTAAAGCCGATACATACCTCGATCCAAAGCTTATATCTACCAACGCGGTTGTCGCGCCTTCTTTTGGTCACGAATCCGGGTTCTTCTCCTCGGATTCGACGCCGCCTTCTCCTATGATGAAGAGGGACGCCGCTGAGATATCCCCTTCCTCTCTCCAACTCTCTCTCTCTCTCTCTCTCTCTCTCTCTCTTTCTCTCAAAAATGTGACGTGGGGGTAGGGGACTCTTGGGGTTTTAAAGAGGGTAATGAGAGGATTTAATGGATTAATTAAACCCATTTAATCCAAGATAATGGATTTGATTTTTTTTAAACAGCCATGCAGTTAAAACTTTCGAATGATCAGGCCGTTACATATATATGTGTTAGGAGTATAAATAAAAATCAAAAGAAAATCACATTCTTTTTATGTGACTCACACTTGGTCGTACAATGACATTGCTTCTTCTTCTTCTAGAGCAGTTGACCAAGGTTTAGTTGAGATTACTAATCAACCAGCTAAGCACAAGTGCACAAGGGGTTAACATGGAAACCCTCCCTAGTAGATACCATGACCATAGGCTTCTTGACTCAAGCTTTCAACATGACCAAACCTCGAACTTAAGTAAACCTGGATTACTTGTACAAACACCAAATCATACTATATTTAGTTGACTATGTGGTAAACTCCTACCATGAGGATAAAAGTACAACTCTTGGAACTTTAAACTCAAAATAAATATGCAATGCCAAATAATTTGAAATAATAAATAGTCCTATATATTAAGAGAGTTGCTGTAAGAAGAATGTTAAAGCCAAAAGAGTTTTAAGAGTACAACACAAAGTGGAAAGTAGCTCCAAAGTATTCTTGCAAAGATTCGATGAGGATTACAAACTCTATATTGATTTTTTCACTTTGATGTATGAAAATAGGGTTGTATATGGTGCTATTTGTAGGTTTTAAAAATTTTATTAATGTTCGGGCTTAATAAAATCATTATGGTCAAAATCAAAATAAAATATTAACTTCAAAAGCATGATTGGAAACTTCAGTTATCAATCAGTTAAAAAGTGATTACTCATATTATCAATTAATCGACCAATCAAGTAGAGTTGATTGATAAAAACTAGCTATTGGAGGGCTCATTTGTAAAGTGTTCGATCAAGTCATAAAAAGTAATCAATCAACGAATAGATAGTGGAAGAAAAATGACTGATCAGGTCATAAAAAGAGATCGATTAGTTTTTAACCCATAAATTCGAAGTGACCGCCCATGTCATAAAAAGTAAGTATCTGACTAGGTTCTAGCCATCAAAATTGTTTGATTATATCACAAAAAGTCATCAATTACTTTAGGTCTTTTACACGAAATTTACTTTCTGATTATCTGATATGCATGATGCAACATACACCCTATGTTCTTTACAACACTATAAGACTAGTACAAGTACACGAGTCAATAAACAAAAGTTTTCAGATTTCTCTTGAGCTTTAGCTCATTTTATACATGCTTTGAGTTCCTTATAATTGAGTTTTTCTTGATCCTTTACTTTCCTTGCTTTTTATCTAGCTTCAAGCTAATTGCACAATTTTTTTATATCAAAATATACATGCTTCATGCTTATGCAAGACCTAAAACTTAAAGTTCTCTCACTTCCATAGGATTGTCAACTAGTCCTTATTTATCTCCCACTAATGGTCGATTTCATATGGTAGATGTTACAATGTTGTACCATATCCAATACTCCTCTAGAACATTATTGACATCAAAATTCTTCTCCACTAAGCATATCTAATACTCAGATGCCTCAAATGTTTCTATTGGGAAAACTTTGTGAGGTTGGTCTTGCATATGTTTTATGTAGTAGTATAAATGATCATGGTTCTCAGCTCGGTCGTATATTGTCTATATTTCCTTTTTTTTTTTTTGGGGGGGGGGGGGGTTAAGAAGTTAAGAAAATATCAAATTACTCATCATTAGGATAATCAATAGCAACTAGTAATAGTTAGTTAAGGTTACATGCCAAAAAGTAGAACTTGCACATGCGCGAACTAATATTAGGTCATCTACGATATCCAAGGTAACATCAAATCATCTACAAAATTGAAGATAACATCTAACTTTAAAAGTGTTTATGGAAAAAAGGACGTACACACTCCAATCTTTAAAATGATGGTTGCGAAAAGAACCATGGATATTTTAACTTCGATTACCCAGTAGGATAAGTCAAAACATGAGAGCCTCACAATGATTTAATCAGGTTAAATTTCTTAGTTTAGACAGACTAAATTTCCTGCTTCTACCAGGGGACCTGAATGCAATCATCGATTATGGGATGGAGATTTTTCCATTGGAATCACATGACCTACACTAGGAAATCAGAACAGGAAAAGAGTGAAAAATGCTATTAAAGCATTTGCACATCAGTAAGCAAGCTTATCATAGCAAGACTTGAATGGCTTAAGGAAATTAGATTCCTGAGTAATTTTCTTGATAAAAATTTGGGTACGCTAAAAGGCCTTGAGGCAACGTTTTTTTCTAAATCAATCATCAAATAGATGCTTTTCTACTTTTGAACTGCCAGTGTTGTTCATCATGAGTATTTTTGAATGGAAGGAAAAATAAGTTTTCTAAGTCTAGCGAATTTTGAGAAATTCCACAAGATTGAAAAATTCAAAAGCATTTTTGTTGAGAAACAATGGTTGGTACTAGTTAAATGAAAGTTATATAATAAGTCCAGACTAATAATCTTTCCATGTAACAGAAACCAAAGGAAGCAGGAAACCCTCTAGTGTCATATAGAAGAATATAATTTAAAATAAGAAGATGAAATCATTGCTTCATTAGATAAAAGATAAATATGGTTTTATTTAAAGATCGGAATTATTTTCTGAACGAGTAGAAATCATCTCCACGACTTAGTTTTGAATCAACCATACGTCCTAATCTATTCCCTAGGTCAAAATCTCATGGAACAAAGCCAGAGGATAACGGTTAGACATGGCCTTAAACCAATTATATTTCACATGATAGGTGGATAGGTCTTGCTTTGGTGAGAAGTAATTGTTTTTGTCATCCACAAAAGGCCATTCGAAGGGTTAAGCCTTACAAGAATGATCTCATGAGACATTTTATTTAAAGTAACATGGTGAAGGTTTTTGCAACTTTTATAGAATGATTTTCAAACTAAAGTCGGAGAGATCACACTATCTATTTATAGTGACTTGAAATGTGGATATCCTTCCAATTTCAGGGTTTAAAATATTTATGGCATGAACATTTAGATCCATTTCAAATTGGTTTCATTTCCATTTCAAAATGATTCACACTATATTTGAGCTCACAAATGGATTACATGAATGATCTCCACTTCCATTTCCATTTCCATTTCTAATCATTTATCCAAACCATTTAGAGCTAAGAAATGGACTGTAAAAGTGAGACCATCTCCATTTCCACTTCGAAAAGCTCCACACTCTTCTTGAGCTCAGAAATGAACCAACGAAATGAGTTCTATAACATGTGATTAATCATTAATTCTCAATCATGTAGCCATGAAATGAATCCGCTAAAATCATCTAGTTTCATCACACCCTCGGAATGAAAATGTCATGATGTATGATCTATTATAAACACATCGACCTAGAGTATAACAAATACTCCATCATCCTACATATTGGAGGACTTTGATAAATCCAAAATTCAAACCTTTGTTTGAAAATCTCCTTCTAGAGTATATCAATAGATTTCTCAATTAATAATTTAGGCAACAATATTAATCATATACTTTCCAAAAGCATATATTAATCTTCTTGAATTCGCGTCTTATTTCATAATAAGACAATTGTGCATGGAATTCTATTTGACGTCAAATATCCCATGAATGAGCTCTGTCTCTCGGTTCATCAAGTATGAACCTTTATGATTCCTTCGATAGATCAAGGATCTTATATGTCTTTATATGCATACCAACGTATTCGTGTATGGACCTTGGCTATGTCTTCAAACTAATGGCATTCTAATGCACAAACTTGAACACATAGATGTATATCTATTTCTGATCAAAGGATTTTTAGTGGATTATGATAATTAGGTCTTAATTTATCTCTACATTGTCAAGTCAACCATCTGACTTGGCTGTTCCAATACCCTCGGATCTCTATTCTTATGCAGAGGATCTATATCAAGAGGTCCATCATAAATCAATCTTTGGAGAAAGGTTGTGATCTTCTTTTTAAACTGGATATCAATCCTTAATATCACATAATGCTATTAGTTGTGTCATCAATCTAACTCCTTAAAACAACTACATGGTATTTAAGATGATTGTACTGAGGAACTTTTAATTAACTGCAAACATAAACATTCAATTAAAATGAAAAATCGATAACTTTTTTTTGAGAGAAAGAGGGGTGAAATCCCGAGATGGGACTCACCGCCAAAAATTTTCAATTAATAGGAAGATAAAGATACATATTACCTTGCAGGCCAGAAATGATAAAGGGAAAGACATAAAGCGATTACATTTTCAGAATAGAACCTCTGATTCTTAAAGATCAGATCATTTCTTCCACCCCAGATGGCCCAGAGAGCCGCGAATGGCAAAGAAACGTTATCCGTTGAGTTCATCCCCACCGACCTAATAGATCTCCAAAAATCAGCGGTGCCACCGTATAGTAACCAAGACACACCTATCTCCTTCCAAACATGTTCTGACGAAGGACAAGTAAAAAACAAATGCTCTGCATCCTCAATCTGCGCTCCACATCTATCGCCCTGTGTATCCGGAATGCCAAACAACCTACCCCTTCTCGCTTTGTCCCAAATCCTTCCCCTCCTGAGGCACCACAGAAAAATCTTTACTCTGCAAGGGATCTTGCTTGCCCAAATAATCTTCATATCCTGCTTCAGATCGGATTTCAATTCCTCACCTCTCCCTCTAAATATCTTGTATGCATTTTTCATCGAGAATCTCTCTCCCTCCGAGACAAAATGATCCCTTCCCTGTGAGATGCAATCAGTGGAGGGCAGCTCAGATAGCATTCTGTCCAACTCCTCCCTTCTACGTCCAGAAATGTCATGCATGAAGTGAGGAACCCATGAACCAGAACCACCAGCTTCAACCACGGAACAATCTCTGCCTGCTGCCAATGCAAATAGTCTAGGGAATCTATTGCATAAAACTCCTTCACCTGTCCAATTGTCCTGCCAAAATCGAAATACCTCCCCAGTCCCCAACCTTGGCCTCATTCTTGACCTCAGTTGAGGCAAAACATCACGGACTCCACTCCAAAGGGAAGACTCGAATCGCACTCTACCAGCTTCTAGGGAGCCGTTGACACCGTAAATATTTCGTACGAGTTGGATAGCCAATCTGTCTGCATTGCCCCAAATCTGCACCACACATTTAGCAAAAAGCGCTTTATTCATGCAAAACACATCTCGAATTCCAAGTCCACCTTCGCTTTTATGTCTCGTGAGGTCCTCCCATCTCACCAAATGTGCGCCTGGTCTTTGCTGCTTCCCATCTGATCAGAAGAATCTTCTCATCATTACCTCTATCTTCTTCCTTACACCCGATGGAATTAGCCGGGTTGAAAAAAAGAAAATAGGTATTGCTGACAACACATGCTTCAAGAGAATCAGCTTCCCTCCTTTAGAAAGAGTGACTGCCTTACACCCTTCCAGTCTCTCCTCAAAATGCCTGAGGACCATGTCCCACTCTGCTTTCCTAAGCCTGCCCGCCACTAAAGGCAGCCCCAGCAGCTGACCAAGACGACAACCCAAAAGTGTAGCCCTTGATCTACTCTCCTCCTCATCCAGCCCAAATTGAATCACTACAGACTTCTCTCTATTGATCTTGAGGCCTGAGATGCTGCTAAATATTTCTACCAGTTGTATTGTCCTTCTGTGCATTTCTTCTGTACCACCCAGAAAGATCACCGTATCATCTGCGTATTGTAGAAGAGGAATAGAGATGGACCCCATACGAAAGCCCTCAAACCAACCATCATCAACTGCTCTTCTGAACATCACTGCCAAGGCGTCCGCCACCAGGACGAAAAGCATCGGTGCTAACGGGCAACCCTGCCTTACACCCCTTTGCGGCTGGAAAAAACCTCCTTCCGGTCTACCATTCACCGAAATCGAATAGGAAGAAGTAGTGACACACCTCTTCATCCAAGATACCCAAAGATTGTTGAAGCTGTGTCGTCGAAGCGAGTCCCACAAAAAGCTCCAGTCCACGCAATCATAAGCCTTTTCAAAGTCTATCTTCCAGAGCAAACCCTTTACATTTTCCCTGCGCCACTGGAGACAAATCTCCGATGCCATAACCAATCTGTCCGCCATCTGCCTGCTAGGGATAAAAGCAGTCTGATTCTGCAGGATTACATCATCTAGCACCTGCCTGAGTCTGTTTGCCAACACCTTAGCGATAATCAAGTAAATTGCGTTAGACATTGCAATCGACCTATAGTCCTCCACCCTTATCGGGTTGTCCTTTTTGGGAAGAAGGAAAAGCATCGCCCGGTTAACCTTCTCAAAACCTCTGTTACCATCTTTGAATTCATCAAGCACTGCCATAACATCTTCTCTCAGCATGTCCCAAAATTCTTTGTAGAAGAAGACCGGAAAGCCGTCAGGTCCAGGGGCCCCATCTGCATTCAAACCCCACACCGCTGTTTTGACCTCCTCCTCCGTGAAAGGCACCTCTAGACTAGCCGCCTTCTCTTCTGATAACGACTCAACACCTGCACTACGCCACCCCCATCTGTCATGCTTCTTCCTCCTAGACCTCTCTACGAAATGATCCCTGAGTACCCGTCCCAATAAATCATCACTCACCACTCTTTCCCCACCCACCTCCAACCTATGAATATAATTCCTCCTTCTTCTTCTGGAGGCCATCGAATGGAAAAATCTGGTGTTCGCGTCACCCTCGCGCAACCACTTCTGTCTGGATATCTGCCTCCACGCCACTTCTTCCTTCCTGTCCTCCAATAATAGCTCATCTAGCAGCCTTGCCCGCTCAAGTACCTCGTCCTGCTCCAGTCCCCTCTGATCATCCAGCCCATCTAGTCGGACGACTCCATCCTGAGCCTCCCGCCAACGCTCCCTCCTTCGTGCCCTCAAGCTACAGCTGAAGTCAATTAGAAAGCTCCTTAACAACACCAATTTGGACGCTAGCCGCCTGACAGCCGACCCCTCCACCTGCCAACCCCTCCACTTCGTAAGCACCTCATCTCTGAACCCCTCCTCCATCAACCAAGCTCTCTCAAATCTGAAGAAGGACCTGGGTCGCATATGTTCCTCAAAAGACCGTAAAATAGGTGTGTGGTCGGAGGGTGCACGGGGTAGCGACCACACCCTAGAGAGGGGGAAAAATACCACTCCCTCGGACGAGAGAAGAAATCTATCCAGCCTCGATCTCGATCTTGCATTTCGCCATGTGTAAGCGCATCCCGCTGCATCAATAATTGTGAGACCCAAGTCAAGAACCTGATTCCTAAAACCCTCCGAGCCAGCGTCGCGACTGCCACCCCTCAAAGGTCTATCATCAGCCATCAGGGTCACATTTAGATCACCTCCAATGAGCCAAATGCCCCCCTCCCTACGCGCTCCCACCTCCGAGATATCTGCCGCAAAGGAACTTGCCATCGGACAAGTAGGTCCATACACATTGGTCAAGGTAAAAATGACATTGTCCTCCTTTCTTCTAGGACACACAGATAACGAGAACAAGGATCTCGTCTCTGCCAACTTCTCAAAGTCAGACCTCCTCCAACCGTTCAGGAGCCCTCCCGCCGCTCCCTGAGCCTCAACCTCAGCAAAATCAAAAGAAGAGCCACCACCCATGTCCCTTCACGCCTCTCCCCCTGATCGGGAGACCTTTGTCTCTTGCAAAAGCACAATATCCGCATGGGTTTCGCATATTAACTTCCGGACCCCAAGTCGTTTCTCGGGGCGACCCAACCCCCTCACGTTCCATGAGATCACCTTCAGTTAGGAACTACTTTGGCCTTCCCTCGTGGCGGGACCACTCCCAAGCTTTCAGCAAAGCGCCTATCAAGCAAGCTGAAGAAACTTGGTCTTCTAACATGTGACGACGGTCCTTCGCTCCCAACAGAAGTGCACACCACTTCAGGACCTCCTGAACTCAACTTCGACCCCATCAGCAGTCTCCTCTTCTCCCTCTTCCTCCACCCACGAGGCTTTCGCTCAAAGCACCACCCAGACCGCTCCCCAGCACCACCCTGCGGCATCTCCCCAGCCCCCTGCAACATCTTCACTGACCCCTTCTCACACCCACCCTCCCCTTCCAAACCGTTACTCAATCTTTCCGAAATCTCCTCGACCTGCTCCTGCCGACACGCCCCCTCTCCCCCCTCTGCAAGCACGCCCCCCTCTCTTTACTACAACTTCCACCCCCCTCACAGGAGACGTCACCACCCCTTCCAAGCTTCAGGTCCACTGTCAATAGTCCTATCCCTCAAGGCGGCCTTCTTCTCAACCTTCCCCGCACCATCAACCAACACTACAGCCAATCCCGCTGATCCCTTGGTGCTGCCCTTGATCCTCCTTGACAAACGTGCCGGCTCAGGAGACGGAATCGGGACATCCTCCATTTCAGCAGCTAGCTGGAGGTCCACCACCAACTCAGATCGCTCAACTTTTGCCTCATCTCTTCCTAGCTCTCGTCCCCCTCGCCAGCAACACCTGTGCCCGAAGGAATGGTACCCGGACCACCCTGGAGGGTGCCCTTCCCGCTATAAACGTCCACAGGAGGACCTGGATCCCCTTGCCGGGTTGCCACCTTGCGGTTGGGATGGCCCCATGTCCGCCCCGACACATTTTCAGAAAGCACCCGATCCGAACTCGCACCCGAAATGCCGCCATGAAATTGCTTTTTCCATCCGCAATTAACTCCACGTTGGAAAATATGGGATTCTCCAGCCTGGACCTCGGAGGCAATTAGCCGAGGTTTGAAGGCACCAAAAGAAATGCCAGCGTGGCATTTCTCAAAAGAAACCATCGTATGGGGAAAACGCCCACCACCACATTCCAAATTAACCTCCATTGAATTCGCCACGTCGCCCGAATTTGAAATTGAAATTCCAATTGGTGCGTCTGCAACGTTGCCAGGAGAAACCGCCGCCGTGATTGGCGGAAGCCCATCCATCGCACTTGCCCGTCTCGGAGGTACCCCGCCAAGCTGCTTCCGACGCACCTCCCCTGCCACCCTCGGCTCCGCTGATGAAATTTCCAACTGCAAACGCTGACCCTCCACACTTCTCGTCCACCAGCCGAGCATCCGAGGATGTAGACGATGCACCCATACCAACGGGTCCTCATCCTCCCCCGGCAAGAGCCCAGTGGCAGCCAAACCCTTCACATCAGCAATGCCTCTCAACACCTGCCGGATCCGACGTATACTCCGCCATAAGAGCGGGATCCCCTTAACTCTTATCAGATCCAGATTCCTATGCGTCACGCTGCCATCGCTAGCCTGCACCTTTCTCCATTGTATAATGCATCGCCAAGAGCTAACGAGCCCGATAAATGGAACCGGAGCCACTGTTTGTCGCAATTCTGCATCTTCATCCCTGTGAGGAGGTGCTTCAGCGGTGGCAATCGGGAGCCATATTCCATCACAAATACCTCCAACAGCCTAAATCTAGCAATAAGATCGCATAAAGCAGTCACACCAGTTCGATGCCATATGAATTCATATGGATCTTGAAATTGGTGCCCGATCATATCTTACCAACATGGAGAGGGAGCTGGAAATTACAGAAATAGCTGTAGAAATAACGTAGCGAGAATCGGGCGTGACAAAGAGGGAGATCGATACCGAGGGATAATTACCTAATTGGATTGGGGAAGTGGGAAATCAGGGTCTCAGATGGATTGTGGAAGGTGCGATGGGAATGAGTAAGTTTGGAAGAACCTGAAAGAGTAGGGGTCAATGCCATTCCACTTGGTGTTGCAGGTGTGAACAAATAAATTTTGAGTTAGAAAAAAGAGAGCATAATTATTATCTAGAAACATTAACTCTATCTCTAACTACTAAGTACTAACCATTAGAATTGGGCCTCCACCATTCATCATCATTCGGCCGGTGGAGCTGTCTGGAGGGAAAGGGAAGATGATGAAGAGGAGATTGCATGGAGTGGAAGAGAAAGGTGATGGATGAGGGAAGGGGAGAGGAGGTGGAAGAATAAGAATGCCACTCTTGTAAATTTAGTAAAAAATAAGGCAGATTGAACTTGGGTGGGGCCAGTGATGGAGAGAGGGAGGGGCGGGTGAGGGCCTAGCCCCTCAGCTTTCGACCAAAATCCGTATATATGTTTAATGTATAGTAATGTATGTAATCTAAATACATTATTTTAACTAAAATTTATATGTTATGTATAATAGCCTCCCCATATCACAACAAAAAATTAATATATAGGGAATAAAGGGGCTTGCCCCCAACCTATTTTTCTGCATTTTTTTTGAAAAATAACATCATGTATATTCATTTATATATTCCTCCAACATATCATCCAAATTTCGTCAGAAATAGAGACCCCTTTTCCCTCCATCTAGAATAGGTAATTTTAATGATGTAAACACTGTTGTAATCGACCTGTTCTAGATGGAGGGTATAAGAGTCTATGTTTCTGACGAAATTCGAATGATGAATATACATGGTGATATTTTTGAAAAAAATAAAAAACTCAAAAAATGTGGATGGGGCAGCCCCATTGGACCCACATATATAAATTAATCACAATAATTAACTACGAACAATACATGATGTGCATAACCAGATACTAATACATCTGTGTATGTCCATCATCATATACGTTTGTAAACCATCACATATATGTATTTTTTATTTTATGATATATAATATAATGATTTTTCCTTTTATTTTCTTTGCATATACATATATGGATTTGGATACCTCTTTCATTTTTAGGATCGTAAAACCGATATGGTTACATATTTTTCTAGTATATACATATATGGATACATATACCTATTTGTATTCGCATGTTTGTAACCCTATTTGTATCTGCATCTATTTTTAAAATAGATATGCAGATAAACATATACATGTCAAAATATATATAACAAATATGTTAAAGGATTGGTACATATATCTATATTTGTTTGCATCCAAGCAAGTAAAAAGTATTGTATAGTGCTACTTGTTTGAAATTATTAAATCTAGCGGTATTGCTTAATATCATATAATAAATGTATTTTTCAGTGATATGAAGATTTTTGTAGGGTTCTTTTTGTCAATACAGAGTTTATAGAGATTATTTATGTTCGAATATAAGTTTATATAGGTACTTTTATAAAAATCTATTCCCACTATAAGTTTCGATCAATTAACAGAATTATCGGAAACACATCTTATAGATTGAATTCGTTTCCAAGAATCCAACTTTATAGATTTAAACTTCCATTAATGTTCTATTTATCCATCGCATTTTGCTCAAATCAAATGTCATTTCTTATTTTATCTTAGTGATTAAAAGTCCAATCAATATTTAAGAAATTTAAGTCCCGTTTAAAAGAGAAACAAATTTTAAACCAGTGATATAAAATAGAAAATGATCGTGGATTTGAGCAAAATTTGAAGGGTATGTATAACATTATTTGAAGATTGTATCTATAAGGTTGGATTTTAAGAAACAAAATTGAACAAAAATAGTTATAACACCTCTTTTGTAACCCACAACCCACGGTTACATCAGAGGAACCACTCCTCAAATATTAACAACTAAAATGACGAGATAAATTAGATAAATAATATTTAAATAATTTAGCTTCCTCAAGATGAATTTTCTCACATCAGGGGATGTGCTCCCTTTAAGCTCCCATGTCTTCGTTGCCGGTGGTTTTTGGCTTATTATAAACAACTGGATGCACGACGCCGACTTTCGTGTTACGAAAAAAAAAGCATATTCCCCATCACCATACCCCTCTGCGAGCATCAACATATATCTGCTCCAATTCGTGCTTCATTGCAGGAATTGGGGCAATGGGAACGGCAAGCTCTACCTGCGCCATTTTGGCTCTCCTCTTAACCCTCTGCTTCGTTGCCCATGCACAGCTAGGTATATAAGGGTATCTCTATTTGTTTCCGTTTCTTGCGCTAATTCGATTAGTTATTTGCACTTTGTTACTTTGATCTTCTTGACGACCTTTTTTGTCATAATATGTGTGGTGTAGGATTCGTAAGCATAGACTGCGGGAAGCCTGCAAATTACAGCTCCAATGACACCAGAGGGATCACATACTTATCCGACTCCTCATACATAGACACCGGCGAGAACCATCAGGTCTCCCTTTCCGTTGCCACTTCAACGTTGGATCCGAAGCTGAAAGATCTGAGGAGCTTTCCCGAAGGGAAGAGGAACTGCTATTCACTGCCTGTTACCATTGGGAAGAGCTATCTTGTGAGAGCATACTTCTTGTATGGAAACTACGACGGGCTCGATACTGCACCACAGTTCGATCTCCATTTAGGGACCAACCTGTGGTCTAAGGTGTCGAATTCCAACGCGTCCAGTGCTGAGGTCCATGAGATAATAGCTGCGGCCATCGGCAAGTCCATGGCAGTTTGCCTCGTGGAGACGGGCTCTGGGAAGCCTTTCATATCGGCTCTGGAGCTGAGGCCTTTCCTTGATGATGAGGGTTATCCTGCTAATTCGAGCCAGTCGCTAATAACGGTTGCCATGATCAATTTCGGAGGACAGTCTGAAATAAGGTGAGTACACGTTACAAAAAGTTCTACTAATTATACGTTTGTCTCTGAAACGATTGCCCTTATTCTCTGCAAATTTACGGCGATCTCGTAATTTCGTAATTATGGACGAAATAGTCAACGGGTGGTTTCTGAGAACTTGACGTTTACTGCAGAAAATAAAATAGGTATTAGAAAAGTATTTAGAAACCAGCTCAAATATATTACTTATATACATATAGCAATCTTTAAATATTTGAATCCCGAATATTCTCATTGTGTTACATCTTTTCTTGCGAAATCACTCACGTATTGGATACCAAATCTATCACATATCCTAAAGCTGGGTTTTCACCCAGCTATGGACTGCTACATAATGTTTCTCTCCCCATCCCCGATTTTGTTCTTATGTTGACACATATCATTCCCGTTTGGTCTTCCATTTATACTGTTTCTTTGCCCTCCCGCTCTCTTGAATATCTTCTCTCCCTCTCACTCTACTCTCTCACCTGATGTCCCATGTCTCTCCCCACATCTGACATTAACGTCTATCTCTCTCTCTCTCTCATTCATGGACTAATTACCAGCATATTTACCATTTATTTATCATTAAAGTAAATGCTTTGTCATTTTAACGACATTTGCCAACATGCTTTAATTACTATGCATGTTGTGTGCACGATATTTTCCTTAGCTAAATTTGTTAAATTATATAAATACATTTATATTACCATCAAAATAATACAAAGATGATATCATTACCATCAAAATTGTGATATACGCCTATTATTTAGGAGTTGATAATGTATGAATAAGTGAATTCAAATTGTAATGCACATTGTTCATGTACACGCATTACTTGGATTGCGTTGATTACTAAATCTTTCCTCCAAAGTTGCAAACAATGTTGAAGTTGTCATTTACTGGTAAAATTGTTGAAGGCATGCAATAGGATGGTGAAATTGTCATAAAGTCGTCACGATGAATACCTCAATTCTTGAGGGGAGTTCAATTTAGGATTAAGCGGGAATAAGGATGAGGAATGATGGGAGTAAGTGTTCATTCTATGTTTGGTGGGAAAGATAGGAATAAGGATAATAAAGTGGAATAAGGATAGGTAAGGTGGAAAAGGTATCGATCTGTGTCTTTTGGAGATTAAAAAAGATGGTATTTATTGTTTGGAATAGTTAATTACGTGGCATCTTAAGAGGGAATTACATACGAGAAAGCTGGCAAGTTCTCTTACTCCAGTCCCTCAATAAATATAATAACCAACAATCTGCCATTAATCCTTAAGTATTGTTCTATCAATTTGGTAGCATTTTTTTAATATATTATAGAGTGAATCGATGTTTAATTTCTAACAAATATTATATGTTGGAAAATTATATTAACCATCTCTTCCATGTATCTCTTTCCTCTTCTACCTATAAAAAACCTATTTTTAAAAGTTTGTATCTCGCTTTTCATATCTTATGCAATCACATATATTTTATATTAGAATGATGTAAGATAATTATATATTATATAATATGTATTGCAGATTGATTTGAAATTAAATTTAAAAATTAACATAAACATAAATAATCAACAAAATAAAGAAGATATATATCCAGTTATTATAGATGCTATAAAAATTTATTTTAAAAATAAAAAGGTTTCATTATCCAATTAATGGTGAAAGTATATAAGATAACTCCATATAATCGATGTTCATATAATGATCAATTTCAATGGGTGGAGATTAAACTGTATATCTTTCACATAGTGGACCACGATATTATACCAATTATTATTTTCTCAAAAATATTAGAGAAATGTTATTACTAAGATGATATTTGATTTCTTTCATGATCATCGAATATAGATCATGAACATTCCAAACTCTAGCCCTCTTCTTTTTCACTCATTCTCCCTCTGTATGTTTTTGCGAAGATATCTTTATTAAGTCAAATTCCTCAATATATCATATACCAAAGAAATAACAAAATTGTCCTAAAGCAATGAATACTTCAATATTCAATAGCATATCTACTATAATTAAATATATAGAAAGAAAATTTATTGTTGTTTGAATTTTAAATTTGCAGCATCTATTGTATGCGATGCTATATTCCTCACAATGAGGCATACAATAGTCATTATTTGTTGACTTTTTATTCTAATTAATGTTGAATGTAGTAATGATCAATACAAATTTTAATGAATAAGTCGATGAAAAATCATTGGTTGAACTTTAAATAATGAATATGACATTCTTTGATAATTAAATAATAATAATTTAGCAACAAAGAGTATTCATTATTATATCTTTAATATCGAATAACATTGATTAATTAAATTATTCATTACCTAAGGTCATTTTTTGTAATGAATATTAATTATAAAAAATAAGATTTTAGAATATACTCTTACCTCTTAATCTTTATAATATGTCAATATTCTAATAGTTACTTTAATATAATCTTATACAATAGATGGAGAATAAGGACACAAACTAATTATTACTATATTTTTCTTCTATAATATTCTCTTCTATTTTTCCTGATATTGTCTAGCACCTCAATGTGTCTACATCAATGGGATACAACATAGCA